>CM045740.1:24615724-24995724 GCA_024760905.1 Plotosus lineatus | reverse complement strand
ATTTAACGTAGACTATTCAATTTAATAAAAATGAATCAAAATTATAGAGGCAGTGCTGGCCCGGTGGTAGAGTGCTGGATTACTGATCCCAAGGGTGGGGGTTCAAGCCCGACTGTCAGTGGTTGTTCCTCTCAGTGCAGCCAACTGGGTTATCAAAGGCTTGGCCATGTTCCTCACTGTCTGTGGTGGGCGGTTCATGTAAAACAACCATTACTGACTTTTTTTAGTCGGCTGCACAAACATCAGCATGTTTTTGCCCTGCGATGGCCTGGTGAACTGTCCAGGGTGTACTCTACCCTTGCCCAGGGCGAGGGCAGAGTACACCCTGGACAGCTCGCCAGGCCATCGCAGGGCGGAAACACGCTGACGGCTTTGCAGCCTACTCTTGTCGAAAGTCAGCAATGGTTCTTTTACATGCCTCACACCATAGACAGTGAGAGACATGGCCGGCCTTTGATAACCCAGTTCGCTCCACTGGGGGGGACAGTGACAACCTTGTGGAGAGTGGGACTCGAACCCCCAACCTTTGGATCAGTGATCCGGCTCCTTATACCACTAGACCACCACTGATCCCTAGCTCCTAAGTGTGGATGAGAATGGTGTGTGTGTGTGTGTGTGCTTGCGATGGACTGGTGAGCTGTACATGGTGTACCCCACCTTCCCCCAAAGTAGTCCGAGATAGGCCCGGGCCTCCCTGTAAGATTAAACGGTTCAGACAATTAATAAATGGATATTAAAAAAGGAGGAAAATCTCCATAAAAATTATTATAGAAACCATGCACTTCAGAAAATTTGATAAATTGATATTTGCAGTTGTAATATTTTTACAAAGGTAAAATGAATGATGAATAGCAACTTTAGCGCAGAACACAACGCCTCTCTGCCTCCATCTCGTGGTTGCAAACTGTATTGCCCCAGAAGAACAAATCCTCACAAACGTGACACTTGTGGTTTAAATTGGCTTTTGTTATGAATTGTGATAATAACTACAATTTCTCGGCAGAGCTGAAGCTTACGCGAAAAAAGAACCACAAAAACAAGCAACAACGAAGTGTGCTCGAATACTCGTTTATATTTATAGTCTTCACTTGTTTTTATACTGAGTTCTCTTGTCTTTGAATGCTCGTGCACTGCGGCTCCGCCCATTGGTCAGGCACCATTTTGGAAAGGGATGTGTGATCCAACATGGCGGCTGGGTTGACGTTCACAACATGCCAAGTAAGAGTAAAATTCAAAGTAAATACACCTTAATATAATATCTGTAGGTGTTCCAAATAATAAAATCGAATTTGAACCAGGCTCCCAAAATATTTACCTGCAAGGCTGTAAACTATCTCAGCCAGCACTGGGTGTCGTCAGGGCTAGACCATTGCATGGCCATCACAGGAACGTTCACACTTCCATCCACACCTTGGGCCCGGTTGTAACCTATGTGCAACTGTAAGTTGCCTATGTGCTTGTCTTTGAACTGTAGGAGGAAAACAGTGTTCCAGAAAGAGAACATGCAAACTCCACACAGAAATGCTCAAGCCCCAGACTTGAACCCAGGATCTTGACTGTGAGACAAATGTGTTAACAATGACATCACCGTTCCACCCACTTCCATCCATCTAGTGCCTGAGTCGTAGGACGACCATTGGCGACCCACCATGAAGGATAACGCCCTGGTTATCATCTTCATGGAGGTTTTCTTGGCAGGATTAGTGCAGTGGTTTGCCATTGCCTTCTGCACGATGCGAACCCACGGCCAATATAGAACGGCCAATTAACCTACTGCGCATGTCTTTGGATTGTGGGAGGAAACCCGAGCACCTGGAGGAAACCCACGCAAGCACGAGGAGAACATGCAAACTCCACACAGCAACACCCAGGCCAGGAATCGAACCCAGGCCTTCTTGCTGTGAGGCGGACATGCCACCACTCCACCCACTAACAAATATTATATAATAAATACTCTCAATACAATACCTTTATTTATGAATTTGTTTAATATCTTATGCATGAAACATCAGTGAGTCATCAATTCTAGGTTCAGTTCATTTTCTGTAACCGCTTCATCCTAATTAGGGTCGTGGGGAGGCTGGTGCCCATCCCAGCCAACTCAGGGCGAGGGCAGAGTACACCCAGGACAGCTCGCCAGGCCATCGCAGGGCGGAAACACGCTGACGGCTTTGCAGCCAACTCTTGTCGAAAGTCAGCAATGGTTCTTTTACATGCCACACACCATAGACAGTGAGAGACATGGCCGGCCTTTGATAACCCAGTTAGCTGCACTGGGGGGGACAGTGACAACCCCGTGGAGAGTGGGACTCGAACCCCCAACCTTCGGATCAGTGATCCGGCACCTTATACCACTAGACCACCACTGACCTTCCATTCTATGTCATGAACATTAAAAATACACTTTAGTGTCACATTCATTCAATCCCTATGAAATTATTTCAAAGTCACATGGTCAACAGGGGCTGGCATTCTGGTGTAGTGGTTATCACATCCATCTCCCAGCAAGAAGATCCTGGGTTCAAGTCCTGGACTTGGCAAGGGCGTTACTTTCTGGAGTTTGCATGTTCTCAATGTGCTCGTGTGGGTTTTTTGGGGGACCCTGGTTTCCTCCCACAGACCAAAGACATGCACTTTAGGTTAATTGTTCCAAATTGCCCCAAGATATGCATGTGTGTGGTTGAGCTGAGCTCGGCTCAGCCTCACCATGACTTCAGTAGGCTTAAATGGTTCAGTAAGAGACTCTTCAGAATGAAGTGCAACCCGGATGTCTATAGGCAACAAAGGTCACATTTCCAGGCTGCTATTGTCGTGGCTGTAAGGTGATAGACTTCAAGTTTTCAGTTTTCTTCCGTGACCAAACTGATCTCCAGTCAGATATCACCATTTAGTCTTAAAGGGAATAAAATAAGCAGAGCTGGTATTGGAGCAGAGCATCACACAGAGACAACAGCACTTGCAGCCTCATTGTAACCTGAGCTGGTTTTTCAGCTGCTTTCGAAAGCTGATACATTAGACAACAGACATGTGTTACTCTCCTGCCAGCTGATACTGGATCTGGTTTTTTTTTTTTTTTTTTTTTTTTTTCTTTTCTTTTCTTTCATGGTCCTTTTCCCTAGCCATGGTGGTTACAACCACCAAAGTGGTTTTATTATTATTCCAGTTTATTTAAAATAGATGTCACCAGAGTGTGTCATGGCACTGAGTACCGCTTAAAATCAAATGTGATGAAGCTTTCGTCGGCTTACCAAAATAAATAAATAAATAAAATCCCTGTTTGTGAGTGTGTATGCATGCACTCGTGTGTGTAAGGTATAGGTGCACAATGACAGGTGGGCTTTAAATATTAAAGGGTGAGGAAGCACACAGTTTGTCCTCCGTGCTAAAGAGTCCAAAGTGGTTCTCACAGACAATAACATCAGAGCCAGGCAAAAGTACTGACTTCATTCAGGCCTGGTTGTGTGCACATGATTGTGATCCACCTGGGAGATGACATGATGGGAACACCTGAGGGAAGCAAGATAAGACGGATGAAAGTAGAACGTAAACTTGCGTCCATGCTGACATGCACGACTCTGTGACATCGGCACTGGACCTGCAAACATCCTGAGAGGTAAGATGAGCGCGAGCACTTTGTTAATGCTGTTTATTTTAATCAGCTTTAATAATGGTATGATCAATTTTTCATGGGTATTTGTAATTATTGTGTTTGTAACTCATAATAAGGATCAAGGTAACTGTTGTTAAGTGATGCCAACATGAAAACCTGACTGGATATAAAGAATATTTTGTGTTTTTAATGTTTAAGATTACGAATAGGAAATTAGAAAAATTATATTCCAATAATAAACATTAAGTGAAACAATTATAATGAGAATAATTTTTTTATCACGGAAACAAAATTCATTATTTATGGTCGCTGGCAGGCTGGGGCTCATCTCAGCCTACTCCAGGCGAGGGCGAGGTACACCCTGAATAGCTCGCCAGGCCATCGCAGGGCCAACACATATACATCCACCCCCACTCACACCTAGGGGTGATTTGGAACAAGCAGTTGCCCTACTGTGCATGGTTTTGGACTGTAGGAGGAAAATGGCGTCCCCGAAAGAAACTCACACATGCACGAGGAAAACATGCCCCGTGCTCTTAATCCTAATTAGTGTTGCAATGGAGGCCGTGGCCCATCTGGCCCATCTGAGCTGACTCTGGGCGAAGGAAGACTGCACCCCAGACGGCTCGACAAGCCATCACAGGGCAGAAACACGCTGACGGGAAAGTCAGAAATGGTTCTTTTATGTGCCTCTCACCACAGATAATCAAAGACATGGCTGGACTTTGATAACCCAGTTAGCTGCAGGGGGACAGCACGGACAATTCATTGACAGTAGGGCTTGAACCCCCGAACTTGAGATCAGTAAGCCAGCATCCTACCACGAGGCCATCACTGCTCTGAAATTTTGATTAGATCGCAGTTTTTTGCAGCGAATGAATGTGTTTAAAAGTCCAAAAAAAAGCATAAAATAACAAGAGAACATTTGACTGTATCCTATGCAGGCCTGATGAGATATCTAAAACTGAGCATATGGGACTTTGAATTGTAATACAGACACATTTTGAAGTAAAGCCTAAGCCTCGGCTCTTTTTTCATCAGGATGATGGAGGACGTAGTCACCGTATCTGAAGCTTCAGCTGTGGACGATGAGGTCGTTGTAGCCCAATCCTCCAGAGACAGTCGAAAGCTGGACTGCATTATCTGTTACAGCACCTATAACCTGGTAGAGAGGCTCCCACGCAAGCTCTACTGCGGCCATACGTTCTGTCAGGACTGCCTGAGACGATTGGACACGGTCATCAATGAGCAGGTGGGTGTCCAAGAATTATTCTTTGGAAGGGTAGCTCTGAGAAAGAGTACAGGGGAGATGTTCATGAATGGATAGTGAGATATAATGGTACCTGTCTTCTGCGTGACAAAGGAGACACTGCATTAGTGCACTGGATGTGTTAACATTTATTATATTGATTGATTGAAACATATTTTATTCATTGAAGAAAGGGATTGGACACAAGTTATCCAACTTAGTGAAGCCCTCTCCACAGATTATTTTAGCCAATTAACCTAATGTGCATATTTTTGGACTGTGGGAGGAAACCGGAGTACCCGGAGGAAACCCATGCAAGCATGGGAAGAACATGCAAACTCCACACAGAAACGCCCAGGCTTGGATTCAAACCCAGGCCTTCTTGCTGTGAGGTGGACGTGCTAACCACTACGCCACCGTGCTGCCCATGGCAGCATGCATACTGCAGTACATGGGGTGGCACTGTGGCGGGATGTGGTTAACATATCTGCCTCACAGCGAGACGGTCCTGGGTTCAAGTCCTGAGCTCAGAGAGGGTTTTCTTTGTGGAGTTTTCATGTTCTCCCAATGCTTGTCTGGGTTTCCTCCTTGTACGTACTCTTGTTTTCTCCTTCAGTCCATAGTCATGCTGTAATAAAACTGCCCTGGGTGTGAGTGTGGATGGATATGGTAGTGTGTTGTAGGCCTCAGCCTACAAGCAACCCGAGTAAGATTAACTGGTTTCGCAAATGAATGGATATATACTACATTGGAATCTGAGTGACCCACCATAATGGAAAAAATAAATGAATTAAAATCCAGAGTTAATTTTCCTTGTAATGTGCACTAAACTCTCTGAAATGGGTTTTAAAAGACATCATTACACAGAACGCATGTATTTACATCTGTTATGATTAATGCATTCAAAATGTACAGTTGTGTTTAAAACAGTGAATAAAGCTCAAAATCCTTATAATAGTTTTTATTTCCATACACACAGATGTGTTGGGGACATGACACATTCTATTCAAAATCAAAACATGAAGAAAAATCTATAAAACCTGTTATTCCTTTAAATAAATGGAACTAAAGTGAATATTAGATCGTGAAAAAATTAGCAGTGTGTACTTTCTTCTTTACAAACTCAAACATTCAGTGTATAAACTGAATCACTGAAGTAATATTTAGTTGTATAAACTCTGTTTCTGAGAACTGCTGCACATCTGGGTTGAGTGGAGTCAACCAGCTTCTGGCATCTCTAGGCAGGTTTTTCAGCCCAGGATGATTGGACTACATTCCACAGTTCTTCTGTGTTTCCTGGTTTTGCCTCAGAAACTGCATTTTTGATGTCATCCAAGTTTCCTATTGCAGTGTTTTTCAACCACTGTGCCGCGGCACACGAGTGTTCTTCCGCGAGATATCGTCAGGCGTGCCGTGGGAAATTATCGCATTTCACCCAATTGGTGTAAAATAATGTAATGAATATTCTTTGCCTGTAGGTGGCAGCAAGCAGTTAGTTGTTGACGGTCTTTTACTTTGAAACAAGTGGATCAGTGGCGCGTTGATGACGGCAGGTGGCGGTGATTAGCAAGACACGACAATGATCGTTATGGAAAAGTTTTTGAAAAGGGAAAAATACCAACTCCGAACTGGACCCTGGACAAAATTTGGACCCAGATGAAGTGTTTAGTATGAGTGGAGGTCAAAAGAAAGCAAAGACTGTGACGTCGAGCAAAAGCCTCTAGCGCGAGGCAGGATAACGGAAGCTATCAGTCATTTTGATTGACGTTTAACGAAGATGAGACTCCACCGGTACCGGGGTGCGTGGTGTGTGGTGCAAGGCTGTCCAACAGTGCTTCGGTACCAAGAAAGCTTAAATACCATCTCCAAACGAAACACCCTTTGCTTCAGAACAAGAATGTGGACTATTTTGTTCGCCTGTGTGAACACATGGACAGACATGAGCACTTCCCACCTGCACAGCCATTGCGAATGAGATACTCGGACCTGAAGCAAAAGAAATGGACAAATCCCTGTCTCAGATAACACAACCTCGAGACGTATGTACGGTATTGATGATATGTCTGCAGACATTGAAAGTGTGATTTTGGAAAAGATATGTATCAGTAAGAAATTTGCATTGCAACTGGGCCGTGACTGGGTCAGGGACCCGTACAGCTCAGTATCAGGTGGAAAGGACATGACTTTCCAGGAGCAGAAGGAACGGAATGAACTGAGACAGAATCGTGGCTTAAAGCGAAGCTTTGCTGATCTACCTTTGGACAGTTTTTGGTTGGCGACTGCCAAGGAGTTCCCCGTCCTGGCAAACAAAACTATTTTGACGTTGCTCCCATTTTCTACGACATATCTGTGCGAGGTGAGCTTTTCGAGCCTGACTGCCATAGAGACAAAAAAAAAACCCAAAACAAAAAACCCAGAGCGACCGATAGCTGTTGAGGAAGAGCTTTGTGTGGTCCTGTCAGGATATCAGCGGTGTTCAGCCAAACAGGCAAAGGTTTCACATTGAGTGAGTAGAAATGAAGATTATAAAATACTTTTTTCTTTGTGTTTATTTGATAACTATTAAAGAAAAATTGACGAGAATGACTTTAAATTATTAATACAGTCTACAGAGTCTCAATTTTTAACATTTTCAGCTGATGGTGTGCCTCAATATTTTTTCAAAGAAAAAAAAAAAAAAAAAGTGTGTCTTGGCTCAAACAAGGTTGAAAAACACTGTCCAGTTGAATCAAGGTCCAGGATTGGGCCGCTCGCTGCCTAACGTCAATCTTGTTGGACTGAAACCAAGATGTTTCCGTTTACTGGTGTGTGTGGGGTTGTTGTGTTGTTGGAACCCATTTCAAGGGCATTTCCTCTTCAGCATAAGGCAGCAAAACCTCTTCAAGTGTTCTGATTGATTCAAACTGATCCGTGATCCCTTGGCTTTTTCTCCCAGAGCCTAGTGGCTCAACAGGCCGGTGCTTATCCCCAGTTTCCATCGCGTGAAGTGACCAGGAGCTCAAATCCTCCTAGATGGGACGCTAGTCCATCGCAGGTTACCTTCCCAGTATATGTTTACTGGTACCCATTTATACTGCTGGGTGAACAGAGGCACACTTGTGGTTAAGACCTTGCCCAGGGGTCTTAGCACAGTGGGGGTCAAACTGGGATTTGAACACAGAACCTCCCAATCGTGAGCGCAGCACCCTAACCACTACGTCACTGGCTCCACTATCCATGATCCCTGGGATGCGATAAATCGGCCCGACACTGTAGTATGAGAAACATACCCATATCATGATGCTTGCAGCACCAGGCTTCACTGTCTTCACAGTGTACTGTGTATCTTGAATTTAGTGTTCGGGGGTCGGCTTGGGGGGGGCACTAGACTCAAAAGGACAATCTTACTTTCATCAGTCCACAAAATGTTGCTCTGTTTCTCTTGAGGCCAGCCAATGTGCACTTTGGCAAAATGTGTTCTCTTCAGCACGTCTTTTTTTCCCCCAATACTTTTTGGGGGCTTCTTGCCGATAGATTGACTTCACATAGGCGTCTTCTGATTGTAACCGAACTCTCCGATAACTTTAGACTTTCTTTGCTCTTCCTGGAGCTGATTGTTGGCCGAGTCTCTGCCATTTAGGCTGTTCAGTCCATTCGAATGGTAGCTTTTCACTCTGTTCCACGTCTTTCAGGTTTTGGTTGCCATTTTGAAGCATTTGGGATCATTTTAGTTGAGCAGTCTCTCATTTTCTTCTTCCTTATGTTTCCCCTCTCCAGTCAACTTTTTAACCAAGGTACAATGTTCATCTGAACAATGTGTGGAACGACCCTTTTCCTCAGAATTTCAGAGAAATGTTCTATAACCAGTATGTACAATATTTACTGCCTTCCTTCCTTAAATAAGGAAAATAATTGGCACCTCTTTTTCAAAGAATGAATGACATCATAATTGAACTCCACACTGCTATTATTTTGAACACAAACCTTTCAATTGTTGATTCAATTACACAGAATCAGCAGCGTGTCCTGACTGGGCTGTTGGATTCTATTCCTCTACTACACCTGATAGTACATTATTTGTAATGTGGAAATATCGTTTCTACTGAAAACACTGATTGATCAGGTTAGTGATGTCTGACTGATATTATTTTGAATAGAACACAAGTGGCATGTTGGTGTAATGGTTAGCATGTCTGGATTCGGGTGTTTCTGTATGGAGCTTCCAAGAGTTTCCTCCCTCAGCACAGACATGCACAATAGGCTCACTGGTTGTTCCAAATTTCCTTTGGAAATGATTTTAATATCAATGAAATTTTGCAAAATTATATTAGAAACAATATGAACATTTATTCCCACTTGCTTTCCACCCCATAGTTGTGGATCCCGTGCCCTCAGTGTCGTCAGAACACTCCTGTACCTCGAGGAGGTGCCGTTGGACTGGACCTGGATCTTGCTGCATTTCTGGGAGTTAAAGCTGAAGTGGAGATCCAACGCAGCAGCCTGCAGAAAACCCACCTGGAGGCCAAGTTGTCATTTATTAAGCAGCCAATCACAGATCAGCCTCTATCTGCCTGGCCCAACATGGCGCTTAGCGAACCACGATTCCACTCGAGCCCCTGCTGTAGACACTGTCGGTATTGCTGCTGGTGGTGCTAGGAACCTCAAGAACATATATGCACACAACAAGTGCAGCTCTTTCAAAAAATACACGGACATCTTTAGTGAATTATGGTAATTGTGGGATGTCGATCAATTGGCAGACCACTTAGCGGTACAGTGCAGCCAGACTCCATGTTTCATGTCTGTTACGAGGGTCTTTTCGGATGCAAATCAAGGGGAACCAGAATAATTATTTTTGGTAAAAAAAAAAAAAAAAAAAGGCACCCTGGGACCTCACACTCGCCGAGTTTTATGCACTGCTCTTAGTACATACTATACAAGAAAGAAGCAATCTGATTGTCTATTTCAGGGGCATCAGTGATCATATACCCTGCAAACTCTAGATAATGCTTGCACTAATTCAAATATAAAATGTTTTAGTTTTCCTTTATGTGCTAATGTCAGATTTACTGAAACGATTATTCACCTCGAGCTGAGTGGATATTGCTGAATAGTTCCCTTGACATTTTGGCTTCATAGTTATCTCACCTTTGTGGGGTAGTGGTGGTCTAGTGGTATGATCCAAAGGTTGGGGGTTCGAGTCCCACTCTCCACAAGGTTGTCACTGTCCCCCCCAGTGCGGCTAACTGGGTTATCAAAGGCGGGCCATGTCTCTCACTGTCTATGGTGAGAGGCATGTAAAAGAACCATTGCTGACTTTCGTAAAGAGTAGCTGCAAAGTCGTCAGCGTGTTTCTGTCCCTTGCTAAAAAGGGTTGTGACAGGAAGGGCATCCAACGTAAAAACCTCTGCCAAATCAAACGTGCGAATCGGATGATTCGCTGTGGCGACTCCCAAGGGAAAAAGCTGAAAGGAAGACAGACAGTCATCTCTCCTTTGGGTGATGCTTATTTAGTCCGCAGAGAAATAGCATGATCTGATTGGTTCATCATTTCAGGATAATAGATATTACCCACCCTGCAATTTGGGGATAATGCAAATGAGTATAAAAGTAAAGCTAGTTTTATTTTGCTTTTCTATTATGATGGGTAGTATATATTAATGACATATTTGGTAAATAATTGTTAGTTACTGTTTGTTTAAATATTTTTGGGAAAAAATCAGATTGGATTTAATATTTAATTTATTTTAGGAGTGTGTTGGTGAAATATACCAATAATATAGATGTTAACTTAATGAATTTATTTTTAAATACTCAATTTGGAATATATTTTTTTTATTATTATTATGTGAGGAAAACGAAGTCTGTAGCCATTAAGGACTTGTTTTTCCTGCTTTGTGCTGGTACCATATAAAATTCAGTGGAAAGACCCTTTCAGATGCTAAAAACTAACTTTACCATCCAAACTACATTTTACAGGAAGATTGGAATGAGCAGTTTTAATCGGTCCTGCGACGTGCTCCTTCATGTCGCACAAGACAACTCCACACCTTCACAGGGATGAAAAAGACACATCTGTATTAATTTTTTTCTTTAATAAAAACAAAAATGAAAGAACAAAAGCCCCTGCATAAATCATGAACGTAAGTCTAAAAGGTAGCAACAAACATCTGTTAAGTAAACGATTATCAAAACCACCCAGAGATACACTCCAGCTCTATATGCATTTCTCAGTCTTCTTCAATCAGCCAGCCAGAGTTTGAAGGTACGGTCATATGAGCAGGTCGCAATCAGCTGTCCATCAGGAGAGATGTCCAGGCCCATCACTTTACCTTCGTGTCCTTCCAGGGTCTTTAGAGGAGACCATCCTGGGTGAGTCCACACTTTAGCCACATTGTCGTAGGAACCCGTTAGCAAATAATGACCGTCGGTAGCTAGAGGACAAAGAGGGGAAAGTTGAGCGATGTCACCAGGGTCCACGGAAGTGCCTCCACCACCAGCAACTCTAATACTTATCACCATAATTATGAAATATGATATTCAAACACGACGGAAGCCAGAGGGAGTAAATTCATTCAGAAATTACACTTGAATCCGATTTGTATTGTCCTATCATATCGCCGTGCACCTCACAAATCCAAACACAATAACAACTTGTTCACTACATAGTGCCCACTTCTATATCCCACCACAACACTGTTGAACTCTTAACTCAGACTGGTCAGAAAGTGTTCATTAAATGTCGGTGAGATAAGTTTAATATTATTAGGCTTTCTGTGAACAGGCCTTTATTTAGGAAGGAATCACCAGTGATACAGCGCTATCGTCTTTCTGACAAACAATCCAACAATGAAATGATCAGTTTCAGGGTGTTAGGTTTTAAGGAGTAGTGCTACATCACACCAACGTGTTTGTGTGGGTTTCCTCCAGGTACTCCAGTTTCCTCCCACAATCCAAAGACATGCACAGTAGACTAATTAGCTATTTCAGTTTTCCTCTGGACAGGTGTGTGAAAATTAATAGTTGATCGTCTTTGATGGTCAAGTGAAGTGTGGGGTGGCCTTTGCCCCGTATCAACTGTTACAGGCTCCTGCCCCTACATGGCCTCAATAATGGAATTAAGTGGCTCAAGTGATAAGTAAAATCATGTCCTCAAGTGATTTATATCTAACATCATACATGATAGTAATAACGAAAAAACTCTAAATTTTATGATAGTCATCCCTTGCCACTTCACGATTTGAGCACCGTGGTCTCGGTACATCGCGGTATTTTAATAAAAAAATAGAATTAAAAAAAATTCATAAAAAATTCGCACTGAAACTCGCATGTAAGCAAGCAGAAGGCAGGGACCCAAGGCAGGCTGCCTCCATTGTTTCCAAACGACGACTGAAGTGCCCCTCCTGCCCAGTTCAGGCAGGGACCGCCCACTCAACTCAATCTCACAAGCTGATTGGCTTAGACGCGTGATGGTGTTGCCTCCCGCCCACTCTACTCAATCTCGCAAGTTGATTGGCTTAGACGCGCGACACTGTTGTCTCGCACATTCCCGAGGGATTTTTTGTGATTTTGTGATCTTACTGTATCGTGTTTGTAAACGTCCTGCACCACGGAGAAGAGCTACAATATTGTCAGAGGTGAGTACAGTACTTAAAGTATTTATATATAAATTCTATTTAAATATTAATACATTATAGTATTTACATATGCATATAACTGTAACGTTTAATATACACTTCTTGATATTGTATAGACGCGAAAACATAGAAATGAGACAACATGGTAGAAATGGGGGGGCGAGGCGTTCCTACTTCGCTGTTTTTCGAATATCGCGGCCAGGTCTGGTCTACATTATCCGCGATATTCAAGGGATGACCGTACAATCCTATAAACTGTAGTCGTAGCCATTTTGAACACAGCCATGATTCCAAAATTCTAAACCTGTTTACATTTTATTTTATTTTCACCCACAAATTAACTTTAATAAACATCAGATATGAATATAGATGTACTGAAAAGTACTGAATTAATTCGAACATGCATACAATCTATTTTTTAAATCACTTACGCTGGAACTTGACAGAGGACAACAGGTTCTTGTGAGCGGGGATGGTGTAAATGCACATCCTCTTTCGCAGGTCCCACACTTTACACGTGTGGTCACCACTCCCTGTGGCCACATGAAAGCTGCACCAGACACACACACACACACACACACACACACACACACACAACCATTATTATTTAAAAAAGATGTTATTCATAAAAATTCTGTATAGAACTTGGTTTCACCCATTTGGGGAGAAGTTGACCGCGTAGACCTCCTTGAGGTGACCCTCCAGGAACATGACACAGCGTCCGGTTCTCAAGTCCCACACACGACCAAATGCGTCCAGACCACTAAAAGTGCAGTAGAGATCCAAACAGAATTCAAAGCGACAGCTTTTCTTCTCACAATTTTTGCAAAAATATAATGAACTACTCTGCTGTTTTAGCAGAATATTAGCTTTAGCAGCTGTGCAGGAAGTACAAAAATCTCTGGAGAAATACATGACACTGTCTCCCTCCACTATAACAATTGTTCAAGCACTGTGTAAGACAGAGCTCCAGTAGAGATATCTCTATGGCTATGTATCCGAGGCCAATGTTAACAGTTGCACAGATCCTTTGAATGAATGAATCGCCCCTGAACTGAAAGGACAGATGAACAGTTTTCTTTTCACTCAGTGATTTTTGCATTTATTTCTGGGCAGTGGTGGCTTACTTTTTAATGCAATGGGTTACTAATCCGAAGGTCAGTGGTTCAATCCCTACCGTCAGCACTATTGGACCTTTAACCCTCAATTGCTCAAGTTGTATAAAAATGATCACCTGTGATCGGCTCCAGACTCCCTCTGACCCAAATAGTATCAAGATGTTCAGCAAATAAGTGAGTTGTTATTAATAGGAATTTTTTTTTTTTTTTTTTTGAGTAATGCAGCAGCCTGTTGGGTTTCTTGTGAAGTAACAGAAAATCATTATTTGTAGAGGTATTTTATAATGTTAGTTTTTATTTTATAGTACTTATGTCTTTAAACCCCCCAGTGCAGCTAACTGGGTTATCAAAGGCGGGCCATGTCTCTCACTGTCTATGGTGAGAGGCATGTAAAAGAACCATTGCTGACTTTCGTAAAGAGTAGCTGCAAAGCCATCAGGGTGTTTCTGTCCCTTGCTAAAAAGGGTTGTGACAGGAAGGGCATCCGATGTAAAAACCTCTGCCAAATCAAACGTGCGAATCAGATGATTCGCTGTGGCGACTCCCGAGTAAAAGGGAAAAAGCCGAAAGGAAGACAGACAGTACTTATGTCTTTAAACCTTAATGGAGACGCTCCCCGACTTACGTTCATCCGGTTTTTTTTTTCGATTTTATGGGGGGGGTTCAAAAAAAAAAAAAAAAGTCACATTTTGAGTTTCAGTACATACCTACGTAGTACGCTGACGCAATGACGCTGCATTCATTGTTTACAAACTACAGACTGAGTGTATACATATACAGACACTCCCCGACTTACGTTTTTAATTGGTTCCGGACAGCCAAACGCAAGTTAAAAGTGAACGTAAGTTGTTACAGTGATGTGTGACGTATGATGCTCATACTGTACTATACATCCATAAATAACATTACCATATCTCATAAAACACCCCCAAATCAATTATTATAAACAACATTGTAAAATAATATCAAATAATATCAACATTAATTTCAAATAAATTATATTCAAGCAATTTTTCTGCTTGTAAATGGTTCCGATGGTCGACGGATGGTCACATGACAAAGCTGAGCTGACTCACTTTACATGAAGCTTAAAACGGCCAATCAATGCTTACAATACGAGAGGCGCTCAATACCGTAAGTAGTGCACTTGCTGAAAGTAGTTTACTTGCTTGAAACAAAGAGCGGGTTATACAGACTTCTGGTCTTTTAAGTGCGCAAGGGCGCCGTTGAACTTGTTTAGTACTCAGCCTGCACTGATGTGAATCAGTAGAGCAGAGAGTTGTCTTTCTTGGGTTTTCATTCATTTTACAAGTCAGATTGTGCCGATCTGAGCAGATAGTTAATTCGTCTCTGTGTATGTATGTTGTATGTGTGTGTGTGTATATATATATATATATGTATGTATATATGTATATATACACACACACACACACACACACCTATCTGAACTGGGAAGGACAGGCACGTTCAGTCTCGTTTGTAAACAATGGATGCAGCCTCATTACGTCAGCATACTACATAGGTACGTCTAAACTCAACATTTGACAAAAAAAAAAACAAACCTGTAAAAGCGAAAAACCGTAAAATGGACGAACGAAAGTCGGGAAGCGTCCGTACAAATACATACAGTATACATATATCTAGTGTATATATATATATATATATATATATATATATATCAGTTATATATATATATATCAGTTATATAGCGTGTTACCCTTGTGTTAAGACGTCGTCTCTGTGATCTTTGTGCTTACACGGATTTGCGGACTTTTGTAACCCTAAGCAAATATGGTTGGTCAGAAGTGTAAGCCTACTAGCATGGGTGCAAGTCTCATACACAGAGATGAATTAACTATCTGCTCAGATCGGCACAATCTACCATGCATACACAGTTAAGCAAAGAGAGTTGTAAAATGAATGAAAACCCGAATGCACAAATTACAGAACAATTACAGATATTTATTATCTTTTAGCAGAATCCTAAGAGTGTATACTTATTTTTATATTAATATTCATTAGGATTTGTACTTGTTCTTTGTGTGCATCTCTTGAATAAAGTTTACTTACTTACTTACGCAAAAGAAAGAACTCTCCGTGAATCATCAGTGCAGACTGTGTTCTAAACGAGTTCAACGGCACCCTTGTGCACTTGAAAGACCGGAAGTCTGTATAACCCACAGCAAGTACACTACTTTTGCAAGTACACTACTTTTGCAAGTATACTACTTTCGATATTGAGCGCCTCACATATTGTAAGCGTTGATTGGCTGTTTTAAGCTTCATGTAAAGTAACTCGGTATAAATAAGTGACTTATTTGAAATTAATATTATTTGATATATTTGATATTATTTTACAATGTTATGTTTATAATAATTGAATTTTGGGGTGTTTTATGAGATACGGTAATTGTATTTATGGATGTAGAGTACAGTATAAGCATCATATGTCACTGTCACAACTTACGTTCACTTTCAACTTGCGTTCGGCCGTCCGGAACCAATTAAAAAACGTAAGTCGGGGATTATCTGTATACCTAAATATTTTTCAGTGAAGCAGTACAGTGGTGTTCAATAACATTAAAAATCTTACCCAGTTCCTGCTAAAGAGCCATCAGGATGGAAATGCAAGTCATGGACACCTTTACTATGACCCTCTTGGTGGAGAATCTCCTCCTGAACCTCCAGATCCCACAAACGCCACGAGTTATCATAGCTGAAAACGGGATAAAGGATTAGCAACCCTATATACCCCGGTGTTTATACCCATAGCAGCTAAACCATTAGTGTACAGTGGTACCTCACCTTACAAAATTAATCTGTTCCAGAGCGTTTTTTCGTAACCTGGATTTTTCGCAAGTAGAACCGCATTTTACATGTAAAACGCGTGATTCGTTCCAAGGCCTCCAATACTACCCTTTAAAAATGATAAAAGCATACCTTTTAAGGTACTTGCTTCGTGTTAACCATGTCGTCTTAGCAGAGTTATAATCTTACAAATGTTTATGCATGGTTAAAATCCTGAGGCAAAAAATAAAGTTACAATGAGTACACTCGAAAGACTCATGAAACAAGCTGCTGCTCAAGGGAGCTGCGTCATCCCTCCTAGCCAATGGGAAATAGCCAATGGGAGGGAGCTGCGTCATCCCTCCTAGCTAATGGGACGCCAGCAGTGCAGAATGTTGGAAGATAGTCAATGGGAGAGCAGCTCGTGCATTGTTTGAATGGCGCGTTTCGTATACAGAGACAAAAAATTTTGGAAAATGTTTTTCGTAACCTGGATTTTTTGTTTGAGGGGACTATCGTAAGGTGAGGTACCACTGTATTTAGAATCTAGAAGTTTCTCACCATGTTGTGCCCAGAAAGCGACCAGAAGGATGCCAGGCTACCTTAGCCACCCTCATATAGTGACCCTCAATGTCTGCGATGGGCTCATCGCTGCAGAGAAGAAAGAGTTGGTAAGAAAGTTAATGGAGGAGTCAAACAGGATTTAAGGACAAATTTTCCAAATTAACTGATTTGGGAAAACCCACAACAATTAGATAAACAATTATACAATAGTTTCTGTGTGGACTTTGCATGGTCTCCCAGTGCTTGCATGGGTCTCCAACTGGCGGTTTCAAATTGACCATAGATGCGAGTGTGAATGGTTGTGCGCATGTTGCCCTGCAATGGTCTGGTGAGCTGTTCCACCTTAACCCAGTGTCACCTGCTATAGGCTCCAGTACTAATGTCTTTTTTATATATTTTTTCTACAAGATATATATATATAAAATACCCACACATATATATACACATAACAAGATAAGGGAACAAGACCCTTCGGCGACCGCCGAATTTCACGAAGTCGGGACCCCCCCCCCTCCGACTGACGTATACATAACTGTATGTGTGTATGTAATATCAATAAATACATATAACAATTAAACATTCAAAAATAATGCATAAGATGTAAATAAAATATAAATACACACCTCACATAAAAATGTAAGTAGTTTTGATAGGGGGGGTCTTGGGTTGTGTTTGAGTTTTTTGCATAATAGGCCCTGCTTTTGTGGTATTTTCCTTAACTTTTCCCCTTATTCTTCTTTAATTTTCTTACTATTGAATTTGACGAATATTAAAAAGCGATGCACTGAAGCTGCATGAATTGAAGTGTGTAGTAGTGAGGGATCCCTGTACTGTCGCATTTAAACCTTAATGTACCTAAATAATTTTCCGTGTTTAATTAACACATTCTGTTGACCCTAAAATGGCCTGGAAAGCTGTCCAGGGTGTACCCCACCCTCACCCAGATATACATTTTATATAAATTAAAAAACAATATTTTATATATGCATACACATACTTGACAGAACACTGGTGCCTACCTTAGTTGAGGGGTACAACTTGACCTCGCTAAATAGACCACTGCAGGGCCAACACACACAAAACCATTCACACTCACACTGAGGGGTAATCTGGACCAGCCAGTTAGCCTACTGTGGATGTTTTTGGACTGCAGGAGAAAACTGGAGTACCCAGATGTAATCCACCCAGACTGAGGGAGAACCTGCAAACGTCACACAGAACCGCCCTCATCAAGGCCAGGGCTTAAACCTCGGACTTCCTTTCCATGGGGCAGATGTGATCATGACAAAATAAATAAAAGCTGGAATGTCAGAAACCGCTTTAGCAAATGGATTTTCTCCAGTCGTCTCGCAAATACAAACCTGTCTAGACTCCACAGTTTAACAGATCCGTCTGCCGCACAGGATGCCATGTTGACATCTGACTCGTTAAGAGTGAGTGTGGCCTGTGGATGGAAGCTGACGGCTCCAACATTGGTAGCATGACCTGAATGTAAATATAAATTCAGATAATTTCCTACATTCATCATATAAAAAAAGGCTTGTTGCTGCAATTTAACCAGACAAAGCTCGACTTACCACTTAATGTGCGAACGAGACTACAGTCTGGAATGTTCCAGAGCTTGCACAGACCACTCCTAATTTAAAATACGGTACCGTCAAACACAATAATGTCATTAATGATGTAAAAAAAAAAAAAAATCACAATAAGAAAAACTCACCATGAAGCAGTGACTAAGAGTTTGGAGTTTGGGCTGAACTGGCAGTAGGATATTGGACGATCGTCTCCAATCTGACTGCAGAAGTTATTCAGGAGCTGTGGGGTGGGGGTGGGGGGATAAAATATAATGCATGGTATTGAAGCGCTGTGCTGATTTTTATGACAATGGTGATTATCGGCTCACCCTGAGTGTCTTGTGAAGCTCTTGCTGGCGTACGGTGCGTGTTGATTCGGGAATCTCTCTCTGAGCATATGCAGACTCCA
This sequence comes from Plotosus lineatus, assembly GCA_024760905.1. NCBI lineage: Eukaryota > Metazoa > Chordata > Actinopteri > Siluriformes > Plotosidae > Plotosus > Plotosus lineatus. The sequence goes on along the minus strand of CM045740.1, from coordinate 24,976,797 downwards.
GTCTCTTCACAGCTCTGGAAATATACATAATACACAAAGTTTGGTTCTGATCAAGACACAGAAATGACACTTTCACTTGTTATTTTACATAAATATAAGAAAAAAAAAAGTTATGAAACAATTCCAGAAAATTCTGCAGTGTCCAAAGACACATACAGTACATACAGTATCGACATGAATAAATGTAATCAATCCAACAATATCCATTCCTGGGTAATTTCTTAATATAATTAAAGCATCACAAACCTCATCGGGCTTATAATTGTAAATTATAAACAGAATAATAATTAATTCTGAAGGGGGGACCACACACAGAGACACATCACATGGGAGCTCTGCTTTTAGGCAGTACTCAAACCTTACTTTTAAAAAAAGATTTTAAATTGATCATAACCGGTTATAAATATAAACAATAGTATACTACAAGCTAGTTATGCAGAAATACTGTATTTAAAAGATCTTTACTATGGATACACAAGCCTAAGAATTATTATAATGTTGTTCAAGGTAGAAAACTGGAGCACAGTGAACATAAACTACATTTACAGCATTTGACCGACGCCCTTTTACAGAGTAACTTACACATATATCATTTATACCACTGGGAAGTTTTGGGCAAAAGCTCTTGCTCAAGGTCCCAAATGCGTCAAGTTGGTGGCACTGGGACTTGAACTGCCAAACTTCTAACCCAGTGCATTATCAGTGAGCCACCACTGCCTGGATCATTTAAGTGAATGTGTAGGAAAATCATCAGCTAAAATTTCATACCATGAACCAACAGGAGAATCAAATGTCTTCTGTGTTTTTTTTTTTTTTTAAAACAAAGCAAGTTATAGTGATTCATATTGGTATTTCAACACAAAGAGCTGTTCTTACTTGGGCAGTGAATATTTCGCCAGCCAGATGCGTGCCTCCTTCAGTGTTTCTGAACCTTCGTGGTACCACGTCTGCTGAGACTGAACAAGAACCAGGACTGAGCAATCTAAAGCCCGAGGTTTAATAATATCAACAACCATAAAACAAATGCTGTTAGCTACATACGTCCTCTTGGGCACGTTTTGCTTTCTCTTCATCCTTTTTTGATTTCTTCAGAGCATCAGGACCCACTACTGACAGAATATTCCTCAATCTGAAAAAGCCAGATATTCATCAACTGGTTGAAAACACAAGCATGGAAAAAAGTGGACATGAAAAAAAAAAAAAACCAACAAGAAAGTAATTTCACCTCTCTCGTCTTTCAGCTGGTCCCTCGCCGAACAGCGTGATCGGCTCTCCAAGGGCACGCAGGCACGCTTTGACTTCCGTGTCATCGGTAGACACTGTGATTTGTCTGGCTCGTTTTCTGCGCTCAAATTCAGCCAGTACTTCTGCCTGCCGTTCACTTACACGCTCTTCCAGCTCAAGGGATTCACCTGGGAACATTAATGGAAAACCAACAGATATGGAAGAAATTCTAAACCAGCTCTCAAATTCTATTTAAATGTGACTGGACTTGCATGGTAAGGGGGTGGACAGGATTATTAGAGTTTGATTGAAACATATTTTATTCATTGAAGAAAGGGATTGGGCACAAGTTATCCAATTTAGTGAAGCCCTCTCCACAGATTATTTAGCCAATTAACCTAATGTGCATGTTTTTGGACTGTGGGAGGAAACCCACGCCAGCACGGGAAGAACATGCAAACTCCACACAGAAACGCCCAGGCTTGGGCTAGAGTAATGTGTGGTTGCAAGTCATTCAACAAATAGGTCCGATAAAAGGCGAATAAATTAATTTGCCTTATAGATATAGTATAACCTGCATCTGTGAAGAATTACGGCATGAATTTTTTTACTATAGCATTCAAATAAGTCATTTTATTCTAATTCATCCCTAGAATATTGGTTCCTGTTTCCATCATCTCAAACGTGTACTATTTATTGTGTGCTTTTTTTTGTTGCTGCATGTCCATTAACTTTGTAAGTTCTCCAAAAACATGATACTGTACCATGATTTTCCATCCAAATAGAGAAGTCAACAGCTCTCAAAATGAGATTTATCACCTTTCCAAACACCACCATGGATACTTACCACTAGAAATATTAATATTCCCAGCCTCAATCCCAGCCTTAATAGCATCTTTCCCAGATGAAACGGCTCCCTCACAGCCAAGTCGCTCCTTTTCCTTTTCTTCAATGCTTCCATAGTAGATTCGAGCTTTTTTCACCAAAGGAGCTTCGTCCTCATCCGACATGATTCAGATCACACACAGCTGCTTCAAAAGAAGTGATAAGAAATTAACAAAGTACATATATGAGAAGAATGATTTCTTAAGTAGGAGCGAGTCATATCTCAATGTTAGAGAATCATCACTCTTTTTTTGACAAAAAAAACTTCCCATAGGACAAATGTTTTCATTAAAATGTTTTAAAATAGAATAATTCACACTTACCAAAAACAAATAAAATAAGACCCTGTGAGATATAGTAACGTCTCTATAAAGTTAACTGTATATCTATTATAGCTATATCTACATTAAAAGTTTGAGTATTTTAAAGTAATTCATGGCAAGCTAACTGTAACAGCACGACTAACCCGCCGCCATTATTGTGTCGCACAGGAAATACGTCACGAATATTTTTGCCGCAGTGATGGGCATTGGTTGAGTCTCCTCTGGGTATGGTGCACAAATTTAATGTCTTTTCACAGAATACATGCAGGAAAAAAAAAAAACCATACCAACACAAACCACCCTTTTTGACACTGTGTGTTCGTGCACTTTTTAAAGAGTGCATTCCGTCGATTTTCTCTGATATATTAACTGGAAATATTTTGTACATTGATAGCCATCTATTTAAACTATAAATAGAATGGCCGAAATAAAGTAATAAATAAGTTTGTTTTCGTAACATGAACTAGATCCATACTGAATTTAAAAAGCGCATAAATATGTAATTTAATCAGTCACATATAAAGGACGGTTACAAGCATAGGCACTACATTTCCCAGGTACCCAATGTAAACTTCCGGGTGAGAGAGCGCAACCGCCAATACACGGTAAGTGTGTGCAGATGGAAGATTTTTTAAATATTATATACGCTTGTTTCATTTTAATGTTATACATACGAATAAAATGTAATTTCTCATTCACTTTAGAATAGTAGTATTTAGTAATACTGCTACTGATGTTATTTTTATGAGAAAAAAAAAAGATATGCACTGTTAATGCTATTGGGCTAAGCGAGCTAACCTAACAAATTGCATGTTTGGTGTTCTTGTTGTACACAAAAGATGTATTTTAATCGTTGTTTATAAATAAACAGAATAATTAAAATACATATACTTTAATTCCATCATACATTTGGCTTATTAACGCAAAGTTGTTGCATATTTTAAACTGATTGTAATGCTGTTGCTAATATTACAGGAGTAATGGGAGATCCATCATTTTAATACTAATTAAGTATCACAAACAAACACAACAAAGATGCTTCGAAGAAAACCGACTCGTCTGGAACTGAAACTGGATGATACCGAGGAGTTTGAAAGTGTAAAGAAAGAGCTAGAGGTTCGTATGTTTGTTTGTTTTTTGTTTTTGTTTGTTTTTGCATCATTGTGTGACGGAATACTGTACTGTATTGGCTTTAAAGACGCAGTGTAACTCCTCATAATGAAGAAAAGTGATCTCTTAATAATCTAAACTAGATATGAAGTTTGTGTACACGTTGTCTGTGTCAGTTTGGGATTACTTTTGTGGGTTTCTGGTTTCCTCCCACAACCTAAAGACATGTCAAGAATGTTCTGAGGATGGAGTCTGTCTCATAAAAAGATGAAGTGGTTACTGAATGGCTGAAAACCAGACATTAAGTTTATGCATGGTTTATACAGAGTACGATTCTCATTGATGAGAGGGAGTAAAAGGAGTAGCCACCACACTCATTATTCACAAGTACAGGACATCTTTGCTTCTTGCAGAGCCGAAAAAAACAACGAGACGAAGTGGACGTGGTCGGAGTCGCATCGAGTGAGATGAGCGGCTCTGTCGGAGGTTCTGACGGCAAAACCCGAGAGCAAACGATACACGAGAGAATAGGATACAAACCTCACCCGAAGTCAAACACGCTTCCATCTTTCTTTGGGAACCTCCAGTTTTGACCAGCGCTTGAACCCAGTAAAATGTCAGCAAATTGCAACGTTTTGCATCGATGCTGTTTTGATTTGCGAACTGTTTTTCAATTTCTGTCCTGAATGAAAAGGGACGGAACCTCGAGTCACCCCACGCTGAAGCTTTTGCATGAAAAACTTATTGTATATTTTGTAATTAGCTCTAATGATTTATTACAAATAAAATGACTGTTGAAAGCCTGACTGAATATGCGGTTTCTTGGGACTAGGAATCACTGTGCTCTTGACACAAATAAATAATTACTGTAGACATGGTTACGAAAGAGGTTTGACATCTGGAATATTTTAAAAATATAATACTGGGGAAATGTCCAAGGGGAAACGATGTTTCACCAAAATGTTTGAAAAAATAAATACATTAAATTCTACGTACATGGAGAAAATACTCATCTGGAGGTTTTGCACATGACGTCACGTGACTTTTGTTTGTCTGCCATATTGGAAGGCATGATCCGGACAGCGCTCACTCATTCAACATTGCTAAACATTCTAACATGAGTAATAGTGGTTCAACATTACCCGACTGGATGTTGTTTGGCGGTTACTAACCTCCCCAGAGTGATAGAAAATAACCAGAGTACTGTATGGTTATATCGTGTTGCGCTGCTGGCTGTACAAATAGACAGAGGAGTAAACCTGCACTGTCATTTTACTGTCTTCCATCTGACCCGGACAGAAAAGCCAAGTGGATCGCAGTGGAAAATAGGAACGACTGGAATCCTACACAATACAGTAAAATATGCAGGGAACACTTTGTATCAAGTAAATATACATTATTATACAGGGCCTATTTTAGATTCATTGCACACCAACTGAAATATTTCAGGTCTTGTATTGTTTTAATACTGATGATTTTGGCATACAGCTCATGAAAACCCAAAATTCCTATCTCAAAAAATGAGCATATCATGTTCAGGTACTTTAAACGAGCTATTAAGCTAATCATCTGAATCAACCAATTAACTCTAAACATCTGCAAAAGATTCCTGAGGCTTTTAAAAACTCCCAGCCTGGTTCATTACTCAAAACCGCAATCATGGGTAAGACTGCCGACCTGACTGCTGTCCAGAAGGCCATCATTGACACCCTCAAGCAAGAGGGTAAGACACAGAAAGAAATCTCTGAGCGAATAGGCTGTTCCCAGAGTGCTGTATCAAGGCACCTCAGTGGGACGTCTGTGGGAAGGAAAAAGTGTGGCAGAAAACGCTGCACAACCAGAAGAGGTGACCGGACCCTGAGGAAGATTGTGGAGAAGGGCCGATTCCAGACCTTGGGGGACCTGTGGAAGCAGTGGAATTCCAGATGGAAGCATAAAGTGCTCAAATCTCCTGATAGCTAGCTGCATTGACCCTGCCCTTGATAAAACACAGTGGACCAACACCAGCAGCTGACATGGCACCCCCAGACCATCACTGACTGTGGGTACTTGACACTGGACTTGAGGCATTTTGGCATTTCCTTCTCCCCAGTCTTCCTCCAGACTCTGGCACCTTGATTTCCGAATGACATCCAAAATTTGCTTTCAGCCGAAAAAAGTACTTTGGACCACTGAGCAACAGTCCAGTGCTGCTTCTCTGTAGCCCAGGTCAGGCGCTTCTGCCGCTGTTTCTGGTTCAAAAGTGGCTTGACCTGGGGAATGCAGCACCAGTAGCCCAGTCCACTGCTTCCACAGGTCCCCCAAGGTCTGGAATCAGCCCTTCTCCACAATTGGTTGATTTCAGATGATTAGGTTAATAGCTCGTTTAGAGTACCTGAACATATGCTAATTTTTTTTGAGATAGGAATTTTGGGTTTTCATGAGCTGTATGCCAAAATCATCAGTATTAAAACAATAAAAGACCTGAAATATCTCAGTTGGTGTGCAATGAATCTAAAATATATATGAAAGTGTAATTTTTATCAATACATTACAGAAAATAATTTAACTTTATCACAATATGCTGGGGCAGTGGTGGTCTAGTGGTATAGGGCGCTGGATCGCTGATTCAAAGGTTGGGGGTTCGAGTCCCACTCTCCACAAGGTTGTCACTGTCCTCCCCAGTGCTGCTAACTGGGTTATCAAAGGCCGGCCATGTCTCTCACTGTCTATGGTGTGTGGCATGTAAAAGAACCATTGCTGACTTACGACAAGAGTAGGCTGCAAAGCCGTCGGCGTGTTTCCACCCTGCGATGGCCTGGCGAGCTGTCCAGGGTGTACTCTGCCCTCGCCTGAAGTTGGCTGGGGTGGGTGCCAGCCTCCCCGCGACCCTAATTAGGATTAAGCGGTTACAGAAAATGATGAACTGAACACAATATGCTAATTTTTTGAGAAGGACTAGTACACTGTATAGGCTTATATATAAATAAAATGTGAATTTATACAACCATTATAAGCAGTGATAATTGTAATGTATTATTGCATAAGCGCTTGTTTGTGTATATCTATGTGGGGATGGAACCCGCGCCTTTTCTGTTCCAAGGTGGTACTGGACTGGACTGTACTGTACTGTAGTCTCTCTTCCCGGTTCCTGGCTCCCATTGTTGCATACAGCTTACAAATCCGCCAACTAAATACTTGTAAGCTTCCATTGATTTGTAAGCTTTTAACTCTTTGCCAGTAAACGGAGACGGGCCGTGGACAAGATATGTACAAAGATCCAAGTAGGCAAAAGCAGGAATGGAGGAACGGTCGGATTCGAACACATTCCTAAACAGCGACTGCGGCATTAGATATGGATCAGCAATCCACAGCTGCTTTATTTTACTCAGATACCCCGCCCTCTGGTCACCTGTCAGATGATTGACAACGTCTGACAATATTATAGTGTCATTGCTTTTGCCTTCGACACGCTCGCATATTTTTCATTCGCTGTCATTATCAGTTGTTGAAGCCATGCTTAGTGAATCGTGTGTGTGTGTTCTGGATCACGCTTGCTGTCCAAGATGGCGCATGAAGGTATTGGGGTCACGTGACTGCAAAACCTCAACACACACAGCGCTCCCAGTAGATCGATTTAATCATAAGTGTCTGAGAGAGGGGTTGTAAGAATAGCATTATGAGGGCTCAATGAACTTTAGGCCTGGAGGAAATGAGTCTCACTTCAGTTTCTCAATCAGGGTCCGAAGTTAAAACAGGAAATATGAACAGTGGGTTTTCCTTTCATTGCATTTTACTATCTTATTTCTGCATCCATTTGTAGCACCTTGGTTGCTAGGTTAATTATCTGTTTAACCAGTTCATGTTCTGTGTTCCAGAGTTGAAGATAGACAATTTAAAAAAAATTATAATATTGCCCAGCTCTACTTCTCGATATACCCCAAAGGAGCAAGCACGAGATTCTGAGCTATAGTTGAGACATTGCCTGACAACGTTTGGCGCAGAAACAACAAGTGGAGGTGTAGGTGGGGTAATATACATAAATATATTTAAATATGTCTGTATAAACAATAAGTGTTTTTCAGTAACAAAATCCTTATAGTATAGAACAATTGATATGAATTTTCCTGTAATGAATTGTGAATGCAACATCAGTAGGTTTTCCACCATGGAACAATTATCAAGATGAAATCACCCGGCATTGAAAACATTTCCTCTTAGATAAGAATTCCTGCATCGTCGTTGTTATCCTGACATTAAAGCTGACGTGTTGCTGTCATCCCCCCAGACACGTGAGCTTCTCTGCAGAGATGTAAAACGTGCAGAACAGTGAGTTGAAGAACCCTGACCTGATGAAACCTGCTTTCATGTCCAACATTTATTGCTTGTAAATGGTTTTATGACTCTGCTTTTGCCAAGTGATGAGGCAGATATTCAAAGTATGTGCAGTCGGATTCATACACTTTCGAAAGAAAGGACTGAGGATAGAGCTGCATAGTGGAGAGCGTGTCTACCTCACAGCGAGAGGGTCCTGAGCTCAAGTCTCAGGTTTGGTGTTTCTATGAGGAGTTTGCATGTTCTCCATGTGCTTCCATGAGTTTCCTCTGACAGAAAACAGACATTCATATTAGGATACTGTTCCAAATTACCAACTGGATTGAGAATGAATAGGTGCGTGTTGCCTTGTGGTGATGGTCTGGCGAGCTGTCCAGGATGTAACCCGCCTTCACCCAGTGTCGGAAGAGATAGTTACCAGTCACCCTGTGTCTATAGTAGGACGAAGCAGCTTGGTAAATTAGTGAATGATAGATTTTTGGCAGTAATGAAACCAGATCCAAATTTAAATTTAATTCAATTAAATTTCATCTAAAGATCATAATTACATCTGGTGCATACATAAACATTACATACAAGCTAATGATGTCAGTAACTAAAATAACAATATACGATGTACTTAACAGTAATAAAATATTTCAAATACAAATTATAAAAAGGATTCCTCACAGAGACACAGGCATCAGATAGTCTACCCATCATGGACCGTTCTGTTTTGGATTATAAAAAAAAAAAAAAAAACACCTTATGGAGGAAATTTCAGTTTCAGCTTTGTAAACAGCACCAAGCTGGCCAGATGACAATCTCTCCTTTCCCTCACCTAATGCAAGTGTCTGATGATCAGCATTTTGATAGCCTGACTTGATATATTTGCACATTTCCATGATTATCAAAGCAAAAAAAAAAAAAAAAAAAAAAAGACACTTTGGTCTATAGTTTCAATTACGTCTTCTAACCACTGGATTTACTGTTAAAACCCTCAACTGTGTTGTTCCTTCATGTACTAATTCCCTTCTGGTAAATATATGTTTTAAGGCAGTGGTGTCCAATCCTATTAATGTGGGTGCAGGTTTTCATTCAAGGCCAAGCAGAAGACACACCTTCCACCGTTCTACACCAGTTGAGCTAAAAAAAAAAAAAGACTGGATTGCACATTAGTGTTTCAATTTTGAAGTCAGATGCAGGAGATCTTGGTGAGACCACCTTGTTAGAAGACCTCAATGTGAAGTCATACGATTAGAAGTCAACACTGCTCAAAAACCTAGATAATTGTTAATGCTGAAATCAAACTATCATGAATTCACATCGCTTTACAAATAATTTCCGATGGCTGTAATTAATTTAATACAAAAATAAATAAAACAAAATCATCTCTCACAAAATTTGGCAAAATGTCTTTAAATGAAATGTACATCTCAGATTATTATTAAAAAACACCCCCCAATCTTTTCATGTCATTCGAGGAGAAAATAATTTTCTCCAATAAAGTGGTCTCACCAAGATGGCTTCATTCTGGCTTCAGTTTTTATTGTGTGCAAACAACAGGATGCACGATACAGTATTATTATTATTTTTTTTTTTTTAGACTGGTGGTTTAAACAGGTGGAAAGTGTGGCTCCTGCAGAGTTGGAATGAAAACCTGCACCCACACTGGTCCTTAGTGGATAAAATTGGACACCCCTGTTTTAAGGCAAAAGGCTTGGTTGGGTATTCCGTCCCTTGCATGCCCAGAGATGTGATCATTACCCAGATTAAGAGGTAGAATTTAAGGTTGAGGAATGGTGTGGAAATAAAGGACTAAGAAAACATGATTGGGTATGGATGTGTGAGATAAAACAGGATAAAATTTGGGGGGTGGGATGGGGGCTTTAAAAGGACATCAAAACGCTGCATGATGCCGCTTTGGTATCTTCAGGATGATTGTTTCAATAAATATAACACAATGATTTATATGTATTATGTTTGTTTTTTCTTACGTATTATTTTCTTTATATTAAGTGTACGTGTGTGTGGGATTGTTGGGATTAGTGTGGGACATTGTTGATGGGAGGCTTAATGACAGTGTTCTGTAATGTCCACCACGACTGCCTTCTTCCAGCTGAACAGGAAGTAACCCACCCCAGCTCCCAGTGCCACGGCGATGCACAGGTAGCCGTTGTAAGTCATGAACACCAGCATAAGGAAGTAACTGATCACCACCTGGATGATGTGAAGTATTGTCTGTATGACGTGCGCCAGACTCAGCATCCGCTGTCTGAGAGAAACAGAAACATGTCAAAAAGGTGAGTTCTTTATCATGTGAGTGTATTTAGATTTGGATTTCCTTTCCAGGATTGTTTCAGACTGATTTTCCAGTAGGAGCTGGCGTGATGTAATAAAACGTTCTCTAGGACTTTAATCAGGACGGCACCGTGGCCTAGTGGTTCGCACATCCCCCTCAAAGCAAGAAATTCCTCGGATTGATTCACGGTTCTATGTGAAGTTTGTGCTTGCAGAGGTTTCCTCTGGGTTCTCCTGTTTTCTCACACAGTCCAAAGACATAACCATTAGGTAAACATTAATTGGCAGTTCCAAACTGACCCTAGATGAATGTGCGTGTTGCCCTGCAATGGTCTGTTCAGGGTGTACCCCAGCTTCACCCAGTATTGGCTGAGAGAGACATCAGCCTCCCTGTGGCCCGAGTCAGATTGTCAAATAAGTGAGTGGCTTATTCTTGCTGTATTCCATCATTCTGCAGAATGAAAATCAACTCACCCAACTGTTTTATGTGTCTCCATGAGCACGGTTCCATCAGTGCCAGGAACTGGCATGGAGTTGTAGCGTACACTGATTTGGTTCCTCCTCAGCAGGACTTCACGTCCAATTTTCAATCCCTCGTAGAAGGCGGCCAATAGAAACACTCCGATACAGGCACCTACCATCTCTGAGGCAAGGGGACACACATGTAGTTAAGAATTTGAGCATCTTCAAGGATACTGTAGCTGAAGTTCCTCGCATGAAGTGCTCCACCATGGAGAAACTCGAACTCAGTTAATCGCGAGAAATGCTGAGGAAAATCCACTTACTCTAGTTAATTTTTGAATGTAAAGAAGTTTTAACTCCTGTTCTATATCCCCAGAAATGGTTTAGTATTTATTGTATATCTGGGAATGCTGTGGCCCTGAGCTCTCTGGTGTGACTGAATAATAAAAGATGGGCTGGGATCAATAATTATATGCCTGTAATCTGAACTGTATACACAGTAGCTGTACCTGATGAAGACTCCATCAGTGTAAGTATAAAGTGGGTGATGTAACAACAGGGTACAGTAATTAAGTTTTGAAACCACACCACCAGCACAATGCTAAAATAATACGTAGCGGGAATGTTCCACCCGCAATATGTTTTCTTCCCTTATTTAGTCATCGCAAATACCCATGCACGGTGGTATAATGTTTACATACCTGCCAACTTTTGAAACCTGAAAAGCCTAGTAGCTAGCTGGGGTCCAGGGCGGAGCCTGTTTGCTATCTACAGGTGGTCAACATATCATCTAGCATAGACTAATTGGAATATAATTATTTGTAAACATATATGTATTTGCAATATAATATATACACAGAATTGAGAAATAGGTCAACCATGGCTCTATGTTTTGTGTTGTATAAATGAAAGATGGAAAAAAATACACAAATATTTCCAGTAAAACCACTTTATAAATTTATGAAACATTTTCAACTAACTGTCCCAGCCTGCTAGTTACTAATTAATGTTGAGATACTACTTAGGTAAATAACAACAGTATATTAATTTATATGACAACCATCACCAATGTATTGAGTATTTTCAAATTGAACAAGAATTACTTACATTTGGCTGCAAATTAAAAAAAAAATGGATAAAATGAAAATAAAATTCCGATACATGTTAAACTATTATTATTAACAATGCGAGTATGTTTATCACACAATGATTTTTCCAATACAGAGTATTTTTGTCAAGTTACATTTCAATGGAATTTCATGTAATCTAAACGAAATAAATATTTAGTAATAACCTCCGAGTGCGCTTGTGTGTCGGCCTTAAGTGCAATACATCCACGAGATCCATACTTGATCAGGTCGTTGTAATAAACACACAAGATCTTGCCGGCGACGTCAGATTTCTTTATGAAACTCGCCAAAGGTTCCGATACGTTCAAATTTCACAATTTTTACTAGCCATTCCCACTTGAACTTATTCTTAACATCCTTATCTACTTCTGACACGAGGGATTCCTCTTCGTTCGTTAAAGTTTGCACCATTTTAAACACAACACGCTGCAAATTTGCATTGAGCCGAGTCACTTTACATTAAGCTTAAAACAGCCAATCAACGAGCGGCTTACGATATGTAAGGCTGATCTCTCGCACATGCGCTACACAGATACTGCACAGGAAGTAATATTAGCAGCATACAGTGCCGATTGTTTCTGTTCTAAATTTAGATACGGTTCTTGACGATCTCGTGAATGTGTTTCATGTTTTCTTTTAAATTTTCGATTGACTTATGTGGAATCCATATTTTAATGAATAAAACCATAACCCAGAGTGAGATCATGAAAACCGTAATCATTATGGCAAAACCAGAGTAGTTGGCAGGTATATGTTTAGCATGTCTGCCTCACAGCAAGATGCTCCTGGGTTCAAGGCTCAGGCTCGGCAAAGGCGTGTTTGTATAGAGTTTACATGTTCTCCCTGTACTTGCGTGGGTTCCCTTTGGGTGCTCCGGTTTCCTCCCACAGTCCAAAGACTGTACATTAGGCTAACTGTCTGTTCCATATTTCCCCTTGAAATGGAGTACAAATGGTTACATAAGTGCTGGTGACCAGATCCGATTGTACCCTGCCTTCACCCAGAGTCGCAAAGTCTTCGCCTTGTCAACTATGCATCCCAACCACGTGCTTCCTCCACTACACGCGCTCATGTCTTTTCAAGCTGCTGAGCATGCAGATTCAGGGACTGCATATTCGTGGTATGCATGAGTTCAGAGGCTCAACCAATTTCCGCCCATGTATTCCGTTCCTGCATTCTTGTTCGCGATCTCCAGGATGATAGAGGATACTGAAGCACCTCGTCAATGCATCACTCTGAAGCCCGAGACACAAAATTCTAACATGATTCGATGCAACACGATACCAATCCCATAGTACATTTTCGACTGTGCAAATATGTGAGGCGCTCCACCGCAATAGGCGCTTTTGTCGCAAGTGACGTGTGGTGCTTGTGAGACAAAGCACGGCTTATCCAGACTTCCGATCTTTCAAGTGAGCAAGTGAAGGTTGAATACTAAACAAGTATTCAACGCACACTTGTTCACTTGAAAGATTGGAAGTCCGGCTAAGCCGTGCTTTGTCTCACAAGCACCATTTCGGTGGAGCGCCTCACATATAAGAATTGCTTTCAATCTTTACTTGCAATATTTAATACTTTTTTCATTATAAAAGTACTTAATAATGACCGTTCAGTTCACCTGAGGATCTGTTCAGCTTTTGAAACAACCTGCAGGCTCCCAAATCGACAAAGTGCACAACTGCAACCTGTAGATCGCCCAATCAAATCCAGTTTAAATTGAATTACTTCCCCGACACTCACAGCGATCATTGGTGTCCGTGAGCTCATTTATACTGTGGGGTGGACAACAACACAGCGATTTCCCTCCGAGTATGTTAGGTTGCTTCCAAATACGCAGCAGTTCATAAAGAGGCAGGTGAGAGTCTGGAGGGGGCATGTGCTTACGCCCCTTACCAAGCTTCGACAATTGATGTGACCCAATGGTTGGTCTTGTGACCGTTCGGCGGTCTTTTGAAACCGGTGATCGACAAAAAGGTCGTGTACATATTTCATTTTCTTAATGCGGTGTGTGATACCGTGCAGTGCCGAAAACGGGTTCATGTGTTATAAACAAAAACAAAAATGGCCGACATGGCATGGATACATGCCAAAATGTTCAGAAAATATTCGTTTACAGATGACTTTGAAATAGTAAACATCAATGATGATGGCTATGTTACCAAAATAAAATGAAAATTTGCTCCAAGTATATCGTACAAATTAGGAAAGAAGCGATTCCGCATTTATTAATTAATACCCTGTGAATTATCAAAATAATTTTATAGCGACAAAATGGAGTTATATATTTTCATGGTAGCAATCAGTGAACATCCCAGTTCAACCAGTTAAATGTTCAAGGTGGTGCTACTGTTGTTTGATTGATGAAACTTTGCATGTTTATATATTTAAAGTATTGCAGCAGTTTTATGAGAACAGTGATGATTATTTGTGTTAAAATTTAATGTTTCAAAATAATTAGTTGTGTTGTCAATAATTTAATCCTTCAATATTAGAAAATTCAACAGTACATAAGATATTATACACACATCTACTGAAGTTAAAAGCACAAATTTAACTGAATCAAAAACACAGGTTTGTTTAATAATTTACTTTTACTTCAGGCAACCATTCTGTGCAACCTGTGGTTACGCAACTCATTTTCAGCTGAACAAACTTTGGATTACCAGAGTCATTTACCCGTGTACCATAAACTGATTCCCCAAATTTTTTTAAATGTCATAGCCTGCCTTACTGGTTGGGGGATAGGGAAGGCGATACCTGATGGGTGAGAACTGGATACAACTAATTTAACGGAGAAAATGGCGGGGGGAATTCGACTCACCTCCTGGTGTGTTGATAACCAGGCCTGCAAACAGCAGCTCGACATTTTTATATCCGAAGTAAAAGGTCATTGGCTGCACAGAAAAAATAAAAATATTTTTGACAAACAATTTCACTTAATTATAACAGCAATGCTGAACTTTCAATCCAGTGTCATTATACAGCATGATACATAAAGAGCCAATCAACATCATTGTTGGGATAAAAACCCCCTTCAATCAATCATGAAGTGTACCGAGACCAGACAGACATACTATCCAAAAAAAAAATCAAGTCAGTCAATGGTTTTGGAAGTATAGTTGCAGTACACCTGCTGATTGGCTGTTCACTCATTTTTTTTCTACATCCAGCAAATGTAAACAGTTTCAGTTTGTTTCATAAAATATTACTTTTTTTTTTTTTACTGAGACAACATCAAAACGACGACAAACTAAAATTATTTTGATCAAATACTTTCAGCAGTGCTGAGAAAAAGCTGACTTTTCCTGAGAACATGAGAAACTGCACTTTGCTATGTCTGTGGTAAGAAGTTTGTGTAAAAGAACCATCACTGACTTTCGTAAAGAGTAGGCTGCATTGCCGTCAGCGTGTTTCTGCCCTGTGGTGGCCTGGAGAGCCTTCTAGGGTGTACTTTGCCCTCTCCAAGAGTTGGCTGAGATGGGTGCCATCCTCCCCACAACCCGAATTAGGATTAACCGGTTCAGAAAACGAATGAATGAATATATGGGGACCATGTTAACTGTGTTAAGTCTGTTTATTAAATTAAGGTACACTTGCAGACTAAATCTACACCAGAACCAAGCCTACAATAAGTGAAGTTCGTATTATGACTGCGCATGGGCAGGGAATGTGATGTCAAAGGTCATGGCTACCAAAACTTCCAGTAGCCAGTGCTTTGGTACGTAAACAACATTGTCATACCTGAACAACTACCGTTTAAGTCCAGAAACAACCAGGTAGACCCTTACGCATGCAATATGCCCGTAGATCGGGAACTTTCCACAAACTAAATGTATCAATAGGTGTTAATGATAGATAATGTGCATTGGCATTCAGGTTAAACGCCGCCATTTTGGTAGTTTCTTTTGTAGCCGTGACCCCATGATGCTTTGCACAAATCAAGATGTGAAATTGACTCAAATGTGGTGCGCCTCAACTGATTAAATTAATAGTTCATGACTAAAGTATAAAATCATGGCTAATATTTTTAAACGCCAGTAATATGAATTAAAGTTTGAATATTCAGATTTTAGTAAAAGTAAAATAAGCAAAAAACAAAAACATATGAAGTTTAAAAACCTTTGTCTGTAAGTGTACAGGAATACTAGAAGGATTATTTATACATTTGAGATTAATGGCCCCGTTATATTGACTGTTACTGTGAAAATGAGCCTAATGAGAAACTTCTGTTTTTTTTTTTTTTTTATTTGTATTGCTTATAGCAAATTAATGTAACAAAAGTAAAATATTCTTTTACATGACCTCTATTTGGTTTAAAGTGTGTCCAGATTTCTTGGGGAAAAAAATAGAATTTTATGCAAACTATTTTGACTCGTCAGGCCCATTCACTGAATGTTTTTTGTTTTCTGTGCCACTCTGTCTGAAGTCTACAGAATGTTGTGCGTCACTGAGCTCACCCCCACCTGACTCATTTTATTTACCTATCTCTGAATGATTTTAGGAATATTATTATCTGATCAGATAAGTGCATGAAAGAGCAGAGTACAATATGGCAAAAAAATAATAATAATAATTTTAAAAATCCTGCTTTGTCCTAAATCAGTGGTTCTCAAGTAGTGGTGCGTGCCCCCCCCTGGGGGGGGGGCGATGCCAGGGGGGGCACGTGTGACCCCAGGGAACATGCTTTTTTTGCAGTATTAGGATAAAGTGTAATTCTACATCCACTACAGCAGGTGGCAGTGGCTTCCTCACTGTCAAAGTTTGCCCAGAGGTAAAATAAGAAGTGAAGTTAATAAATTCACATGGAAATTTTTAACAGGGACGGAAAGAGAGGTGGAGACAGACGGTGAGAGAAACGAAAGTCTCCAGAAAGATAAGTTCAGGACATATGATGAAGCAGATGTAGCACTTGGCTTCACTGTGCTGCGGTGAGAAACAAGGAAAGACCGCTGTGTTTACTGTGTCTAAAATCATTGGCAGCGGACAGCATGAACCCAAATAATTTCAGGCGTTACTTAAAGACATCACACCCCAATCACCTGATGAGCTGCGTGACTTTTTTCATCGAAAACATGCCGAATATTTCCAACAACCATCCCACTTTGTGAATGCTACTCCAGCAAACCAGCGAGCTCTGGTAGCATCAGATAAGGTGGAGAACCCAATCTGCAGTGATCTGTTGTGACTAAACCATCACTATTAGTACAAACCAAAAGTCACTGACCATCATCATGTGGTTTCCAGATCCATGATCCATAGTGTGATCTCCTGGAGAATGAGTGCTGGCTTGGGTAGACATGACATGGTTATGGTGGACATGTGCCATCTTCCTGCATACACAAAGAGAGATGCCATTTATAAACCACGACTGACTTCATCTGACGTGTCCAGTTTTAAAAAAAAGTGCTGAGAGGAAAAAAAAAAAGAAAACAAAAACCACAGTAAGATGTACGCAACACTTTCTGCTGTAATAAACATCTGGGGTGTAGTTATCAGATTTATGGTTTTACTTTTAAAGATAACATCTGGGAAGTCAGCTAATCAGAGTGACCTGGCGTTTCATCTGATAGCCAGGTCCAGTGTGACACCGCTTATAGAATCTGACACCAGCAACCACTGGCAGACCAAAATTTAAACAAAATTGAGAAATAACAACCACTTAACCTTATAGGCAAATCCTTTGTCAACCTGAGGCAACACATTCAACCATTGTGCTCTGTCTAACCTAATCTGTGGCCATTTAAAACAAATTGAGCAATAATGGAAGAATAATACACTTTTGTATAGGTCAGAAGTAGCCATGGGGGAAATCTAAGGAAGGGGAAAAAAAGAAGACATCCAGACCTGATAGAGAGAGCAGATAAAGAAACAATGCAGATCTAACCTCAGGCTTGTTTTTCTGAGAAGACCATATTACCATGTCAGATATTACCTTTTTTCAGAAAGCAAAAACACCAAACACCAAACCTTAATAAATCAGATTTATACAGTTTAATATTTAGTATTGTGTAGAGTAGAATGAATAAGTTTAACGATTGTATTTCTGGGATAACAGTTGTATTTGACTTTGTTTCATTTTATACATTTTTAGAAATATATTTTGCTTTCATACTACATAATACAAACAAAATAAAAAATAGAACTGAATGCATTCACACTTTAACATAACAACTTAAAAAACTCTGATTAACATAACTTAATATTATTACATATTTTTGCAGTCAATCCAAATGTATCTCCTCCTGAAGCATCAGATTCGACTCACCGTGATGCTGCTGTCTCTCCTATAAGACTTTCACGAGGAAGCGTTTCGAGGTCCTATCAGCTACGAGTGAGCAAGATGTGTGCTACTTTAGAGAGAGTGAACTGCGACAAGCGAGATCCTGTCATGTGATCTCCATCATATGACTTCTAGATGCTGTTTTTAAGCCAATCAGGAGGTTTTGCTTCTTTTCTTTGATCAGATGCATTTCACTCAGTTTCAAAGCAAGAGAATTTTTATATTCAACATGATCCACAGAGTTACTTTAACTCTATACTCAGTTCCGTTTTTCCTTCTGGACTGACTTTCTAAGATCCTTTTCACTCTTTTGTTGCACATATGCAAACCCACAAACCTCAAAGAAATTAAAAAAAAAAAAATCATATGACTGAGGCCAAAAGCTTAGTGCACTTATATTTGATGTTTTATAATAAGATAAACATGAAACAATGGGGTGGGGGGACGACATGAACGCTCACACACATTAAATGCAAATATCTGATTACAATTATAGAACTTAATCATTACCTAGATTTCACACCTTAGCTTATATGCTGCATCATATATAAACACACATTATATATAAAAATTTATATATAAACTTATATACTGCATCATATCTAAACCTCCTACAAGGGCCCGACTTGGAGCTCTTTCTGTTACAGAAATGCTTCTTGCTATACAGCATTGTGTTCAGCTCCTAATGCTGTATCACATTCCTCCTGACCCCTGTCAGGGGAAAAAAAAAAAAAAAAAAAAAAAACACTTCTGAAGAGAAAAATGTGTAAACATTTGAATGACAGTACATTGATAATACAACCCTGAGAAGTTCTCCAGGTCAACTGTTCAAGATTTGAGACAATCACAGAGCCTGGACTTTGTGCGCATCAACGACTTTAATTAAGCCTCATAGCGTTGTAACTTAATCATATCTTAACTTAATCAATAATCATCTTCATGGCTGTAACACTCACAGTACCTCCGCTTCTTGTCTGAACACCCTGCTATTGTCAATTCAACACCGGAACCGGAGTCTGGCCCAATTCCCTTGAAAGACGGCGCCTTTGTTTTATTGTTATTAAACATACTTTCCTGGGTTTTGATCCTGCTCCTGTTTCCTGGTTTTGTAATTCAGTATTTTTGCTCATGTTTACTGATCTCCCGACTCCAAGCCTGTTCTTAATTCATTTTTCAGATTGGGAACATTAACTCTCATCATACAGCGGTACACTGGAAATTAATCTGTTTCGAGGGCAAGCTCATAAGTCGACACGTTCGTTAGCTGAAACAAAAATTCCCATAGGACATAACAGAAAACCAATAAATATGTTCCAACACCCTCCCAAACTCATAACCTGAGACAAACACGTATATTTCACATAATATATTAAACATGTACAAACAATAGCTATTTCATAATAATACAAGTACATTAATGTTAACAATAATTAATAATAAATAATAAAACAAGAATCTTCTTTTCCTTTCGGCTTTTTCCCTTAAACACGAGAAACTATGTTAAATGTCACATTTAATCTTATTCACTCTGATAAGCTGACACACACACACACACACACACACACACAGAGTAGAGACAAGGCGCGTGCACACACATGGTGTGATGCCGGGGGACGCGTATGACCCTGAGGAACATGCTACAGTAGTTGGCAGTGGCGTTCTGATTGTTGCGCTACGGTGTAGGGAAAAAGTACCAAGCAAATGGTATGAAGTGCAGTAAACACTATAGTCGTGTGCAGGGCGCTTGGGGGCAGGAAATTTTTGGGGGTTTTTTCTTCTTATAGGGGGCGTCACAGAAAACAATTGAGAAGCCCTGCACAAGGCATTCTCAGAGGGCAGAAGAATACGAGGCGAATCAGCCTGGAAAGGTCATTTCTTCAGCAGAGTTCATAAGTCAAAAATCTGCTCATTTTGATGGGGCAGATTTTTGATGGGATCAAAGCTCGTATCATAGAAAATTCATTATAAAGGACACTCGTAAGTCGAGGTACCACTGTACTTGAAAATTAATGCTGTTTCATAGAATACCACCCAGGAGTGGCACTAAGGGAGGTGGGCCTGTTCCTGGTTACCTACTCAGAAGTAATAATAGATGGGTAAAGAGTGAGGGTAGGCTGACCTATAACTTCAGGTCTCAACAAATTTATTCGGGGTTGAAGAATTTGTGACAGGTGCCATAGAAGATAGAACCAAGACTGACTAGTAGTGGTATGTTCCATCACAGGAGTGAATGGTTTGAAAACAAAAAGTGAACAGAAACGCGAATGATTTGAAACAGGAGATTCACATTTTTCCCCAACAAAATATCTACAAATGATTCGCAAATTACTCGCAATCAGTCATGTAATTTTCTCATGACATATATATCTAATCTGCAAAATATTCACTTGCATATGGAGTTGCAAAATATTTTGACACAAATTTTAAAATTCACACACACACACAAAAAAAATTGAAACCATGAAAAAGAATTTGCATAAGTTGCTTTTCTAACAAACCTCTCGTGTGATCGCCTTCACCTCCTAAATCTGTTGGGCTTTTTAGACTCAAACCGAGGGGCTCACAGCTGGAGCTTACAATGATTTCTGCAGAGGAGTGAAACAACCTCCTGTATGGGACACTAGTCCCACTTATAGTGCTTAGCGGTCAGAGGCACACTTGTGGTTAAGACCTTACCCAAAGGTCATAGCAAGGTGGTGGTCTAATGGGGATTCGAACCCATAACTTCTTGAACAGGAGCCCAGCACCCTAACCACTACAATTACAGCTCAAAACACAGATTTAATTTTGCAGTACATTTTTAGATACAAGTTAAATCACACAAGGAGAAAAAATTATTCAGTAAAATGAACCAAGAAAGAAAAGTATGAGGGTGTGACAATGTTTAACAATGTGTCATGGAAAAAGAGCAGCAATATGAAATCCATGCTTGTAATTTGACATAAAAAATATATTTTTTTTTTAATCTAACAAAAAATAAACTAATTATTCAATAAAGTCAAAAGCATAATCCTTAAATTAGTAACATCACAGCAGGGAAGAATGCTCACAGCACCCAGAGAGCATTCATTTATTTTATCAGCTTGTAATGTAAATCGCTCGCTCTAATACAGTGTCCTTTCCATAGTAACAGCTCATTCGCAGCGACTTCCAATACAATTTTTTTACATAATTTAAGGCAAATACTAAAAAAAAATGGATTTAATATATTTTCTGGACTATAAGTCGCACTTTTTTCATACTTTGGCTGGAGGTGTGACTGTTCGTCATAATCATCTTTTCCTTTCAGCTTTTTCCCTTTTTTCAGGGGTCGCCACAGCGAATCATGTGATTGGCATGTTTAATTTGGCATAGGTTTTTATGTCAGATGCCCTTCCTGACACAATCCTTTAGCAAGGGACAAAAACACACTGATGGCTTTGCAGCTCCTCTTGTCAAAAGTCAGAAATGGTTCTTTTACATGAACCTCTCACCATAGACAGTGAGAGACATGGTCGGCCTTGTTCGTCATAATTTCACATGTTTGCTGTTTTTACACTCAAAACCACAAGAGGGCACTCTAGGCTTGGGTACCAGTACCTGCTCATCCACCACTGAAGAAATGGCCCCAAAAAGAAAATCCTATTCTGCAGATTACAAGCTGCAAGTAGTGAAATATGCAGCAGAAAATGGTAACCGAGCAGCAGAAAGAAAGTTTGGCGTGAACGAGAAACTTGTGAGGGACTGGAGAAGAGCGGAGATTACTATTACTGCAATGAAGAAAACAAAAAAGATAAATCGCTAAAAGCTAGATGGCCAAAGCTTAGAGGAACGAGCTCGCACATGGGTGCGAGAGCAACGTGCTGCAGGGAGAGGCCTGTCAACAGTGCATGCCCTCCATGTACTCCATGCCCAGATAGTGAAATTATTACATATAATTCTGTTCATCATAATAATAATTAACATAATTTCACATGTTTATTTTTATACTCATACTCACAACCACAAGACGACAACAAGAGGGCAGAAAAGTGGACATTATTATTACGCCAATGAAGGAAAAAATACATTACATTACTCCAAATAAGGGGGAAGAGAAAAAAGCTAATCGCGAGCTAAAAGTTGGTCACAGCTAGAGGCACGAGCTCGCACATGGGAGCTTGAGCAACGTGCCTCATGGAGAGGTTTGTCAACAGTTCAGTCGTGTCTCCACGTCCAGGTGGATGTCAAGGAGATGAATAGAAATGACTGTGTGAGGACTTTCTTTGTGTTACCACTTCATGCAACACAACCATCTCTCTGTCAGAACGAGGACCACAATGTCACAAAAACTGCAGGCAGATTTCCAAGACAAGGTAGACAGTTTCCATGAGTTTGCAGCTTATATTCCAGTGCAACTTGTATTTTTTATTCTTTATTATACATTTTTTGGCAAATGCAACTTGTACTCCAGAGCGACATATAGTCCGGAAAATACAGTACTTTATGTATATGATTATATGAATATGTATTGTGATTATATGTATTATTATGATTACATGTATATGCAAGTATATGATTGCTGATGTGGTGCTTATGGGATATTTATATGAAGAGTCTTATCTATATGACATTTCTCCATCACAATAAAATGTCTTCAGGATGTCCTCATTCACGTGGCAGATTTCTGTGGAAATTATTGGCAAAGAGTTGGGGAAATAAATCTGGAATGGTAGATGCAGAAAACAACACACAATCTGGACAAAATACCTCAACTGGCCTATGAACACCTTGGGATCCCCAGAAGGAGAAAGAGAGTGGCTGAGAAAAAAAAAAAAAAAGATGCCTTGGTCTCCCTAATAAACCTGTTGGCTCTGGATATCCACCTCAGATAAGTTTTAGTACATAAAATATTATTTACAAAAATACATTTAGGCAGCACAACAGGTCTACCTCACAGCACTTGGGTTCAATTCCCAGCTGGAGCATTTCTGTGTGGCGTTTGCAAGTTCTCCCCTTGCTTGTGCGAGTTTCCTCCAGGTACTCTGGTTTACTCCCACAGTCCAAAAACATGCACAGTAGGTTAATTGGCTGTTCCAAATCACCCCTATTTGTGAGTGTATAAATGGTTGTGTGCGTGTTGGCCCTGCCATGGCCTGGCGCGCTATTCAGGGTTTACCTCGTTCTTGCCCGGAGTAGGCTGAGCCCGTCAGCCTCCCCACGACCCTAATTATGATTAAACGGTTCAGAACATGAATGAATGAAAATACATTCAGTTTTTTTAGTATATTCTTCATAGAAACGCGAGTGCCAAATGTTTTGATTCAAGTAATAACCTTTAAGAACAAGGTTCTTTAAATCACTGATAGCAGACTTCACCGTATAGTAAATAATGGAACTATAAATATTACTCAACTCGGGTATTCGAGGAATGAGCGATTACCATAGAAACCACACTTAAAATGTGCGCATTTATACAAACACGTGATTTAAAGCCGGATCTACCTTTGGGTGCTCTGAGTGAGAATGATGATCTATTTTTACACAAGTATGAATGAAAGCTAAAAGTTTATATCTACCACAATTTATCAAAATGAGACAGAACTGGAAAATAAGACAAATAAAATGTAAACTTGGCCATAAGCTTAAAAAAAAAAAATAAATAAAAATAAGAAAAAAAAAACCACCAAACACCCCAAAAATACATGCAGACAAAAAAGTCTAAACTTGCATTAATTCCCAGATTTTTTTTTTTTTATTTATTTTAAACTGAGTTTGTCTCTTTAAAATTAACCTTAACTGTACTAACTCTTCAGTTAGTAAATTAAACTTAATAACATGTTCAGAGGTCAAACCACGAAGGTCTAGTTTAGCCAATAATAATAGTATTAGTAATAATAAACCACGAAATAAATAGTATCCTTCAGATAAACAGTCACTTACCCCGTTTCAACCCCTGTTGATTGTATCTTTACATAAAAATAAATAATACTAAGCAACCAAATCTTTACATGCCCTCTTCACCGGCGTGTAGGCGAAGATAATACTGGCGACAAGAAGCCATCTACAGTCAAATGTCTTTTAATAATAAAAGTCCTCAAGCTTCGTTGTACTGGCTTCGTAAAATTGTCGTATGTCATTACTGCATAATTTTTTTTTTTTTGCTTGATTGGTTTAAATAAACAAATAAACATCATCATCATCATCATCATTATCATCATCATCTTCTTGTTCCGCTTAGTCCAGGGTCGGGTCGCGGGGGCCGCCATTAAATTTCTTTTTTATTGAAATGCTGAAAAACTAAAAAAAAATAAATAGTGTTGCAGTATAACATAGAATGGTATTTATATATGTATTAATGTCTTCTTTTCCTTTCAGCTTTTGTCCTTTTTCAGGGGTCGCCACATTTGGCATCGGTCCTTACGTCAGATGCCCTTTCTGACACAACCCTTTCATCAAGGGACAGAAACACGCTGATGGCGATACAGCCTATTCTTTATTAAAGTGAGCAATGGGTCTTTTACATGAACCTGTCACCATACACAGTGAGAGACATAGCCGGCCTTTGATAACCCAGTTGACTGCACTGAGGGAACAGTGACAACCTTGTGAAGAGTGGGACTTGAACCTCCAACCTTAGGATCAGCTATCCAGCGCCCTTTACCACCAGGCCACCACTGCCGGCAAAATACATGTATTATATATACTGTATTTTTAAAAATTCCAATATAGTCATGGAATAAATCGTTTATTGGCTCACTTAAGTTGTGGTGAACATGTGGGTCTTACATCAGTCACAACCTTGGTTTAATTCCCACATGGCGAGGGTGTTTATCCCTCTGTACTTGTGTGGCTTTGTGTGTGTCTGCCCCTTGCTAAAAGGATTGTGTCAAGAAGGCCATCCGATGTAAAAACCTATGCCAAATCAAACATGCGAATCAGATGATTCACTGTGGCGACCCCTGAAAAAGGGAAAAAGCCAAAAGGAAAAGAAGAAGACTTGTATGGCTGTCAACCATTCACACTCACACCTTGGGAAGATTCAGAACAACCAATTCACCAAATGTACATGTCTTTGAACTGTAGAATGAAACTGGAGTACCCGGAGAAAACCCAAACAAGCGCGGGAAGAACACACCAATTCCACAAAGAAATGCCCCATCTGAGCCCATAATTGAAACCCATGAGTTTCTTGCTGTGAGATGGGGCATTAACAATTATGCCACCGTGCTACCCTTTATTAGCAATCTGCTTTCTTATTTGAAGGAATACATATATTTTCAATAAACACATGCTGTAAGTTGTTTTAAACACTCAGACAAGACTACAAATGGGTAAATGCATAATATACAGTGTAAAACTGTTTTATATATATATATATGTATATATATATATATATATATATATATATATATATATATATATATATATACAGTTTGGCACAACAGAGAAATAGAGAAGGAAATGGACGTGCAGCAAGTTAGAGTGATTAAGGACAGAGTGGGAAATTTATTGACTGATGACAGAAGTGAGACTGTTGAGGACCAGAAAGTAACAAAAGTTAGTAAGGGTGAAGTGAGGAGGGTATTGAAGAGGATGAAGAGTGGAAAGGCAGTTGGTCCTAATGGCATACCGGTGGAGGTATAGAAGTGTCCAGGAGAGGTAGCAGTAGATTTTCTGACAAGAACATTCAACAAGATCTTAGAGAGTGAGATGATGCCAGAGGAATGGAGGAGAAGTGTGATGGTACCTATTTTTAAGAACAATGGAGACGTGCAGAGTTGTGGCAATTACAGAGGGATAAAGTTGATGAGCCATACAATGAAGTTATGGGAAAGAATAGTTGAAACTAGACTAAGGGCAGAGGTCAGCATTTGTGAACAACAGTTTGGTTTCATGCCAAAAAAGAGCACCACAGATGCAGTGTTTGCTTTGAGGATGTTAATAGACAAATACAGAGAAGGTCAGAGGGAGCTGAATTGTGCCTTTGTGGATGTGGAAAAAGCATATGACTGGGTACCGAGAGAGGTACTGCGGTAAGATAAGATAAGATAAGACAAGATAAGATAAGATACAGCTTTATTAATCTCACAATGGAGAAATTCACTGTTACAGGCTCTTGAGGTACCATCAGTAAGGGGTGCAAAAATAGATACATATACAATACAATAATACATATACACACATACATATATATTATATAAGTAAATAAATAAATAGATACATAAATAGTATAAAGTAATATACAATAAAAAAGAAGGGAACAACAGAGTAGATGGGTTGATATGGTTCACAGTCAGTGGGGTAGATGTGGTTGATTAAAGTGCACGGGGGTTTTTATTGCACATAACCGGTATTTTCACAGACAGTTACAAAGTGGCGTTGTACAGTCTGACAGCGGTGGGAATGAACGACCTGGTAGTGCTCCTTCTTGTACTGAGGATGTCTCAGTCATCCAATGAAGGAGCTGCTCAGCTTCTCTACAGTCTGGTGCAGTGGGTGAGAGCTGTTGACCATGATGGATGTGAGCTTTGCTACCATCCTACTCTCACTCACCTCCTCCACAGAGTCCAGTGGGCAACCTAGGACAGAGCTGGCCCTCCTGACCAGCTTGTTCAGTCTCTTTATGTCCCGCTCTGTGCTGCCCGGGGCCCAGCAGATGGCAGCGTAGAGGATTGCAGAGGCTACCACAGAGTCATAAAAAGTCCTGAGCAGAGGTCTGCATACTCCGAAGGACCCAAGTCTCCTCAGATGGTGGAGGTGACTCTGGCTCTTCTTGTACAGGGCGTTGGTGTTGTGGGACCAGGTGAACGCCCAGGTACTTGAAACTGTCCACTGTCTCAATGTCCTGTCCCTGGATGTTCACTAGTGAGTGTGTGTGTGTGTGTGTGTGTGTGTGTGTGTGTGTTAGAGTGCTTCTCCTGAAGTCGACCACCATCTCCTTCATCTTCCTAGTGTTAAAGCACAGGTGGTTGCGCTCACACCAGTCCACGAAGTCAACGATGACCGACCGGTACTCCAGCTCGTTCCCCTCTGACACACGGCCCACAATGGTATAAATGTTGAAAAGGAAGGGTGAGAGGATGGTGCCCTGAGGTGCC
The DNA here is from genome assembly GCA_024760905.1 of Plotosus lineatus. Classification (NCBI taxonomy): domain Eukaryota; kingdom Metazoa; phylum Chordata; class Actinopteri; order Siluriformes; family Plotosidae; genus Plotosus; species Plotosus lineatus. The sequence continues at coordinate 24,949,730 of CM045740.1, read as the reverse complement.
CCTGTGCTGCAGACTGCCACCTTTGACTTACAGTCGCGCAGCCGCACGTACTGTGGACGGTTAGTGAGGTAGTCGATAATCCAGGCAGCAAGATGTCCGGTATTGCATGAGGAAGTCTGGACTGGCAGAGAAGTATGTTAGAGTGGTGCAGGACATGTATGAGAGATGTAAGACAGTGGTGAGGTGTGCTATCGGTGTGACAGAAGGGTTCAAGGTGGAGGTGGGACTGCATCAAGGGTCAGCTCTGAGCCCCTTTTTGTTTGCTGTGGTGATGGACAGGCTGACAGACAAGGTTAGAGAAGAATCTTAATGGACTATGTTGTTTGCAGATGACATTGTCATCTGTAGTGAGAGCAGAGAACAAGTGGAGGAAAATCTACAGGTGGAGGTATGTCTACAGGTGGAGGCCCTGGAAAGGAGAGGAATGAAGGTTAGTCTCAGTAAGAGAGAGTACATGTGTGTGAACAACAAGGACCCAAGAGGAACCAGGTGAATTTACAGGGAGCAGAGATAAAGAAGGTGGAGGATTTTAAGTACTTAGGCTCAACAATCCAGAGCAATGGAGAGCATGGAAAAGCGGTGAAGAAGCGTGTGCAGGCAGGTTGGAATGGTTGGAGAAAAATGTCCGGTGTGATGTGTGATAGGAAGGTATCGGCAAGAATGAAAGGAAAAGTGTACAAGACGGTGTTGAGGCCAGTGCTGTTGTATGGTTTAGAAACAGTGACCCTGGGGAAAAGACAGGAGGCAGAGCTGGAGGTAGCGGAGATGAAAATGTTGAGGTTATTTTTGGGAGTAATGAGGATGGATAGGATCAGGAATGAATACATCAGAGGGACAGCACATGTTAAGAGATTTTGGAGACAAAGTCAGAGAGGCTAGATTGAGATGGTTTGGACATGTACAGAGGAGGGATAGTGAGAACTGTATATTGGTAATAGGATGCTGAGGTTGTAACTACCAGGCAGAAGACCTAGAGGAAGACCAAAGAGAAGATTTATGGATCTGGTGAAGGAGGATATGAAGGTAGTTGGAGTAAGAGTAGAAGATGGAGGGAGATGATTCGCTGTGGCGACCCCTGAGGGGAACAGCCGAAAGTGTGCGTGTGTTTGTGCGTGTGTATACACGTATACACTTCCAAGACTTTTACTTTGAAAGCAAATTACTCATCGTACCTCACTGTCGTATTTGTGCCTGCATACGTGACCATAGACCGTAATACCCACAATGCACACCACTACCGTAAAAACGTACATTTTTACGACACAGATAATTTCCCAACTGCATGTGCGCATGAACGAAAGCTTCACAAAATATCCGAGGATATTAACAATATATAACGTAATATCTTGTGGAAAAAAATTAAAATACACATTTTAAGTTTGATAAAAGTTCACCAGTCGTTTTAAAAAGCTTTTACACCACTGTGCCGCCTGATATAACTTCCTTGTTGTTTTCACCTGCATTCGTATTTTTTTTTTTTGCGACATTGATAAATAACAGTTACATCTACGAGTTTGGATAAGAAATGAAGACCATATATGAAGACACCAAAACACACAGATAGAACTATTTATTATGATTTGCTGTACGTACACAGCGAGGTTTAAGAGAGGAAGGAATGTCAGGTTTGGATAAGAGAGGTTTTTGAGGATAATGAATAAACAAACTGGGAGGAAAGCAGCGGGGGATGGGACGCTTTGCACAGAACCCTGAAGTGACGATGAAGGCCTTTTTTTATTATTCAATTTTATGGGGGACAAACGACTAATTGAGAAAATAAATATCGCATCCATATCATTTACGTTTTATCATGATATTTAGTATAATTGTACCACAGTTAAGTGTTATCGTAATATTTTAATTTAGTAGCATCTATTTTTGATGAATACTGATAGACACACAAAAAAACCTTTTTGGTCACTTCAGAATTCTATACTTCTACAGTTATTTTGCAATAATCAATAAAACTTTTTTTAATAATAATTATAGACAATACACCCAAAACAGAACACTGATCTTTTACGATGCAGAGATAAATACATGCACTGAACCACTCCGCCCACCATCACCATCATACAATATAAATAATTGACATGAAGCTACAGCAAGAAGAAACCATAAAACATTTGTACTTTGCGAAAGTCAGAAACTAAAACCCGGTGAATTTTTGTTTGTTTGTTTTGAAATGCAGTAAACAAGTGATCACACAGCTTTACAACATAACTACACAGGTATGTATGGCTGGAACATCAACGGTTGGACAATGGCAGTCTTTGCCTCGGTGTTTCCTTTGCAAACGGTGGAAGAGATGCGAGAGGTTTATCCAGCCACGCGGTAATTGGCGTGGATCTCTGGCTTGATGTCGCACACCATCTTCAGGAGGTTGCTCATAACGGCTTCACGGTTTTGTTGGTAACTGCTCTGGATGCGTTTCATCTTGTCTGAGGTCTCTTTATCCACCTCCACGGCCGAATTTCCATGAGAACCCAGTGCCTTTCATTTAAAGGGAACGATCAACAAACATACATACAATGTAAAAAAAAAAAACAGAAACAGAAATTAGTGAAAACATTTAATATAAATAAACAAATCAGTAGACAAAAATCTACCTAACATGTTTGATGTTTGTCTGCATTCAATATCAACTTTAATTATAATAAAAATCTCATAATACAAAATTCTAATTTCTTTTCTTTTCGGCTGTTCCCTTCAGCAGTCGCCACAGCAAATGATCTGCCTCCATCTCACCTACCCTCTGCATCTATAATTTAAAAATACTTGATGTTTTTAGACCAGAGGTAGGATGGTGTACTGGATCGCACATCTGCTTCATGGCAAGAGGGATTCCCATGCTTGACGTTTCTGATCTCCCCAAGCTTGTTTGGGTTCCCTGGAAATACTCCAGTTTCATTTCACAATCCAAAGATATACCCATTAAGCTAACTGATTGTTCCTAATTGCCATTGGATGTGCGTGTGAATGTTTGTTGCCCTGTGAGACTCAGCAAGCTGTTTAGAGTGCACCACGACTTCCCCAAATGATGACTGAGACAGGCATTAGCCTCCCTACGACCACTCGAGGTACCACTGTACTTCACTCTTCTAAAAACAATTATCAAAATTCTAACAAACAGCTAGACAAAAAACCAACACTGACACCAACGATCCATAGCAGAGGGAATAAATAAATCTTGTGACAGAAGTGATCAGCTTGGCATTTGAAATCATTCTGGTGATTGGTTTTTGTTCCAACTCACTGCAGCTTCCTTAGTCTTGAACTCTTTTTCCCTCTGGAGACGGTACTGTTCAATCTCGGCCTGAGCTTCCTCCTTAGCCTGCTTCAAGCGGCGGTTTTTCCCTGAAGATAAAAGATAATTTCAGATGTAAAGAGGAATAAAACCGAAATATAATAAAAGCTTGCATGCATAGTTTATATCTGAACACAGGAAATCTTACAACCTTCTTTATGGGAAAAAAATGGAGTAATTATTCCTCACATAGGGGAGCACCATTGTACAGCTAAAAGTGAGTCAAGAGTGATGTTAAAAAAATAAATTTAAAAGTTCTACATTAAAACACACATTATAGGTACATGCATATGCACTATATGTAACATGCTTTCATGTAAACGAGCAGTCGCCAGTCTGATTTATGCGAAAGAAATGTATTATGTGCAGCTTATTTTATAAGGAAGTTCACTAGTACCTGTATACTGCTAGTGTTCCTTTTATCTTCTTGGAATATCGCAACAGTGAAATAGACTACCTTTTCAAAAAAGCCAATTGAATGCATTTTAACAGAGTGCAATTTCACAGATGTCAGCAAAATCACCCGTTATATATACCAAGAGTGAAACAGGAGTTTGCAAGGCTTGCAGTTCATTACGCTTTAAGTGATATGGCATTTGATAGACAACCTTTTCCAGAGCAAGTTATATTTTTACACAACTGAGCAATTGAGGGTTAAGAGCCTCACTCAAGGGCCCAACAGTGTCATTTTGGAGGTACTAGGGCTTCAACCTCTGTCTCAGTAACCCAGAGTGATACTATAAGTGATATAAAACTGAACGAAACAAAAACTTTTTTTTTAATTGACAAATAAATTGGGGAAACGATCTACACTGATTTCCTCTGGAACATACGTTCTTGCACAAATGTTCCACCAACAAAAGCAGAAATAAAGGGTATCACACGTGGGAATGAGTAACTCAAACTTATTGAGTCAATGAAACAAAAAAAACCCACAATATATAATTTAAGATAAATAAAATAGTTTAATTTAATACATCACTATTAACAGAAGGAACAAATTATAATCATTAAACAGTCCATGCAATAAAAAAGTAAAAATAAATTTCAGCTTTAAACCTTTATTGAAAAACAGTTTCTGATCAGATGACAGTCAGCCAAACAAAGAAAATAACTGCTTCCCTAATTTAAACCAGATGACAGATGGTAAACTTCAAAATTACCATGACTATATATTACACTTTTAAATAGTTCTGTATACAGTATTTTACACACTGTAAACCAAATTTCGATGCATTCCAAAGACAGTATTCCAATCTACTTTATGCATCTGCATAGACACCTTTAAGAGAAAAAAACTGAGATGATTAAGATATTGTTAGATTGCACAGATTATGGGATGTAATTAGAGCCCTTAATTGTTAATATTGAAAAAAAAACACAAACACTGTGTCTGTATGTTATTATTATTATTATTAGTAGTAGTAGTAGTATGCACATTATATAGTTTGTGTTTATTTTTTAAATGGGATTGTAGGGATTATTTATTGGTATATACACATAAAATTAAAAAAACTACCACACACACCATAGCATCTATTGTAAAACAAACTAATCCTTTTATTTTGATAATGATTAACTATAATAATGAACAAAATTTATTTTGATACAATTGAACGAATATAATGAATCCTCCAAACGAATTCACCAACAAAACCAATCAAATTTTAAAGAGCTTTTTGCGCTTTAAAAGACTTTAAGGGATAATTATTATTATTGTTCTTATTATTATAACAACAACACGCGTTACCATTTTTATATTTTAATTGCTAGCCCGCTAGCTTAGCTTAATTTAGCTTGGCAGAGTCGATTCATTCATTCGACTCCGGATCATATAACATCCTGAATAACAACTTACGTTTCCGGGCTTCAGCGACTTTCTCCGCGGCCCGTTTTTCAGCCTGTAAGAGCTGCTGAATGCCCTGAGATTGGCTCGCCATGGGTCAAGAGGAGGAAAAACCTAGCAAATAAAGATGGCTAAAAACACCACTGTATTGAATGAAGGTCGACAGCAACGACAGAACCCGTGAAGATCAGCTGACTATATATCACGTGACCATGCAGCCATTGCAGCCTCTGGCGGTCTCTAGTGGTAAATTACAAAAACAATCCACCACAAACTTTTGAGAAATTATCTCCTTCATTTACGTCTCTCTCTCTCTCTCTCTCTCTCTCATCTCCTTAATTAATTAACGTATCTCTTAAAATAGCTACCAGAAGGTTCTGAGTACAAGTCCAAGGCTCAGCGAGAGAGTATTTTGTGTGGAGTTCACATGTTCATCCTGTGTTTGCATGGGTTTCCTCTGGCTACTCCAGTTTCCTCTGACAGTCAAATGACATAAATAGTAGCCTAGAGAGTGAGCAGATGCCGGAGAACTGGAGAAGAAGTGTGCTGGTGCCCATTTTTAAGAACAAGGGAGACGTGCAGAGTTGCAGCAACTACAGAGGGAAAAAGTTGATGAGCCATACGATGAAGTTATGGGAAAGAATAGTGGAAGCTAGACTTAGGGCAGAGGTCAGCATTTGTGAACAACAGTTTGGTTTCATGCCAAGAAAGAGCACCACAGATGCAATGTTTGCTTTGAGGATGTTAATAGAGAAGTACAGAGAAGGTCAGAGGGAACTGCATTGTGCCTTTGTGGATGTGGAAAAAGCATATGACAGGGTGCCGAGAGAGCAACTGTGGTATTGCATGAGGAAGTCTGGAGTGGCAGAGGAATATGTTAGAGTGGTGCAGGACATGTATGAGAGATGTAAGACAGTGGTGAGGTGTGCTGTCGGCGTGACCGACGAATTCAAGGTGGAGGTGGGACTGCATCAAGGGTCAGCTCTGAGCCTCTTCTTGTTTGCTATGGTGATGGAGAGGCTGACAGATGAGGTGAGACAAGAATCTCCATGGACTATGATGTTTGCAGATGACATTGTGATCTGTAGTGAGAGCAGAGAACAAGTGCAGGAAAATCTAGAGAGGTGGCGGTATGCCCTGGAAAGGAGGGGAATACATGTGTGTGAATGAGAAGGACCCAGGAGGAAAGGTGATGTTACAGGGAACAGAGATAACGAAGGTGGAGGATTTTAAGTACTTAGGCTCAACAATCCAGAGCAATGGAGAATGTGGAAAAGAGGTGAAGAAGCGTGTGCAGGCAGGTTGGAATGGTTGGAGAAAAGTTTCCGGTGTGATGTGCGATAGGAGAGTGTCAGCAAGAATGAAAGGAAAAGTGTACAAGACGGTGGTGAGGCCAGCGATGTTGTATGGATTAGAAACAGTGGCGCTGAGGAAAAGGCAGGAGGCAGAGCTGGAGGTAGCGGAGATGAAAATGTTAAGGTTCTCTCTGGGAGTAACGAGGATGGATAGGATCAAAAATGAGTATATCAGAGGGACAGCCCATGTTAAGAGATTTTGGAGACAAAGTCAGAGAGGCTAGATTGAGATGGTTTGGACATGTACAGAGGAGAGATAGTGAGTATATTGGCAGTAGGATGCTGAGGTTGGAACTACCAGGCAGAAGGCCTAGAGGAAGACCAAAGAAGAGATTTATGGATGTGGTGAAGGAAGACATGAAAGTCGTTGGAGTCAAAAAAGAAGATGCAGAGGACAGGGTGAGATGGAGGCAGATGATTTGCTGTGGCGACCCCTGAAGGGAGCAGCCAAAAGGAAAAGAAGAAAGAAGAAGTAGGCTAACTGGCTGTTCTAAGTTGCCCCAAGGTGCGAATATGAGTATGAATGTTGCGAGTTGCCCTCGAGTGGTCTGGCGACCTGATCAGGACATAACCAGCCTTCGTTTGGCTGGTAGGCTCCAAACCCCTGATGATCATAATAGGATTAAGTGATTTGGAAAATGAGTGAACATCTTGAAAAATAGTTGTGGAAGAAGTTCCTGGGTGTGAGTGCCAGGCTTGGCGAGGGTGTTTCTGTTGGAGATTGCATCTGCTCCCTGTGTTTACATTGGTTCACTCTGGGTATTCCAGTTCCCTCCCACCGATCAAAAACTTAGAGAGCAGTTTAATTGGATGTTTCTAATTGCCCCAGGAGTGGGTGTGAGTGTGAATGGTGGTGTGTGTGTGTGTTGGTCCCGTGGTGGTCTGAAGAATTGTTCAGGGTGTGCCCCACTCTCTCCCAATGTAGGCTTCAGGCTTCTTTAAAAGTCAGATCAGGGTGTTTGGTAAATCAGTCAATGAGAGTGGGAGATGGTATGCTCTCCCTGTGCTTGTGTGGTTTACTTCAGGGTACTCTGGTTTTCTCCTACAGTCCAAAGACATTCACATGATTAATTGACCTCTAGGTAGGGATTGGAGTGTGAATGGTTGTGTGTGTTGGCCCTCGTGAGCTGCTCAAGGTGTATATTGTCTTTGCCCAGTATTGACTGAGATAGACTTCAGCCTCACACGACTGTAGTATGATTAAACTAGTTGGGAAAAACTGAACGAAGAAAGTAAAATACAGCAAATGTTTAATTTTACACTATTTTGAGAAACATGTCAAAACACAAAAAAGCACAATCTTTTTACTTTTAAATTACAAAATGTATTCAAATTTGTTTTTTATTTTTTTCCAATTTCTGCTTCAGAATTGGAGATCCTGTAAACAAACAATGCTCAGACCTTTCTTATGAAGAGTAATTGATGTTCCTTCATTTTCTGAACTGCTTAATCCTAATTAGGGTCACAGGGAGGCTGGTGCCCATCTCAGCCGACTCTGGGCGAGGGCAGAGTACACCCTGGACAGCTCACCAGGCCATCACAGAGCAGAAACAAGCTGACAGCTATGCAGCCTACTCTTGATGAAAGTCAGCAATGGTTGTTTGACATGCCTCACACCATAGACAGTGAGAGACATGGCCGGCCTTTGTTAACCCAGTTAGCTGCACTAGGGGGACAGCAGTGACAAGCTGTTGAGAGTGGGGCTTGAACCCCAAACCTTGGGGTCAGTGATCCAGCACCTTACCAACGGGCCACTACTGCCTGAAATCGATGTTTTATATATATATATTAATATATATAAACTTGTATAGGACTTCTAAGGCAGTGCTTCTTAATAGTAGAGCTTAGAGGGCGCGGGATGATGTGGGAGGTGGGGTGGGGGGTTGATGACCCTAGGGAACATGCTTTTCTGGAATAGTGTACGAGAATTAAAAGTACAGTAATTGGTCCTCCACTCCACTAAAAGGCAGTGGCGCTCTCATTGTCACGTTATGGTGTAGCGGTTTTCGGGCAAACCATAGGAAGTGCAGTAAACAACCTTGTGGAGAGTGGGACTCAAACCCCCAACCTTTGGATCAGCGATCTGGCGCCTTATACCACTAGACCACCACTGCCCCCCCCAAGAAGCAACACAGAATTTTTTTTTTTTCAGGAACGAAAAGAAAAGTGGAGAGAGACAGCGATATTAAGACAAATACGTTGAATGAGTTTGAATAAGGATGTTTTTTTTTTTTATTCACTTTAACGCTTTCTGTTACAGATTAAAAAAACCAATGTGAATGAAGTCTTTCTTTATTGTAAGTTGAAATATATTTTTACTTTTTTGTTTTGAATGTTAATAAAAATACATTGTTATGCAGTGGTTTACTTTTTAATTTTATAGACAAATAATACTATTGATAGTCGCTCGCGGGGTGGTGGGTGGAGTGAAATGTTTTTTTCTTCCGGGGTGCCACAGAAAATAATTGAGAAGCACTGGCCTAAGCCCAATCTGTTCTACACAGGTTCTACTGTGTGTGTTTGTGTGAGTGAGTGCTCAGTTTGAATCTATTAAATGCAGAAGCCAAATATCTGTTGTATATTTAATACAGTATGTCAGAAACCCAACTGGCAATGACCTTTGAATGAGGGATGAAACCTGTGTTCCCTGAAGGTAACCCTCACAAACATTTTTTTAAATTCCAAATCACCTTTAAATTGTTCACACGAAACATCATCTCACTCATTTTTCAAATGGCTTAATCCAAATTGGGGAAGCTGGCGCCTAGCTCAGCTGACATTGGGTGAAGGTTGGATGCACACTGGACAATTAAACAGACCATCACAGGGGCCAAAACACGCAACCATTCACACCCATACTGTATTAAAATAGATGTTATATATTTTGCTTTATTGTAGAATCCTGTTATTATCAACTAAAATCATCCTGTTATGCATGGAGTGTATGCATTGGACCCAGAGATGCAGGAGACCAAAAGAAGGTGCAAACGATTTATTAAACACTAGGAACTGAAAATCACCGGAATACTAAGTCGAGGGAACTGGTCGAGCACGAATCAAGAACCAGGGGTCAAAGAGAAAGCCGAGGAGCAGAGTCACGGGGAAAACAATGTTCTAACATCGGAGGGAAGCGCGCCACTCCCATTTATAGCTGGCTGCTTGCTGCTTGCAGATTGGGACCAGGTGCGCTCAGCTTGGAACTCGCCTACCGGCAACCGCCACGTCCCTCGCCAGTGCCTGCAATGATTAAAGAGAAGTTAGTTCTGCCAGCCAGCACAGACCATAACTCATCCGTCTACAATATTTTATCTCTTTTGTGTTCCCTAATGTGTGTCCAAAGTTGATTTTGCATATAAAGACTGAGACCAGGGAAAGAATTTTCCTTAGGACAATGACATCATACAGCACATCTGCTGAGCGAAGGTATTTAGTTACACCAAGTGTAAACACAAAAGGCAAATTCAAGGTACTTAATGCAAAATCCTTTCATGGAATTGGTGCAATGAACCATCTGACCAAGTACTTTTCCTAAAGTGTTTGCAGGGATGATTTCATTGCAGTGAACCTTGTCTCAGAAAAACACCTTGTTTGGTAGGACAATGTCTTTCAAGATATTCAAAGGATAACAAAGAGATTAATATATAATTGTTAATATTAATAACCATTTGCTCTCTCATTTATTTACTTATTTACTTTTTTATATTATTAGTGAGTGATTTGCCTCAAATGAAAAGGCGTGGTGTATGTGGTCCCATCCACATAAATTGCCAAGTTTATTATGGTAATCCTTAGAATTTAATTTAAACTTTAAGTTTCAATTTCTTACTTCTTCTCTCTCAAATTCACTAGACATTAAATCCCTAAATAGAAATATCAAAATTCACACACACACATATATATAGTGGTTGCACACAACCTTTATCATTTGGATTCTTTGCTCAAACATTGGCAAAATCTGCTCACTGTGGCTATTTTTGCTCATGGTCAAGATGTCAAGACTACTACAGTATATCTTGCAAACGTTTGTCATTGGAGTTAATGCCATGCTGCAGGAGTTTGTGCAATGCTGTAGTACTGATTTTGCCTTCATATTGTCCATAGAAGAGATGTTGAGGTTGTGTGTGATATTCATCCTATTGGGGGCTTGTCAAATGTCCCACCCCTTCTGAACGGTCCACGGCGTTTGTTAAAAACTTTAGACTGCTTTTCATGGTGCATGAACGGAAATGCAGAAAACATTTGAGCACCGGCTTGCACCAGGAATGGAGATAACATGCAAAATAAACACTAAACAAAGTATGCACATTTTGTGCTACAATCATCTTATTATCTTTCTACGATACCTTATTTCTAGAACATATAATAACTCCATCTCACACACAGGAAATAAACCATCACCTTTAGCGTGCTAACTTGAACACTGGATATGAAAAACAGAATGTACATCATCTAATAAAAAAGGAGATTTTTTTTTTTTTTTTTCAAAATTGGAGCTTCACAAGATACAAATTACTCAGAGAATTACCCTTTCAATGTAAGAAATTAAAAGTAAACCCATTGGCTGAATTTGAATCACGTGACAGTTACTAGGCAATTTGCAAATATGCAGGAGCGCGAATGCAAAACCGCGAATAGTCAAGGGCCTACTGGATGCTCACTTGAGTAAAGCGTTTCAGAGAGGAGGCATCCCAGCTCAATGTATGTAGAGCATGTTACATTTTATGCGTTATGTAAATTTGAACCACTAATTAATAAATCCATTAAATTTTATGTAGCAACGTTTTGTGGACTGATGACAGTAAGATTGTCCTTTTTGGGTCTAGTGGCCCCCTTAGACTACACCCAAACACTGAATTCAAGTACCCTGTGAAGACAGTGAAGCCTCGTGGCGCAAGCATCACGATATGGGGGATGTTTCTCCTACTACGGTGTCGGGCCTATTTATCAGATCCCAGGGATCATGGACCAATTTGAATATATCAGAACACTTAAAGAGGTTGTGCTGCCTTATGCTGAAGAGGAAACGCTCTTGAAATGGGTTCCAACAAAACAACCTCAAAGACACCAGTAAACGGCAACATCCTGGTTCCAGTCCAACAAGATTATTGTTATGGAGCAATAGCCCGAACCAAAGAACTTAATCCAATAGAAACTTGTGTAGTGACATCAAAAATGCAGCTTCTGAGGCGAAACCAGGAAATATAGAAGAACTGTGGAATGTCGTCCAATCATTGTGAGCTGGAAAACCTGTTTACAGATGCCAGAAGCTGGTTGACTCCACTCAACACAGATGTGCAGCAGTTCTCAGAAACGGAGTTTATACAACTAAATATTAGTTCAGTGATTCAAAGGATCATTTACAACATTTTTCAGTTTATACACTGATGAGTTTGTAAAGAAGCAGACATGGCTTTTTTGTTTTTTTTTTGGACAGTGTAATATTGTATTCAATTTCTTTAAAGGAAGAACACAAATTTGATATTTTTCTTCATGTTTTGATTTTTACACACACACACACACACACACACACTTACTGTACACCTAGGAGCAATTTGAAATGTGAACCTTAATTTGCATGCCTTTGACGTTTGGGAAGAAACTGGGAAAAAAAAATGAGAAAACCATACATGTGGACCAGACAGTGAATTTATTAATCATTATTTAAAGCATTGTTCGTCATTTTGGTTATATGTGTTTAAAATATAATGAACTAATTAGAGAATTTTTTAATGCTGATAACCCAAATCTTGCACTTATTTTAACTCCAAGACAAATGTAGATAAGTGTATAGCAGTACTTCCTTTATATTAAGCAACAGGAATTTCAACAGGAAAAAAATACACATTACATGTTATGAATCTTTGCAGCAGCACACATATATGATTTGATTATATGAGTGAGGTCACATTTTGAATAGGAAGTTTCAAACATGTTTATAGTACAAGTTTCTATAAGTATTTTACTTCAGCACAGTTTATTTTTCTTGGAAAATACAATATATTTGATGATGATAAACCTGGAGATTAAAGGGGCTGTACCACAATGTTGTGCACAAATCAAAACAAGCTCTTTTAATCCCTGTGAATCCAGAGAAATGTCCATATCTAGTCACAAATTACTTTATTCTCTGCAAAAATTAGTTTCATCAAAATTTTATTTAATTAGTTTTTTAAATGTCCATTTTTACACATGCAAAATCCATGAGGGAGCCCCTTTAATAAACTGGCTGGCTAAAATATCTACATAAAATACGTACATTATTACTGACTGCAGGATAATATTAAAGAAAACACATCGATCTTGTCTTAAAAGAAAAAAAAAGGATCCCCGATGGGCCCTATTGCTACTGAGATATAAATTTGAGTTCATCTACAGTATAATGTAGTTCTAACTTTAAATATTAAACGTATTAACTCAGAAACACACTTGTTCAATATCAAGAACTGATACATAATGAACTAATAAAGCGTATAACAGTATAACAGTGAGGTTTCCTTTCAGCTTCTTCCCTTTTTATGATTATTATTTTTAAATCAGGGGTCGCCACAGCGAATGATTTGCACGTTTGATTTGGCAGAGGTTTTTACGTCGGATGCTCTTCCTGTCACAACCCTTTTAGCAAGGGACAGAAACACGCTGACGACTTTGCAGCTACTCTTTACGAAAGTCAGCAATGGTTCTTTTACATGCCTCTCACCATAGATAGTGAGAGACATGGCCCGCCTTTGATAACCCAGTTAGCTGCTGGGGGGGACAGTGACAACCTTGTGGAGAGTGGGACTCGAACCCCCAACCTTAGGATCAGCGACCCAGCGCCCTATACCACTAGACCACCACTGCCCAGTATAGTATAGTCTTCTTAGTATAACAGTATAAGATAATATTGTAGTGCTGGTCAATGTGTGGTTTCTTTGCAGTAAAACAGGAAATGACATCAAATTTCAAATTCAGTTGAATATCATTCTCTCCACACACACACACACACACACACACACACACACACACACAGAACAATATGCATGTGTGTGTTCGTGTGCACATGAAAAGAATGATCAACTACTTTTACTTTGGAATTTGATAAAGGTGAACTATACATTCCCTCCAAGCTCCATAAAGCTGATCATCGAAAAACACATCGCTCCCTCACCTATCATTCATTTGCCAACGCGTTTAATCCTACTAGTGTTGTAGAGAAGCTGGGGCCTATCTCAGCCAACACTGGGTGAAGATGGTGTACACAGCTCACCATACCATCACATACCATGCACACTTTCATCCATATTTATGGGCAATTTGGAACAGCCAATTAGCAGAATGTGCAAGTCTTTGGATTGAGGGAGGAAACTGGAGTGCCTGAAGAAAACCCATGCAGACATGGGGAGAACATGCAGACTCCACACAGAGACGCTTGAGCCCAGGACTCAAACTCTGGACCTTCTTTCTGTGAGGTGGACATGCTAACCACTATTCCACAGCTCAGGAAAGTAAAGATAAAGTAAGCAATGTAAAATTCGAACAACATTACAATCATTTGGATTCAGTACTTCTTACAAGTACAATATCATACATTCTATCATTATGGGATGTCTCATCTAATAGGCAGTATGCAATAATTGGTCATGCATGTAGCCTGCTGGTATGTGTGCAAGTTTTAGTTATTGTGATCAAGTCTGTAATTGGGTCATACAAAGATTGTTTGTTTGAATTACATAAACAAAAAATACAAATTAAAAACAAATGGTATTTTTTGCCAAAAAAAAAAACCTAGAGCAAACAGATTTTGAAACTAATTGATTTTATAGTGCAAAAAAATTATGCATTTGAATTTAATGAAAATGCAAACTTTTTTAAACAAACTATGTAAAATATCATTCTTTCTTAGGGTGTGTTCACACTAGGAGTGCGATAGAAAAGCAACTGAGGCAAATTCATTTTTTGGTGATTCTTTTGTGCAAATTTCATAATTTGAGTCAAGATGTTGCGCGACTCCACATGCAAGCAAACATTTTACAGCTTAAATCCATATATTGCGGGAGAGTTGTACGAAGGTTAAGCAATCATTTTTGCGATTGATTTGCAAATAATTCACAATAGGTTTACATGTGTTTTGCGACAAAAACGAATCTCCTGTTGTAAATCAGTGGTGTTTTGTTCACTTTTTGAACAAAATGTACATAAAATACAAATGATGACAAAATATATATTACCGATGCCAGCACGTCACAAACTTATCGTTCTTCCTTTCAAACAAAAAGCAAATAATTTGTGAGCTCACAACATGTGCTGACTGTGTGAGAAGAGTTTGAGACTAATCAATATAATAAATTTTTTTTGATGAGTTCACGAACCAGATGGCCAAAAGTCAAGAAGACGAATTTGAGAATGAAAAGCTATATATGGGGAAGTGGTGGTCTAGTGGATAGGGTGCAGGATCACTGATCCTGAGGTTGGGGGTTCGAGTCCCCACAAGGTTGTCCTGTCCCCCCAGTGCAGCTAACTGGGTTATCAAAGGCGGGCCATGTCTCTCACTGTCTATGGTGAGAGGCATGTAAAAGAACCATTGCTGACTTTCGTAAAGAATAGCTGCAAAGCCATTGGCGTGTTTCTGTCCCTTGCTAAGGGGTTGTGACAGGAAGGGCATCCGACGTAAAAACCTCTGCCAAATCAAATGTGCGAATCAGATGATTCGCTGTGACAACTCCCGAGAAAGGGAAAAAGCCAAAAGAGAAGAAGAATAGTTTTACATATATATATATATATATATATATATATATATATATATATATATATATTTTTTTTTTTTATATATATAAGGGTTGTGTCAAAAAGGGCATCCGACATGAAAACCTTTGCCAAATCAAACATGCGAATCAGATGATTCGCTGTGGCGACCCCTGAGAAAGGGAAAGCCGAAAGGAGATTTTATATATATATATATATATATATATATATATATATATATATATATATATATAAATATATATATATATTTAAAGTTCAAATTTGACTTCGAATAATATATAATTTTTGATTAAAATTCCTACAGTATCATTACATTTCCTATTTGATATTTATTAATAAAAGAATTTTGTTTTAAATGCACAATAAGTTTCAGCACAGTTATCAGAAAAAAAACAACAACTCTGATTGTGACATACAACTTAAAGTTCACATTCATGATTGCTTTTGATAGCTTTCTTTACTTCCTGCTTGTGAAACACCTTTCCATCGGGTTGCTCCCGCCATGTCACCGTAGTGTTCCCGGCCATCCTAAGCTCCCTCAGCTTCTCCTCGATCTAAAGAATAGAAAATAATTTGATACTGATAAAGGATATTCAATTCTTGTATTAATGGATGAAAATGCAACAAGCACAATAGTCTTTCAGTATGTTGTACATAAGAGGTGGAGACTCATGGATGATTAGACCAACCTTCTCCAAGACGGCTCCCTTTACCTCCGTATCAGTCACAATCTTAGAACGGACCTTGATTCTGACTATTTGCTTTTGACCTGTAATTTCTGGATACAGAAATATTTGTACACACACACACACACACACACACACACACACACACACACAATAAAATTTCTTCATAAAAGAGAATAAAAGGAACTGAAATAGACAAATATAAAACTTCAGCATACCTGAATGACAGAAGAAGAAGTATTTGTCTGAACACGGTTTATCCTCCACCTCACCAACTTTCCAAACACCACAGCCTTTAGAAGGATAGCTATCATCAGGTTGTCCATTTTTCCAAACAATGCTAGACACATTGCTCTGGTCTATCCACCTCCAGGTTTGTCTGAATAGACCAATCCAAGTGTCTCCACCGGGCTTTTTTTGCTCTATAAAATCAGCTTCAGCGTCATCTTTAATATGAGCCAGATCTGTGTGATGCTTCCTGCAGTGACTTTGAGCTTCATGCCAAGTCTTTTCAGTCGAGACACCGATATACCTCTCAGTGTCATTCTTCGAGTCTATTAAAATTAAATAAGACCAGATTAAATGTAATGGCTGTCAGTAATTGGCCAGTGGTAAAGTGCTGGATCACTGATCCCAAGGTTAGGGGATCAAGCCCTAATCTCAACAGGTTGTCACTGTCCCCCAATGTAGCCACTTGGGTTATCAAAGGCCAGCCATGTCTCTCACTGTCTATGGTAAGAGACTGGAAAAGAACCATTACTGACTTTCGTAAGAGTCAGCATGTTTATGCCCTGCAATGGCCTGGCGAGCTGTTCAGGGTGTACTCTGCTCTCACCCCGAGTCAGCTGAGATAGGCGCCAGCCTGCCCACGACCCTAATTAGAATTAAGCGGTTCAGAAAGTGAATGGATGTTAGCATTCTCCTTTAATCATTCATGCATTCATTCATTTTCTAAGCGACTTAATCCTAATTAGGGTCATGGTGAGGCTTGCGCCCATTTCAGCTCACTCTGAGGGGTACTCCCTGGACAGTTTGCCAGACCATTGCAGAGCCAACAGTCACAGCCATTCCCGCTAACAGATAGGGGCAGCCAATTAGCCTACTGTGCATGTTTTTGGGCTGTTGGAGGAAACATGAGAACCCAGAGTAAACCGACACATGCTCAGGAAGAACATGCAAACGTTTACACAGAAACGCCTGAGCCGGGAATCAAACCCAGGCCTTCTTGCTTTGCGGTGAATGTGCTAATCACTGAGCCACCATGTCACCGCCATTTTAAGATCACATTGTAATTATTATTATTTTATTTTTGTTGAACAATTAATCACAAAATAGACAAAAATAATCAAAGTACACACAATGCATCACTTTGCGTGCTTTAAAAGAAACAATTATTTTGAATCTGTTCAGGAAGGAGCAGGAAGAAGCTACAATGCTTATGAAGTTATACCCCGTCTTTACAGTGTCAGGATGAATAAAAATACTTCAGTTATTTACAGAATTAATACCTCACACGGCTATATATCAATTTATACTTCAAAGTTTGTCATAATGTTCATCACATCAACTTTACATCAGTTAAATTATCATTGTTTATTGAGCTCTTCTTCATCTCTGTATTTGGCCAGGATTGCTTTCTTATTTGTTTTTAAACTGGGTGATACTATTATTTAGTTTAATGTCATCATCAAGTCTGTTCCACAGGATCATGCCATAAACTGATACGTACATGCTTTTCAGGAAGTGTGAACACAAGGCTGATTCGGATTAGGTTTCCCTCTTTACTCAAACCTTGCCCTTCTATCACTACGGAATGTTTTTTTATGTTACTTGGGGAGTAAAATATGTCTTGCTTTAAATATAACGAGTACAGTTTTAAAGGTTGCTAGATCCATACATTTCAGATTCTTTGATTTTAAGAACATTATGTTTGTATGTTCTCAGTACCCCAAATGGTGCATTAACCGTATTGCTCTTTTTTGTAGTGTGCATATTTTCTGTAGGTTTGCTCCTGTAGGTATTACCCCAAACATCCACACGATAGCTGAGATATGGTAAAATTAGTGTATTATACAACAAGTACAATGTTTTTTGATTACATATCCAGTCGGCCCCCAACTTACGAAATTAATCCTTTCCAGAGCGCTTTTCGTATAGCAGGGATTTCGTAAGTCGGGGTCGCATCTTACATGTTAAACGCCTAATTCGTTCCAAGGCTCCGGTCTTTGGACTGGATGTCTGTCTGTCTGTCTTCCTTTCGGCTTTTTCCCCTTTTACTCGGGAGTCGCCACAGCAAATCATCTGATTCACACGTTTGATTTGGCAGAGGTTTTTTTTTTTTTACGTCAGTGTGCCCTTCCTGTCACAACCCTTTTCGCAAGGGACAGAAACACGCTGACGACTTTGCAGCTACTCTTTACGAAAGTCAGCAATGGTTCTTTTACATGCCTCTCACCATAGACAGTGAGAGACATGGCCCGCCTTTGATAACCCAGTTAGCTGCACTGGGGGGGACAGTGACAACCTTGTGGAGAGTGGGATTCGAACCCCCAACCTTTGGATCAGCTGTCCAGCGCCCTATACCACTAGACCACCACTGCCCCTACAGACACATTACAATGCACATGTTTATTCTAGCATTGCGGGCCACGCCCACAAGACATGAAATTCAAAGCGCATTCCCTGCTTGACCATTTACGGAATTAAAACAACTTAAAAAACTAAACTAAAGCGTTATTCCTTCTCTCCCTCTCGCTCTGTCTCTCTCTCTCGCTGCGCGCTGCGGGCCACGCCCACAAGACGTGAATTCAAAGCGCATTCCCTGCTTGCCAAACTCAACTTTAATTTGATTCCTTGAGGGATCGGAATTCCCTAATGAGCTCAAATGCACCAACATTTATTGAACATTTACTGAATTAAAACAACTTTAAAAAAAAAAGAAAAAAACTAAAGAGTAAAGCTTCCTTCTGTCTCCATCTGGGAGGCCAGCGGGGCGGGATGTTGAGAGACAGCCAATGAGAGAGCAACTCACGCGTCGTGTGAAATTTTGATTGGCGCGCTTGAATTTTGAATTTCTTTTCATTAGAGGGGGTTGTCTCGTATCTCGGGGACGGAAACTTAGTAACCCGTGGATTTCGTGCACAGGGGTCTTCGTAAGTTGGGGGTCGACTGTACATACATACACACATACATATAATCTGACCAAAATACAGCCTTTTGACAAAATAACTTTTCAGCCAGTCAAGAGCTGCTCCTCTGACTCCATACTCATCCATTTTTCTAACTACTGCAATATTTCATGGTCAATTGTATTGAATGCTTTTTTAAGATTAGTAAATATACTCACGAGCATCTTTTTTAGTTTCAATATAGCAACTAACTCCAAGATCTGGCTGGCTTAAACCCATAATAACTGTCCATTAAGACATTATTTTGTTCAATTTTGTCCAGCCTTACAAAAAAAAAAACATTTTTCCAGTATCTTTGAGAATTGAGAAAGACGTGATCTCAGCCTATAATTAGTGCAGAGATGTTTATCACCAGCTTTATACTCTGAGATCACCTTGGAAATTTTCATTTTATCTGGGAATATACCAGTTTTGAATGATATATTGCATATGTGAAGTAGTGGGTCAATAATTCCGTCTATCATCATGTCGATATTGTTACAATCTGTGGATGTTTTATTCATACATTCACTTACTATTTCAATAATTTCATTTTTTTCCCTATTGTTGCCAATAGGAGAAAGTTTGAATTTCTTCCCCCATAATCCTCAAAAGAATATACTATTTCTCTGTATTATTTATTTTGCTAGCTAGTGTTGGACCCACATTGACAAAGAAGCGATTAAATCCCTCAACCATCTAATTTATGTCAGTAAGCTTTCGGTCATCACATGAACAAAAATTTTTGATGAATTTGCTTAGTTTGTTGAATTGTATAAAATCTACACCAGTAGAACATTAATAATATTATTATTTAAAATATTTTAAGGCCAAAATACCAAAGTGAATATGTTTCTCACCATCAAAGCAAACAAAGCCATGAGCTTCATCACAGGGTTTATCTTCCCATTCCGCATGATGTGTTATAACACATAGAATAGTTCTTTCATTGTTGTTCGGCTGACCAGATTTCCAATATTCCACATTTCCTAGTGGCATATTTTGAAAAGACCAGTGCCAACTATTGACTTCATCATACAGCCCCATCCAAGCATGAGAACTAAACCCATGGTGATCAGCCACCTTTTGAAGGTTAAGAATATCGTGATTGTCTCTGATGGTAACCAGGCTGGTGTGGTGTTCCTGACAGTATTCACGTGCTTCATCCCATGTTTTCTCTTGATGAATCAGGTAGTACTTACGGGGAACAGAAAGGATTAGGGGGCACATGCCTGAGGATGAGAATTTTAAGATATTAATAGCATATTCAAATTGCTTTCAATAGTCATAATCAGTGCTAATAAAGTTAATTATGTGAAACCATCCTCTCTCTTCAGGTGATTATAGAAGAAGAATTCTTCTATAATCACCTGAAGAGAGAGGATGGTTTCACCACCCCTCGAAACAGATCTGTAGTGATAAATGGAGTTTCAATAGAAAGTCTTTGTCCTGTCCTTTTATTTTTGTTATATATATATATATATATATATATTTTTTTTTTCCTTCTATACACACACATACACACACACACAGTATGTATAAACACACACACACCTGTGCATAAAAGTTTTCAGAACATGCAAAGGAATTGTGTAGAACAAAGATGGCTTAGATTTACATCTAAATAATGAAATTAAATTAAAGATCTGTACATAAAAATTCTTTGGTGAGGCCGGAGGTGTAGTGGTTAGGGTGCTGGACTCATGATCAGGAGGTTGCGTGTTCGAATCCCAGTTAGACCCCCCCCACTCTGCTAAGAAGACCCCTGAGCAAGGTCTTAACCACAAGTGTGCCTCTGTTAACCCAGCAGTATAAATGGGTACCAGTAAAAAAAATACTGGCAAGGTAACCTGCGATGGACTGGAGTCCCATCCAAGAGGAGCTGAACTCCTGGTCGCTTCACGCTATGGAAACCAGGGATAAGCAACGGCCTGATGAGCTATGGCTCAGGTGTAAAATGCCCTTTTACATTAAAATTATACAAAACACACTAAACAGTAATAAACTAATTTTATATTAGATGTGATTAAGTTTTGTTTAAAAATAGAATCGTTTCAGGTTCCGTTTATGCAGTTTTACATCAACTGTGTCTTACAGAACCTGCACTGGTTCTCCTGGAAAAGTTGACTGTCACATGATTTTAAAAATTGATTTTTATTTGCATGTAAATCACAGCAGTCTTCATTATATTTTTTATCTGAAAAGTTCTGATTTCTTTATTCACATACTGTACTAACTTTTTTTCTAGAAAAATAATGTTTGGAAATCAGAAGTTTTTTAACCAACTTCCTAATATGCAAATTACAAAATAAAAATCTATAGCAAAGTTTATATTTTACCCAGAGCAGTTAACTGGGTTATCAAAGGCCGGCCATGTTTCTCACTGTCTATGGTGAGAGGCATGTAAAAGAACCATTGCTGACTTTCGTCAAGAGTAGCTGCATAGCCATCACAGCCATGTTTCTGCCCTGTGATGGCCGGTGAGCTGTCCAGGAAGGATCCTGCCCTCGCTAAGAGAGAGTGGATACATGCAAGGGCCAGTGATGCCAGAAGCATGTAAACACACAAGTAACCAGTACTTAAACCTTTTTCTTTTGAATTTTCTTTCTCTCTCACCTGTAAGATAAAGGAGAATGAAGAGATTCTTCTGCATCTCTGCAGTCTTGTTACTGAAGTAAGAAATGTGGTTCTTCTGACTCGTCCTACAGAATAAAGCATCTCAGTTAAGACCAGTGACTCCAAGTACGACTTTATCATCCACTCACTTTCACTCATTTTTCAAACCACTTAATACCATTAGGGTCATGAGGAGAATGAAACCTATGTCAGCCGACACTGGGCAAAGGTGGGATACACCCTGAACAACTCACCAGACCACTGCAGGAAAAACACACACACAACCATTCCGATTCACAATTAGGAGCAATTTCAAACAGCCAATTAGCCTAACATGCATGGCTTTAGACTGTGGGAGGAAACCAGTGTACCTGGAATCAACCCACACAAGCACAGGAACAACAGGTAAACTCCACATAGAAAGATGTGAGCTGAGCCTGAGAATCAAACCCAAGACCTTCTTGCTGTGAGGTGGCTGTGCTAACTGCCACATTACCACGTATGATATTATATATATGATTATATAAGCCAAATCTACAGTCTATCAGCAGTATTTTATATATTTTTAGAATGAATCAAATATACCGGAAAATTGAAGGTGCTCAAACGTCTTCACGCTCCAGTGCCCAGGAAATAATAACCTAGGATTGGGCACATTTCTTGTGAAAGGAAAAATGCAAAACATTGAGTCTTTGTTTTTGTAAGTACCAGCGAATCATTGGCGTCATTGTGTTATCCAATCCAAGTGCAACCAAATTAGACTGAAGCGTTTCTGAAGATTAATGCTGGGCCAACTAAACCTACCAGGTAATTTTCTTACTAACACACTCAATGCCACACAACTTTGCTAGAAGTTGCATCTAGCATATATTGTTCAGATAAAAGAGACAGGAAAATGTTTAAACAAAAAACAGACATGTTTACATGTTCAAATGTCTCCCCATGCTGCTGCGACGAAGCAACAACTATTACAATATTGTTTTTGAGTGGAAATTCCAGAGGAAAATGAAGATGAATTCCATCTTTTCTTTGTGCTTGCTGGGGTCTCCTTGTCTCCACCCAGTGATGGACTAGTAAGCTGTTCAGGGTGTACCACACCATTCCCCCAGTCAGTTGAGCTAAGCTCCAGCTTCCCTACAGCCCTTGTAGGGGTAAGCAGTGCTTGTATATATTAAATACAGTATACATTGCCCGGGGCAGTGGTGGTCAAGTGGTATAGGGCACTGGATCGCTGATCCAAAGGTTGGGGGTTCAAGTCCCACTCTCCACAAGGTTGTCACTGTCCCCCCCCCCCCAGTGCAGCTAACTGGGTTATCAAAGGCGGGCCATGTCTCTCACTGTCTATGGTGAGAGGCATGTAAAAGAACCATTGCTGACTTTCGTAAAGAGTAGCTGCAAAGTCGTCAGCGTGTTTCTGTCCCTTGCTAAAAGGGTTGTGACAGGAAGGGCATCCGACGTAAAAAAAAAAAAACCTCTGCCAAATCAAAACGTGCGAATCAGATGATTCGCTGTGGCGACTCCCGAGTGAAAGGGAAAAAGCCAAAAGGAAGACAGAGACAGTATACATTTCCCGGCTTAAAAAAATAAATAAATTAAAAAAAATAATAAAGTGTCTCACACACAAATATTTTTGTTCTAGCTTTAGCCTTGCTTACAGCACATAATCATCATGCCATTTCTTCAAAAAACATAACCCTTTCAGCAGCTGCAATGTACAATTGTACATCTGCCTTTTTTTTTGCCCTCTCAGAAGCACAGGTTCCACAATAGGCCTTTTCAGTACCCAAGCACACAATTGTACAGTTGTGTTCAAAATAATAGCAGTGTGTTTTCATTTATGAATTTTTTTGAACCTCTTAATCCTAATTAGGGTCATGGGGAGGCTAGCACCTGTCTCTGGGCAAGGGGAGAGTATACCCGGAATGGCTTGCCATTCCATTGCAGGGCCGAAACACGCGGACAGCTATGCAACTACTCTTGAAGAAAGTCAGCAATGGTTCTTTTACTTGTTACTAACCATAGACAGTGAGAGAGAGATGAGCGGCTTTTGATAACCCAGTTAGCTGCACTGGGGGGACTGCAGTAACAACCGTTCACAGTGGGGCTTGAAACCCCCACCCACCAACTTTAGGATCAATAAACCAGCATTTTACTACCAGGCCACCACTGCCCTGAAGTGCGTTTTACAAAAGCATATAAAGTTCAAAATCCATATACAGGGATCCCTCACTTTCCGCAGTTAATGGAGACCGAGACTCCCCCGCAACCGCTGATTTCCGCAAAGTAGGCTCGAATCCCCCTGACTGACGTATACGTGCACGTACATGTATATATCATCAATAAATACATATTCAGCGATGCTTATAATAATTAAACATTCAAAAATAATGCATAAGATGTAAATAAAATTTACATCCACATACAGATGCGCACCTCACATAAAAATGTAAGTAATTTTGTTGGGTTGTTTTTTTGTTTTTTTCCATAATTGGCCTTGTTTTGCAGCATTTTTTAATGAATATTTTGGAAAAATCCATGATACACTGAAGCCGCAGAAACTGAAGTATGAAGTAGCGAGGGATCACTGTAATAGCTTTTTTTCCCATACTGTACACAAAAATGCATTGGGAACACAACACATTCTATTCCAAATCAAAACATGAAGAAAACTGTGATGGCCTGGTGAGCAGCCCAGGGTGTACTCTGTCCTCACCCAGTCAGCTGAGATGGCGGCAGGATTAAGCTGTTCAGAAAATAAAATGAACGAACATGATGAAAATATCAAAATTTATGCTATTCCTTTAAAGAAACTGAAGAAAAGTGAATATTAAAGTGTTAAATAGCAGCAGTGTGTGCTTTCTTCTTTACAAACTCAAATTTCGATGTACAAATTGAAAAAAAAAAAAAAGGTTTAAGATTTAATTTTCCTTTGAATCACTGAACTAATATTTCGTTGTATAACCACTGTTTGTGAGAACTGCAGTACATCTGTGTTGCATGGACTCAACCAACTTCTGGTACTCCATGTCATGATGCTTCTGACACCAGGCTTCCCCATCTTCACCATGTACTGTGGACTGAATCCAGTGTTTGGGAGTCGTCTAATAAACTGTCTCCAGCCACCAGACCCAAACAATCTTACATTCATCGGTCCACAAATGTTACACCGTTTCTCCTGTCAATGTGTTTTTAGCAAATCGTATCCTCTTCAGCACATCTTTTTTCAACAGTAGTACTTTGTGGGGGGGTTTGGCTTCACATAGGTGTCTTCTAATTATAACAGACCTCACCATTGGTCCTCACAGGTAACTTTCTTTGGTCTTCCTGGAGCTGATTGTTGGCCGAGTCCTTGTCTTTTTGGCATTTCTTCGATCCATCCGAATGGTAGTTTTCCCACTTTCCCTCCCATATCTTCTAGGTTTGCTTGCCATTTTAATGCATTCGGGATTATTTTAGCCGAGCAGCCCCCCCATTTCTGCACTTCTTCATGTTTGCTCTTTCCAATCAACTTTTCAATAAAGGTTCAGTACACTGTTCATCTGAACAATGTCTGGGACGACCCATTTCCCTCAGAGTAGGAGAGAAAGAAACTATAAGCAGCATGCACATTTGCTGCCTTCCCTCCTTAAATAAGGACAATAATTGCCAGCTGTTTTTCAAATAATTAATGACGTCACCAATCAAACTCCACACTCTTACTGTATTTTAAACGCTCCCTTTCAATTAGTGATTCCTGTTACGCAGAATCAGTCGCACGCAGGTCATGACTGTTGGTTTCTATTACTCTACCACGTCTGCTAGAACTTTCTAATTAAAAACAGTGATTAATTAGGTTAGTGATGTCTGACTGCTATTATTTTGAACAGTTGTCATTAATATATGTACGTTTTGGCCCTGCAGGAAAACAGGCGAGACACCTGGTGGTTAATGTTGGAACTAAAGTTACATATACTGCCTCTTTGCAACATGGCTGCCTACATGCATGCAGCACGTGAAGGTAACGAGTAAAATTGTATTTTTAAAAATCAAATTACAGCAAAAATATGGAATAATCATAGAGAGTAAAGTCAATATAGTAGTTTAGTAACGATCATAGTTTACAGATATCACATTTTTAGGCCTGAAATACAGACAGGTTCATGTCAGGAATTTTTTCAATGTCATGTACAATTGTACTTGTGTGGCTCAATTCGACCGAACCTGCACATTCAGTGGCTTAATTTTATTGCCACATTAATATTGCATTAATGCTGCCTTAACTGGACCAGCAAAGCCATGAAGATTACATGCTGTGATCAAGGATAAATACATCAAAAAATCAGTGTGCACAACTTTTTTTTTTTTTGCCCAGGCAGTGTGCGTGTGGCACGGGTTCTTTCTTGGGATAAATCCTTCAGTCATGGGTCTTTTATATCTGAAGTTTGTATATTCTCCACCTGCTTGCATGGGTTCTTCCAGCAACTCATGTTTCCGCAAATATATGCAGATTATTTCAACCGGCCCACTCTGATTTGCCCACAGGTGTGGATGTGGGTATGGATGGTTGCTAGGAATGGAGAAAAACCCATGCTGATCAAGCACAGGGAATCACCAGAGCCCAGGAATCTAACCCAGGCATAACCTTCTTGACATGAGGCGAACGTATGAACCATTATGCCACCATGCAGCCTTTGCAGTTATCCTGGTTTAAATGTATTAAGTGTTCAATAAGTTATACTAACACACTTGAATGCAAATGTAAACACAAGACAGTTTTTCTTTGACACGGATGTGTATGGTTAAAAAATAAAACATAAATAAAAGGTATCCTCAGTAACTGTATATTTTTCATTAAAATAACTTTTTACAAGTCTCCAATCCCATATTAGACAATATTTATACACTGTACACCCTGGACAAACAAAAACAAAAAGATTTCTACTAAAATTTAAACCCTCACATTGTACCTCATGTCCAACAGTGTTACTAATATCTCACCCAGGCATTTGTACTACATAAAATCATGTGTTATCCCAGTATCAACAAAACACCTGAACTAGAAGCGTACAAAGTTTGAGACGGAACTCTGGTGGAGTTGGATTGGGTGTGGAGTGTCTATTTCAGCGTCTTGCTTATGTTGGCGTAACCGGCACCGACGCAGGTCATTAGCACTTTCTCTCCTCCTTTCCGCTCATCTTCGTCTCCTTTCTGCTGCTCAATCTTGAACATAATCTGAAAGAAGTCTCGAATGTGCCGAAGGAACTCGATTCTGCAAGACAACATTGTAGATATGCTTTCATTATGTTTTATAAATCAACAGGCAGCTGAAGTGATACAAGAATAACACACTGTCACAACCAACTCGTCCACTATATTGAGAATTTCAAGATGACCACAGTAAGATTTCCTTTAACGGTAAATTCCTGAAAAATATCTTTACGAATAACCCACAAAACTCTTGCTTGTATAACAAAATTATCAAATCCATTGATTTTAGGCTCTGCACATCTTCACTATATGAAATTTATCGATCACATTAGGGGTAACATAATGGCTGTAAACAGTACAGCCAAAATAATCAATAAACCCCCAACATGGCTGATCACGGTCAAAGTGGGGTCATTGCTCTTTACAATGCAAACAGGAGAAGAAATAGGGACACGTCACCCTGTTTTTCGAAGCAATTTACACGTCACAGACCTGCAGATACTCATTTATACGTTTGTTAACTGGGGACAGGGATCATTTGGCATGGCCAAGTGCTCTGCGTCAGGAACGACCGTGACCTGAGACACTGCGTGCAAGAGGAAAGGAGGCAAAATACAACTCAAAACATTTGTGGAACATTACTGGGGATAATGGTGTCATAAAAAGAAAAAAAAAGGAAAAAGGGGAACAAAGTTCCATATGATACAACTGAAGAACCTTAGTAATCTCTTTTTGAGCTGTTCATACCACAAAACTAAAAGCTACCCTGAAATGTGTTTTCCTTTTTTACCTTTTGGTTTGTGTGTGATTTCTACCAGAGGTGGGGCTTTGGACAAGACTATTAGATTTTGGAGATTATCCAAATCAAATTCGGTATCCAGGAACTCTTAAAAGATTCTATAACACCGTGAGAAGAGTACGATCTTTTGGAAATGTCATGTTACAGCAGACCCAGCACTACTTGCAAATTTTCATGAAATTTTTACAAGTGATGGGACTTTGGATATGAAAGACACCATCAGATTTTGGAGATGATCCAGAAATTTCTTTAAGGATTCTTGAATATTGTGCGATGAGGACGAGTATTTGCAAATATCATGTCACAGCAAGTCCAGTAGGGGGTGTTGTGCATGTTATTTTTGTGCAAAAAATATACAGTACATTTAATTTATATCAAAGGTAGAGCTTCGGAAAATTTTTTAGAGATAACCCGAATCAAATTCTAGATCCATGGATTAATTTAAAGGATTCTTTAACATTGTGAGGATGCTGTTTGACATTTTGCTTTATATGTTAAATCACTGGGGTTAGCGGAGGTTTCTGCTCCCAGGAGACTTCTATTTTGGCTGCCAGGAGATGTTGTTGTAACTGCTAATACAAGACTGCCTTTACTTGCCATCCAACTTAGAATATCAGAGACATTGGTGCCAGCATCAGGCTTGAACATGTCGATGCTACGATGAAGTTGTGGCACAGACTCAGTTGACTTGTTGGCAAGCTACAAGATGTTATTCACATAACAACCCTTGTTATGGAGGTCAAAATGAATTAAAATGACACAGGAAAGACCACACAAGCTCGAGCTTATCTGTGACAAAGTCACTTGCCCACCAAGTATCGCGTTGGCACTGCCAATCTTCAGTTATCATAGTACTGTACTTGATTATTACACAGCACCGGTACCATGATAACTGAAAATGGACAGTTCATAGTCAGAGGCCTGGTCCATACTGGACTCATATCTCCCTCTTTTGTTTTGGTGAACAGAAAAGCTCAAACTTGTTTCCTTCTATAGCACAGCCAAGCATTGAATGTCAGTTTCCCATTTGACAAGAGACATGCATGTCAATATGAAAGGTTAGAAAACACTCACGTGTATGGAGAAAGAGGACCTAGAAGAGTTTTGGATACATCTTGCTGGCCGAGCGTCATGTACAGGAGAGCCAAGCTCTGATTGGTCGAATCTACACAGCCACCCTGGACACGACAAGAAGTTGATTAGAAAAACACTGCTCTGTTTATTCAAGGGCATGTGTGATATGGGGGGGGGCATTGTAAAAGCAAGAAATGGTATTAAAAAAAATATATATTTTTTTGGTCAGAACAATATGTAATCCATGTATAAACTTTCCCTACTATAGTCTTCAACTTGTCAGAACCTGTCATCTAAAGAGGGCGTGGCCATAAGAGAGATCTGGTGACCTTGCTAGTTAGCAAGCGACATATCTAAAAAAAATTTTGGAAGAGTTATCAGCGTCTTGACTCCGAGTGGAACACGTGACTCCTCAGCAACAGCATTTTCCACATTTGTACAAACATCTGTTTAGTGTTGGGACTTGTCTCGTCGTGACTGCCTAGAATTTCCACACGTAACTGATTCGATCACGTAATCACATAAAGGAACTGAGACTTCGTTGTTGACGTGAACTTGGCTGGACGAAGACACAAACTTGTTTAACACAATTAAAATAAACTAAAAATGATCAGAACTACTGCCAACAATTTTGTATCCCGTACAACTCCTAGGATGGTCTCATAACTACGTATGATTACTTCCCAGCAAGTATATTAAAGACCTAAAACGATTAAATAAACATAACCATATACTGGAACAGACTGAAAAAAGAAATCTCTCTCTCTCTCTCTCTCTCAGGAAAAATAAATGTATGGGTGGTCTCCCTCTCTTTTAAAGTAGTTATGTTTAATCAATCACAAAATAACAACTGTACCAAAATCTTCAACACACACAGCTCCCCTCCTTTTCAAAGGTACCATTACTTTTGTTCTAACCGCAAGACTAGTCCAATACGTTTTTAATTGATGGTTTCTTTCAGGTCACTAAATGTGACCAATAGGGAATCAAATTTTCTCTCACTAAAGTCACATTTACTGAAATAAATCATGGACTTAAACTTGACAGCTGAAGCCTGTATTGCACTGGGAGAGATTTGGATGTGCCAAATTTCTGAGGGAAAAAACCCCCAAAGATTATTATCTTCTGTTCACGATGGTGTCTGTGACAATTAATGACCATCTCCAGATCACTGATCCAAAGGTTGGGGATTCGAGTCCCACTCCCCACAAGGTTGTCACTGCCCCCCCCCCCAGTGCATCTAACTGGGTTATCAAAGGCAGGCCATGTCTCTCACTGTCTATGGTGAGAGGCATGTAAAAGAACCATTGCTGACTTTCGTAAAGAGTAGCTGCAAAGTCGTCAGCGTGTTTCTGTCCCTTGCTAAAAGGGTTGTGACAGGAAGGGCATCCGACGTAAAAACCACTGCCAAATCAAACGTGCGAATCAGATGATTCGCTGTGGCGACTCCCGAGTAAAAGGGAAAAAGCCGAAAGGAAGACAGACAGACAGATAATATATTAGGTGAACATCAAGCATATCTTTGAGCAGCCATCCTGCCTCCGAAAGAAAAAAGAATGATTGATGGACCTAAACTTATAAAAAAGGGAGTGAACCCTCCGCAGGATTGTGTTCACTGCTTGGCAAATAAAATCATTTTAGCAGCCCTTGGTTTAACTGTTTGCAAAAACTGTCTTGAAACATGATCAACATTTCTTTGCAGCACCAAAAACTGTCCACGAACCATTTAACAGCCTCTAACAAACACTAAATTTGGGAAAGTACATTTTAAACAAAAAAGTTGTAGCATTTTTTAAAACTATCACAGACGAGAATATTTTATATTTAATAACACAAATGTTGAACACCACACTTAATTTTAAAATTAAAATATAATCTTTTATATCCAGATCGAATAATTTAAACCACAACATATGAATAAACTACTATAAACTCACAATAATAGAAGAGCAGAAGACTACACACGGCCCTGGTGCCTGCCCTGCGGTCTACATTTCACTTCAGATAACCGGAACAATAATAAAACTGAAAACAATATCGACGCACTGTTGCTTGAGATCCGATAACACCGCAGCATTATGCTGATGAAGCATAACTGAGCACATCACGTCTACATAGGATGGTGGAAAAGCCCCAAAGATCCCGAGTTAGAATAACCCTCCTCCCTGCAGTTTCAGACAAAATACTCTGTGTACATCGTGATATTCAAGTACATTCTTATTCTCTGCTACAACAAACCTTCACCATGATTCGCTCCTGGTGTGATGGGGAGAATTTACTGATGTCTGACAAGCTTAAATTTAATTAGGTGCCCTTCACAATGAGTACTGTTGTAAGGTTGAATCATTTAATAGGATTGTCAGAATGGTTCGTGAACCCAAAAAATTTTTTTATAAAAACAGATTGCAGCTTTCCAAAGCTCCCACCACCCAAGCATGCGGATTTTAAAGTTGATTGATATCCTCCTTAAACAAAAACTGTTAAAAATAAAATTAAGTCCGTCTGGCTTATTAATTATGCAGATTCTGGTGTGCACAAATTACAGGTACCTAAAAGACAAACCCTCATACCAAATTTTTATCAAAGTCCAAGCAATCATTCAAGTTGTAATCCAGAAACCAAAGTGTGACAGCCGCCTCCCATTCCAATAACCCCCTACTACGTGGCGGGAGCTAATAATTATAACTTGAATCACTCGGAGTGAAAACCTCCACCAAGGAAGGACAGTCTCATCTGTTTTCCCACAAATACTATTTATTTGTTCCTTGACCCATTTTCCACTATCCCTCCAAATTTCAGGAAAATCTGCTCATAACTTTCTTTTCACAATGTTGTTCACAAACAGAAAACGGCAACAGAATCATAGCCTCCCTAATGAAGGTAACAGAAATTAAAATATTTCTGTGGCAGCAAAATGCCAGTGCCAGATAGTGTGGTGTGTGACCCAGATTCAAGGCAGCGTGGAGTCACATTGCCAGTATGTTTACAAATACAAAAAGCAGGGATCCCAGATCGCCGCTATTTAGCGGAATTCCGCCATTTTTACTTGCCAAAGTGAATTATTTTTATTCTTGTATATTGTGGATATCCATTGTAACAATTATATATCTTTTGAAATTACTTTTATTGATGACGTGAAGAGATTCTCTCTCAAACCTATTAAAAAGAATGAACTAAGGCTACTTTTGTTGTACAATTTTGGAATTACAGACGCTCCCCGACTTAAGTTCATTTGTTTTACTTTTTTTTTTTTTTTTACTTTGTTTTTTTTAAGTCAAATTTTGAGTTTAGCGTGCTCTCTGTAGCACGAGACGAACCTACGTAGTACGCTGACATAATGACGCTGCGTCCATTGTTTACAAACGACAGACAGAAATGTGCCCCTGCTTCTTCCCAGTTCACTGTGTTACCCTTTGTGTTAAGACGTCGTCTCTGTGATCTTTGTGTTTACACTGTTTTGCGGACTTTTGTAACCTTAAGCAAATATGGTTGGTCAGAAGCGTAAGCCTACTATTATGGGTGCAAGTTTTCCGGTTTTCCCAAGACTGAATTAACTATCTGCTCGGATCGGTGCAATCTACCATGCATACTCAGTTACGCAAAGAGAGTTGTAAAATGAATGAAAATCCGAATCCAGAAAAGAGAGAACTCTCCGCTCTGCTGGTGATTCACATCAGTGCAGGCTGAGTACTAAACCAGTATTCAACGGCGCCCTTGCTCACTTGAAAGACCGGAAGTCCGGATAACCCGTGCTTTGTCTCAAGCACAAGCAAGTGAACGACTTTCAGTGGAGCGCGTCACATATTGTTCATTGGCTGTTTCAAGCCTCATGTAAAGTGACTCGGCTCAGCTTCATATAAAGTGACCATCCGTCGACCATCAGGAACCATTTACAAGCAGAAAGATCGCATCAGAGAATGTTAAGGGTTATATTTGATACTGTGTTTGATGAGTGAATTTAATTAAAATTTTATCTATTTGAAATTATTTTGCATGAATTTAATTTATTTGAAATTAAATGTTGATATTATTTGATTATATTTGATATTTTACCATGTTATGTTTCTAATAATTGATTTAGGGGTGTTTTATGAGATACGGTAATGGTATTTATGGATGTAGAGTACAGTATGAACGTCATGTCACTGGAACATACAGTAACAACTTACGTTTTTTTTTTTGTTTTGTTTTTTTTCACCTTACGTTCGGCTGTCCGGAACTGAACTAAAACATAAGTTGGGGACCATCTGTACTTATACTGATGGCAAAAACAATTAACAATGAAAATTAATTGTGGACACAGTTGTGCAGTCATGACAAGTGATATAGATTGCAGTATATCATGTCATATTGTACCTAAACCATTGGTAAGTTACATTGCCTTTTTACAGAAATTCTGTATTAAAACTTTCTTCCTAAGCAACTTGAAATTGTAAATTGTCTTCAGCTTCTGGGGCCCTGCGGCCTCCTTGAACCCCAGCTGAAATATTTCATCTTTTATAAATCTCGCTGGGATCCCTGAAAAAGGATAAAATCAATTTGTTACATTTATAAAGTGGAAAAATAACTGCCAATCCTGGGGGGGGAAAAGGAAAACAAAAAAAGAAACAACCTTGGAGCGAGTGAATGAACAGCAGATGGTACTGGTTTCCAGTATTTACACCCTTTCGCATTTTAAAACTGCTGCAAAAATATCTGGCATTGTAATAGCCTCCCGCATTTAACCTTTAAGTAATCACACACACACTTCTCTGACACTCACAAAGAAAAATTTTTTCAATTCAAATTACTTACACCAAGTCTCCCAACTCATATTAGCCGTTCCATTACAAAGCCAAGCACGTCTCGATGCGTGTGCGTGCATCTGTGTATCCAAAAGCTGTTTACTACAAGGACTGACCATAGGGCACTGATTAACCACAAAGCAAACACACACCGCTGCTCACACACACACACACTGGACTGGTGGTCCCAGAGCGTGTCAGAGATCCCATCATTTTAAATATTAACTGTATATATTTGTCAGTAGCTGACTCGCCCCATAACCCGTGTCTCTGTCTTCGACCAATGCAAAACTGCTCGGGGAGCTAGCGAGAGATCACCGGATTCATGGCTTTAACCCAACTCACATGGTCCTGAGAGGGAATGTAACACAGAATAACAATTACTGTCTGTATGCTGTAATATGAAAAGAAACAGAACTTCGTGGATACACGTTTCTTGTGTGTCTTGAGTTTGCACGACACACTTACTACACAACCAAGAATTGTTTACTAATGATTGCATCTGCTGATACAGTGCAATTTTCCTACAACAGCATTTATTCTAACATAGCATCATTCACCAGCCGAACGGCTTACTCACACTTGGGTCATGGGGAGGCTGGAGTCCATCTCAGCTGACAATGGGCAAAGGCATGGTACACCCTGAATAGCTCACTAGACTGGGCACGGGCACAAACACACACAAACAACCATTCATACCCTGGGGTGATTTGGAACAGCCAATTCGCCTAAGGTGCATGTTTTTGGACTGTTGAAAGAAACCGGCGTACTGGGAGGAAGCCAACACAATCACAAAAAGAACATGCAAACTCCACACAGAAATGCCCAAGCTCGAGTCTCCAGGACCAGGACTTTCTTGATGTGAGGCGGACATGCAAGCAGCTACGCCAGCTGTTGTAATCAACTCAAATAACCACCATGGTGTTACACTGTGGCATGACAAATTCAACCAAAAAGACAAAACATTTTGCAGATGAATTTGCAACCATGATGACCAACATTTTTCACCCTGCGGTCTTTGAGATTTACATGTTTCGTGGTATAAATGATAGGTTTCCAAAGTACGTTAGTTGTTAACCAGAAACACCTGACTCAAAACTCACCATTAAATTAACTACTGATCTTAGAGGTACACATACTTTTGCTCTTTATTTATTTATTAATTAAACTTGGGTGAAAAGCTGATGACACAGCTGTTTAATAGTGATTGGTTGTTTAGGGACCTATCTGTGACCTGGTATTGTTCTTACTGTGTATATCCTTTTATTGACTTGTAGAAGAAAATATGTCATTTCCATTAAAGTGAATGCCAGGTCTGAAGAAATTCAATTATAATTGTTGTACACAGATTTCAACAGTTTTTATGCGGGAACAAATACAGGCACCAGTCTGGTTTCCAAACCCACCCTGTACACCTCTTCTAGTAGAAGCTTGGCACAGTTCTTGCCCAGTTCTTCAGGAAGTATTGTTTCTCCCTGTCCCTGAGGGGTCGATGCCATCTCTGCACTAAGAAACGTCCCGTTCACCGTCTCCGCCACCAGGGTCAAGCCGAAACCCGGGGACCTGGATGTTAAAACGGAAGAAAAGAAATTATTAGGCACAACACAAAAATCAATACATCGCATTAAAAAGACTGGACTCGACAACTAAATGAGAAATATGCTTTTTTTTTGGCTACTGTATGCAGGCACTTTGTTACGGAACCATTACACCTACACCATGACGACAGACACAATAGCAAACAACTCTCCAGATAAAGATCCAGTGAAATAAAACACTCTTACTGTATTTAAAATTTTATGTGGCTGACCTTTCCAATCGTCCCATTTATAAGACAAAAACTCTGACCTTGCTCCCCACCTTTGACCTTGACATTCAAAAAAATCAAATCATCTTGGAGATCTGGCTAGGCTAGGGTAATGGCCCAACCATATTTGGCGAAATATTTGGTATTGGTAACCATATCCCCCATTCCAAAAATCTTTTAAAAGGATCAAAAGCTAAAAGAATACTTTATTATTACAAAAGAAAAAAAATCATCATCATCATCTTCCGCTTATTCTGGGGTAGGGTCGCGAGGACAGCAGCCTAAGCAATGAGGTCCAGACCATCCCTCTTCCCAGCCACCTCCTCCAACGGAACACCGAGGCGTCCCCAGACAAGCTGAAAGAAATAGTCCCTCCAGCATGTTCTAGGTCGACCCCAGAGTCTCTTCCTGGTTGGACATGCCCGAAACACCACCCCAGGGAGGCGTTCAGGGGGCATTCTGACCAGATTCCCGAGCCATCTCAACTGTCCCCTCTCAATGCGGAGGAGCAGCGGTTCTACTTCGAGCTGTCCCCAGATGGTTGAGCTTCTCACCCTAAGGGAGAGCACCACCACCCGGTGAAGGAAGCTCATTTCAGCTGCTTAAATATGTGATCTACCCAAAGCTCGTGACAATAGGTGAGGGCTGGAACGTAGATCGACTGGTAAATTGAGAGCTTTGCCTTATGGCTCAGCTCCCTCTTCACCAGCTCCCTCTTCACCACGACAAGTTGGTACAGGCTCCGCTTTACAGCAGAGGCTGCAGCGATCCAGCTATTGATCTCCCTTTCCATCCTTCCCTCACTCGTGAACAAGACTCCGAGATACTTGAACTCCTCCACTTGGGGCAGGATCTCATTCCCAACCATGAAGGTACATTCCACCCTTGTCCGACTGAGAACCATGGCCTCAGACTTGGAGGTGCTGATTTTTATCCCGACTGCTTCGCACACAACTGCGAATCGCTCCAATGAGAGCTGGAGGTCCTGGCTTGATGAAGCCAAAAGGACAACGTCATCCGCAAAAAGCAGAGACGAGATCCGATGTCCACCAATTCAGAACCCCTCAACTGCACCTAGAAATTCTGTCCATAAAAATCATGAACAGACTCGGTAACAAAAGGACAGCCTTGGACTTCAACCCTCACTGGAAATGAATTGGACTTATAGTTCTCAATACGGACCAAACTCTGGCTCCAGTGATTCAGTAATCAAATGGCCCGTGGCAACGAGTCCGGAACACCGTACTCCCGGACCACACCTCAAGATAACTCAAGGGACACGGTTGAAAGCCTTCTCCAATTCCACAAAACACATGTGAACAGGTTGGGCAAACTCCCATGTCCCCACCAAGATCCTGTAGAGCAGGAGCCCCTAACCTTTTTATCACCGCGGACCGGTCAAGGTTGACAATTTTACCACGGGGTGGGGGGGGTCATAGATTGTTTATATGGAAAATATTATTTATTTATATAAATAATTTTATATTATTATCAGCATTATTATAATTATTATTATTCATAATAATAATAATAATAACAATAATAGTGGTATAGGGCACTGGATCGCTGATCCAAAGGTTGGGGGTTCAAGTCCCACTCTCCGCAAGGTTGTCACTGTCCCCCCCCCAGTGCAGCTAACTGGGTTATCAAAGGCGGGCCATGTCTCTCACTGTCTATGGTAAGAGGCATGTAAAAGAACCATTGCTGACTTTTGTAAAGAGTAGCTGCAAAGTCGTCAGTGTGTTTCTGTCCCTTACTATAAAGGGTTGTGACAGGAAGGGCATCCGACGTAAAAACCTCTGCCAAATCAAACGTGCTAATCAGATGATTCGCTGTGGCGACTCCCGAGTAAAAAGGGAAAAAGCCGAAAGGAAGACAGACAGATATAAGCACTCCATGAATGTTATTTCTCAACAGCTGAAATAAAGTTGGTTGGGAAGTAGAGCTTGAACTTTTCTTTAAAAAAAAAAAAAAAAGAAAAAAGAAACAGGTGATCATGCACCAGCTGGAAGAATGAAGGCTCAGGCTCAGTCTCATCCAAAATCCCTGCTATTGTTTGAAACATGTCCAACTTGCCTCTGTTCATGTGCCGTCCCCTTGTGGGTTACATTTTAGCACTCAAATGACCGACATGTAACAGAGAATCCGGTCATTTTTCGAAATAAAAAGTTTTTTCAAAAATAAAGATCGTTCAGACTCAGATAATAATTAAAATGGAAATAATTAATTATTTCTTCTGCAGACCGGTACCAATTGAGCCATGCACTGGTACCGGTCCGCTGACCGGTGGTTGGGGACCCTTGCTGTAGAGTGTATAAAGTTGGTCAAGAGTGCCGCAGCCAAAACGAAAACCATATAGT
Source organism: Plotosus lineatus (assembly GCA_024760905.1). Classification (NCBI taxonomy): domain Eukaryota; kingdom Metazoa; phylum Chordata; class Actinopteri; order Siluriformes; family Plotosidae; genus Plotosus; species Plotosus lineatus. The sequence continues at coordinate 24,912,000 of CM045740.1, read as the reverse complement.
TCTTCCTGAATCCGGGGTTCAACAATCATTTGGATGATTGTTCCCGGGTTGGCTGAGGGGTGTGATTCCATGATAACTGGAACGCACTCTCCGGTCCCCCCTTTTAAAAATGGGGATTACCACCCCGGTTTGCCAATCCTGAGGTACGGAACCCGATGACCACACAATGTTGCAGAGATGTGTCAACCAAGACAGTCCTACAGCATCCAGAGCCGTGAGATATTCAGTGCGGATCTCATTCACCCCCGGAGCCTGACCAACGAGGAGCTTTCTGACTATTCTCTCTCTCTCGCCCTTTTTTTTTTTAAAGAAGCCATCAGCCTATTATCTGAATTTTAAGTAGTGTATTGGCCGTGTAGTGCACTATATAGGTTGCTATCAAACCATTTTATTCCTTTTGTACTGAGCAGATCTAGAGAATAGGATTTCATTTTGGATGTATTATGTTTCCATCGTTAAATAAAAAATGCTTTGCTTATTAATGAGAAATCAAATTTTTACAGGTATCCTGGCTGCTGTACAAAGTGCAAGCAAAAAGAACCTAACGTTCGCACTTTTGTTTTATTTACCAGCATCAAAGGTTAGTGTGATGATCAGCACTTAAAAATGAAACGCTTCGTGAGAGAAATAATTAGCTTAGTGCTAAAAGTATCACCACCATCTAGTGGTAGAAAATGATAAAACAAGCTCTTACTTCCCAGAACTGACTCCTTTCATATGATCTGTGTAAATGTAAATGTCTGGGATGAATTTGTTTAAGATGCTCCGGGCTGAGTCTACAATACGGTTTGCCATCTGAGGAGACACTCGCACCGAGTATCTGACATGGGAGGGTCAAGGGATCGATTCAAATTATGACAACGAAAGCAAATAAACACTAAACAAGGCACTCCAAATGAGAACATAGACACCAGGAAGCAAGTAAACACACATTACTGAAGTGTAACTCAAAGAAAACCACATTAAATATTAACCTTTACAATTAACGTTTCACAAAAATCAGCCCGAAACCATCATCTGTAGCAACAACTGATCCAGTGTTCCACCTACACCAGCGGGGTTGGGTCTAAACCAACTGTAAAGGATACGCTGTTCCACGGATCCTCTTGATTTTGCCTGGATCAGTGAGATGAACAGGTTTGATGGTTCGCCGTACAGGACAGGAAAAATGCACCTCGCCTCCTCCTCCAGGTGCCACGCCTCTCCGAGTCACCTGTGAAAACAACAAATGTCATGGATATTATTTGCTTTTAAACATAAAATGTTAAAATTATTTCAGATATCCCCACCTAAAAGCTTTGCATTTTTGTAATGCTTGAGGGAACTAAACAAATTTATAAAGCTTTGTTTGAATATAATTCCTGAGGCATCATTGGGAAAAATCACCCAGGAACGGCTGCTTCACCTGAGAACACTGCTCAGATCTTTCCAGAGTTGAATTTAATTGAAGAGGAAGTAACATTAAATTGTAAGAGAGAGGTCAACTAATTCAACAGTACCGTTAAGACTACTCAGCAATATCCACCTTGCCTTGGGTGAATAATTATTAATTATCCACCTTGCAAACTCAGGATATTGCTTGAATCAAAATGGCTGACAAAAAGTAAATGCAATGTGGGCTTTGAGAGTTGCTGCAACAGAACAGACCACTTAAGAAAGCAAAAACAAACAAACAAAACTCATTTCAGTTTGCTTTACTTAAATTCCCTTGTGATAGATACCAGGGGTCCTCAACCCGCGGTCCACGAAGCGCTACCGGTCCGTGGAACACCTTATACCGGTCCGCAAACAAAATCTTTCATGGTACAAATTATAGTTTTTTTTATTCAAGCTTCCAGATCTTATTTTGAAAAACAATTGTTTTTCACATTGCCACAGAAGCACTGAAAGCCTTTCTTCTGTTTCCAACTAAATGTATTTGTGAGGCGGGTTTTCTGCGGTGACAGCCACCAAAACAAGACTACAGAGTAGACTCTAACCGGTCCACAGAAACATTTTTATATATAAAACTGGTCCCTGGTGCAAAAAAGGTTGAAGACCACTGATTTTTCCGACAATACGATTATTCAACTGAGGCTAGGTGAATACTAAATATTCCGTCTCTGGGACGATTCAGCCATATCCACTGATCCTGAAGTGAATAAGTGTTGTTCAAATAATTAACACTGATTGGGAGACACTGTGGCATAGTGGTTAGCATATCCACCTCACAGCAAGAAGGTTCTGGGTTTACGTCCCAGACACAGGTGTTCCTGTGTAAAGTTTGCATGTTCTCCCAGTGCTTGTGTGAGTTTCCTCCAGGTACACTGGTTTCCACATTAAGCTAATAAGTTGCTCCAAATTCACCCTAGATATGATTGGTTGTGTATTTGTCGCCATGCAATGGTCTGGCAAGCTGTTCTGGGTTTACCCCGCCTTCACCCAGTCGGCTGAGAAACAAACCCCTAAAAGACGACCATGTGGTTCATTAAAATCAGTCGAGATAAAAAACACTAATAGCTTCAGCTTGGTATCGAATTAAAGTAGTTAAATTATATTTAAAATATTGGCCTCAACAGTCAGAAATGCATAACAGTACTGACCTTTATTTCCAGACCTTCCCCATCAATACCAAACTTTTTCATCAGAGGAACAGCAGTAGCTTTCAGCAAATCCACCTATAAAAGTAAACAGTTCTGTAACTATCCCCATTTCACTTATATTACTGTCATGGCCATGATCACTCACCGAAGGGTCTGTCGGGTCATTTGTGACCCCTTTTAAGACAGCTTTGAGTGGACTCTTCATGAACGGCGCCAGCATGACGAGCGCCTCCAAGTAGTAACCGATCGAGCGCTGAACGTTACACTCGTGCTCCACGGAGCCACCATACAGCAGACCAGGCTGGTAGAACAACACAGTTCCTGTATGAAGGACACAAGACCCATATGTATATATCCATTCCGTACAACCATGCTGACAAGACAATCATCTCAGAACGAAAGGAGGATGGGCTGCACCCATCGTTCGCAGCCAAAACAGAAACATATTCCTGATCAGAATAAAGTGCACATACACGAGGCGGTGTGACGATGTTCAGACCTACCTGTCTGGTTGATCTCAATTCTGGTGCCATTGGTCACTTTGTCCAGAAGCCTGATGAAGCTTGCTTCAAAATCTAAAAAAGGAAGAAAAAAAAGAAAAATCCTAAATTATAGACTGAATGATAATTATTTGCACCATTGCACATCACACTACAGGATCCTGTCGATTCATCATTGTTCTTGTTTCTCTGTGCTCCACCGATGTTTTCGTAGAGTCGGAATTACAGGAGAAATGATGAATGATAAGCAGCCATGCAAAGTCAATCACCAACGTGATGACAGGTGAGAGTCAAACTTTTTTCAAATGAAGCGAGTGACCGAATTTTCAGAGAAATTTCAAGTAATAAACAATCAGAACTTAAAGATACAGATTCCAAGAAACACCAAGTTCTCCATAACCTTTTCCTATTCGTTTCTATAGACCGTGTGAAACAGGCGATTCCGCGTGTCGTTCATCACGTCCTGTGTGAATGCAGTTTAAGACAGCAATACTACAGTTTCAACAAACCCAGGCAGGATGAGCCACATGAAAGCCAGCATCGATCCTGCCCTAATTACGGTTCAATGCAAAACTTTACAACAACTTTAAAACAAATACCAGCGGTAACGCCCTCAGTCAGACCTGTTCAAAAATATTGCGGGTGGGGATTGTGCAATGATGTGTGAAAAAAGTCCGCCCCCCCCCCCCCCCCCCCCCCCCCCCCAGTTATAATTGGTAAAGGCTGGCAATACAAGTTATACAAGAACATGTAAAGAACAATTTAAGAATTATGAAAATTTCATGAGTGGGAGAACATTTAAATTATTTTTAACCCATAATTATTCTGAATATATTCTTTTGGCTTTTTTTCCCCATACTACTGGCTCATTAGAGCAGGAACTTGTCCCTGGTTTCTGTAGCGTGAAGTGACTAGGAGTCCTGGATCGGATGCTCATTCAACACAAGTTACCTTCCAAGTATTTTTTTTTTACTGGTACAGATGGGCATCTAACAAAGATTCCCACGACCTCACAATCATGAGTCCAAAACCCGAACCACTACATCACCGGCCCCACAATCTCAGAATTTATCTGAATGGGAGCAAATTTCCACAATTTCCTGATGGACGGAGACAGACACATACACACACACACACACACACACACCTATATTATATGACATATATACAGGGATCCCTTACTTTCCGCGGTTAATTGGGACCGAGAACCCCACACGACCATCGAAATCCATGAAGTAGGATCACTAACATGTCCAAGATGGAAAGTGAAATGAAATTGAAGAACAAGTAGAAAGACATCACGCCCCCCTCTGCTGAAGCCTAGTATTAATTGCGCCTCAGGATAATATTTAATCATATTTCATACTTATATTTATGACCTATTTTTCTGTAGATTTTATTCCATTTCTATTTGTTCTTCAATTTCATTTCACTTTCGACCTTGGACAGATTTGTTGGTATCTCCGGATGTTTGCAAAACAAATGTTGGTAAGTTGGAGAGCGTCTATATTTATATTTTATTTACATCTTAAGTTGTTTTTTCAAAGTTAATTGTTATTATAAGCATTTATAGCATTGAATGTATTTACTGATATTATATACATATACGTATACGTCAGTTGGGGGTGGGGAGGGGTGATCCTACTTCGTGGATTTCGATGGTCGCGTGGAGATCTCGGTCCCAATTAACCCTGAAAAGTAAGGGATCCCTGTATATACACACACACACACACACACACACACACACACAGTCGGCCCCCGACTTACGAAACCCCCGGGTACGAAAATTCCGGGTTATAAAAAAACATTTTCTTAAGTTTTCCTCCCGGGATACGAAAACACCGTCCTTTTACGAAAAGCGCCAGATGCGCCATTCAAAATTCAAGCACGCCAATCAAAATTTCACACGATGCGCGAGTTGCTCTCTCATTGGCTGTCTCCCAACATCCCGCCCCGCTGGCCTCCCATTGGCTAGAAGGGATGACACAGTGAACTTCCTGTACCATATTTCCTGTTTGTCACACGAGTGAAGGACAGTTGGCTGTTGGCTTGTTTTGAGATTGATCATGCGGAGTTATATTTCGTTATCGCCGAAACCCCTCTACAATCGGGACAATGTTAAAGCAGAAGGAGACCTTAAAGCGGAAATACTGTGACGGAGGCGATTATTTCGGCACGATATTGAAGCAGAAGAAGCACGAACAGAGTGCTTCGTGGAAAAAGACCTCCCATTTCGCAAGGATGGAAGTTAATATTGAACTAGGACCTCTGATCTTTCAAACAGGTACTGTAATTCCACTTTAAATAAACATTCCGTCCGTTTAAACATTTAAATAGAATTGTTCCGTCAGCTGTGCGTCGAGTGTGGGCGTGGCCCGAGTTTTGTGTGTGCGTGCGTGTTGTGTGAGAGAGAGACAGAAGGACGCTGAACTCTAAGTTGTTTAATTCAGTAAATGTTTAATAAATGTGGCGCATGTGAGCAAAACACGGCTCATCTGGACCTCCGATCCCTCAAGGAATCAAGTTAAAATTGAGTTTGGACCTCCGATCTGTCAAGCAGGGAATGCGCTTTGAATTCCACGTCTTAAAATGGTGTTCTGCTTGTGGGCGTGGCCCGCAGCTCCACAATAAACATTTAATGTGTATACAATGCACATTGAATGCGTGCTGTATTGTGTGTGTGTGTAAGAGAGATTATCAATAAATTGACTGTCAATAAATATCACAGTAAAAAAAAAAAAAGTGTTTCTTAATCATTACTACATTTTACTACATTAATACTATATTAATGAGCAAGACTGTCTATAGAATGCATTTAAGAAGCATATTTTTGCATGTAATAGATACATAGTATTAACTTCCAGTTGATCACTTGCGCACACAATAGACTAAATTCGCATTACGACTGCGCAAGTGTGGGGAACCTGACCCAACCTCTGATCCAAGCGTCACTGCTACCAAACTTTCTTGTAGCCACTTGCTTTTGTATGTAAACACATCCTAACAACTGCCACTTCAAGCCTGCCTTAAGCCTTAAATTACATGTATCGATACGCCAGGTGCGCACTGTGCCGTAATGAACGGTGGGAACGGCATTTATCATCTCGAGCGGTGGAAAAAGGAAATTTGCAGTATACATGCCTGCAAATTTGGGACTAACGCGTGTACATGTCCACAGCCATTCACATTATTTATCTTCCCTACCATGCTGAAGGATCCGGAGGGACGCAAACGTAGGATTAAAACAGTAAGTTTATTATTCAAGTGTTCTTTATTCTAATTCATAGACCCTATAGACTATATTACCTTTTATTTACCTGTTAAATTACCGTAAAAATCGGCGATGCCGTAATCATTAAATATCATAGACTTAGATCTTGAAAATTACTGTTATGTTAATTTGTAAAATTGACAAATAAGAGCTGTCAGATCACTCAGTGACAGCTGTCAAACTTGTATATACCTTCTTTGTAGTCATGACGAAGTCGCGCTAGTAGGGGTGCCTGGTCCTTCATTCACAAAAAAATCCACTATGTCAGCGTACATACACGGGGGGCCACTTCGATAAGGCATCATTTTCTGTCTCCCAGCCGTCTTCAAGTCCCAAGGGGTCGGGAATTTCCTCATCTACTTCAAATGTCAACAAGCTAGCATAGTCATTCAAAAGTTCCTTTTGTAACGTCGACGCAAATGCGAGTGCGAAAAGTTCACCTTTACGCTTGCGGGAACAACCGGGAAAACCCCTACGTATACAATATGCTCGAAGATCGGGAACTTTCCATAAATTAAACATATCAATAGTGCAGGTCTCATCCAAATCAACGTTTACTTCCACCATGTTTGGTAGTCGAAATCCCATGATGCCGTGCGCGTGCCGAGATGCGAATTTAGTGTCTATTATGAGAACTCGAGGGCCCAGAACTAAGCCCCCCCCCCTGAATAACGAGAGCCGACTGTGTGTGTGTGTGTGTGTGTGTGTGTGTATATATATATATATACATATACAGTAAAACCTCCGCTGACGAACGCTTAAGCTCACGAACTTTTCGCCTCAAGAACATTAAATTTGCGAGCATATTGTCTCTGCTGACGAACTAGTTTTCGGCAGACGAATCAAACCACGCGGTCGAACAGCGCCACGGTGGCGGCCACGAGAAGCTGACGCACGCTCACGGCGTCACAGTTCGTCACACTCCTTTCTTTGAGTGCGGAAGTGGTTTGTGTTTGATAGACATTTTGGACCATATTGAGTGTACTTTTGCTATTATGGGACCGAAAAAGACCCCACCACAGGCGGAGATCATTGAAAAACACGAACGAGGTGTGCGTTTGTGTGACTCAGCGTCCCAGTACCAGTACGCTAAGTCTACCACCATCCTTAAGAACAAGGAAGCTATTAAGGGTGCGTGTGTGGCTAAGGGTGTTTCCAAACAGTAGGCGTTTCCAAACCCTCCTTCCAAACAGTAAGTTCCTCCCTCCCTCCTCCTCCCACTACATTCCATCAAGCCATCAACTACCATCACAAAGGTAAATAAAACGACTTTATTATACAGTACAGTTTATTTCTTTAATTACAATACAATAGCACATTTATTATACATAAAATAAGGTATATTTTTGAGTATTTTTAAGGCTTATTTAGTAGAAAATTATGTTTTATGGGGACCTGGGAACGGATTATTCTCATTTTAATGGTTTCTTATGGGAAATAAATGTTTGGAAGACGAACTTTTCGCCTCACACACACTTTCTGGGAACCAATTATGTTCGTGAGCAGAGGTATCACTGTATATATATATATATATATATATATATACATACACATATACTGTAACAACATGAGTTACAACTTCACTCTCAAGCTCTCAATCACTAAAACCTCTTATCAATCAGGATCACTGGGAGGCTGCGGCCTACTTCAGCAGACACTGGAAGAAGGCGTGGTACATCCCGAAAGCTCAACGCCATCAAACACACCACAATTCACCACGAGGGGCAATTCTGGAACAGCCATTTACCGAACGTGTATGTCTTTAGACTTCTGGAGGACCCCAGACTAACCTGAGGAAAGGCATGCAGGCACTGGGAGAACGTGTAAACCCCACACCGAACCCTCACGTCAAGCCCACGGCTCGGACCCTGAACATTCTTGCTGTGACAAAGGGTTGTAACAGTAATTTCATGGCAAATGATAATTTTTTAAAAAAGGTAGATTGTGGTTTAATCAAAAGTATAATAAATATTAACCCTGTGACCTGTTGTGTTTTGACATATTCTTTGGTACATATTTTTATTTAATTGCTGTTCTCGTGTTTTGGCTTCAAGTTTTAATCACGCTGTTGGGCATGTGGGAAGTTTTTCACTACAGAAAGTTCCAGAGAGAACGATTTTCTATCAAAAACAATCAACAAAGTTCAGAAAAAGCTCTAAATGCGACATTATTATATAAAGACCTAATTCGACGAACTATACGTGATCGTTCCCCAAACTAGCATAGCTTCTCTCCACCCCTGATGTTTACGCAGTGCTAACGGCTAAGCTAACACAGATGCTGCACATTTTGTACGACGTCACAAAACAACAGTGCTCCGTTAGACTACAGAACTTACCTCGAAGCCCAGGGTTATCATCTCTGGATCGTATATTTCGTATTTTTACCCTTTTCCCGCTCAGCGTGGACAAAACCAGCCTCTGCCTTAAGAAATTACAGCCTTCGTAACTGAGACTGGCCATATTGCTAGCACCTCAGAAACACGAAACCCACGTGTATCGCACCAGAGCTTTCCCCCCCACCCGCTCGTATTCCAACTAGAAACGCCTCCTGCGCTTGGATTGGTCAATAATTTACACAACTCTCACAGTGATTAGGTGTGTTTTAAAAAATTCGAAGATAGCGTTTCATTGTCCATATAAAATATCATTAAATTGCTTTACCTACATTTACCTTACATTACATAGAACACAATATCTTCTCTTTTCGGCTTTTCCCTTTTTCAGGGGTCACCACAGCAAATCATCTGAGTCGCCTGTTTGTTTTGGCGTAGGTTTTTACGTCGGATGCCCTTCCTGACACAACCCTTTAGCAAGAGACAGAATAAAAATATTAATTTAAAATATGTATTTTACGAGATTACAGGGTCTGCCAAAATACGGGTGGGGACTACATTTTGGGTGGTCAAAGGTCATTTCCTACGGATTGTTACGAAAGAAACTAGAAACTTTAATGCATTTGTGTAGTAATAAACATGAGCACGAGATGGCACCAATAATTATTTTTATGAATTACTATACAGTATTATATTATTGTGATTATATTTCTTTACTTCGCTCTTCTTCTTCTTTTCCTTTTCTCTTCAGGGGTCGCCACAGCAAACCATCCGCCTCCATCTCACCCTATCCTCTGTATCTTCTCCTCTTACTCCAACTCCCCTCATGTGTTCCTTCACCACATCTATAAATCTTCTCTTTGGTCTTCCTCTCGGCCTTCTGCCTGGTAGTTCCAACTTCAGCATCCTACTACCAATAGACTCACTATCCCTCCTCTGTACATGTCCAAACCATCTCAATCCAGCCTCTGTGACTTTGTCTCCTAAACATCTTACATGGGCTGTCCCTCTGATGTACTCATTCCTGATCCTATCCATCCTCATCACTCCCAAAGAGAACTTCGCCCAAACGTACGAATCATTTGCTGTGGCGACCCCTGATGAAGGGAAAAAGCCGGAAGGAAAGCTATTACTTCGCCCATGAAATTTCTTCAAAGAATAAAACTCTCAGAACAAAAAGATAATACACTTCTCTTCTTATCTTTTCGGCTGTTCCTTTTTTCTCAGGGGTCACCACAGTGAATCATCTGCCTCCAACTTCATGGAAGTCATATTAATGTTTGATTTGGCATAGGATTTTAGGTCGGATGCCCTTCCTAACACAACCCTTTAGCAAGGGACAGAAACACGCTGACGGCTTTGCAGCTCATCTCATCTCATCTCATCTTCTTCCGCTTAGTCCGGGGTCGGGTTGCGGGGGCAGCAACCTTAGCAAAGAGGTCCAGACATCCCTCTCCCGAGCCACTTCCTCCAACTCTCCCGGGGGGACACCGAGGCGGTCCCAGACAAGCCGAGAGACATAGTCCCTCCAGCGTGTTCTAGGTCGACCCCGGGGTCTCTTCCCGGTTGGACATGCCCGAAACACCACACCAGGGAGGCGTCCGGGGGGCATTCTAACCAGATGCCCGAGCCACCTCAACTGGCCCCTCTCAATGCGGAGGAGCAGCGGATCTACTCCGAGCTCTCCCGGATGGCGGAGCTTCTCACCCTATCTCTAAGGAGAACCCCGCCACCCGGCGAAGAAAGCTCATTTCAGCCGCTTGTATCCGTGATCTTGTTCTTTCGGTCATTACCCAAAGCTCGTGACCATAGGTGAGGGTTGGAACGTAGATCGACTGGTAAATTGAGAGCTTCGCCTTGCGGCTCAGCTCCTTTTTCACCACGACGGACCGGTACAGGCACCGCTTAACAGCAGAGGCTGCAGCGATCCGTCTGTCGATCTCTCGCTCCATCCTTCCCTCACTCGTAAACAAGACCCCAAGATACTTAAACTCCTCCACTTGGGGCAGGACCTCATCCCGACCCAGAGGGTGCATTCCACCATTGTCCGACTGAGAACCATGGCCTCGGACTTGGAGGTACTGATCTTCATCCCGGCTGCTTCGCACTCAGCTGCGAATCGCTCCAATGAGAGCTGGAGGGCCCGACTTGATGAAGGCAAAGGACAACATCATCCGCAAAAAGCAGAGATGATATCCGATGGCCACGAACCAGAACCCCTCATCGCCTCGACTGCGCCTAGAAATTCTGTCCATAAAAATTATGAACAGAATCGGTGACAAAGGACAGCCTTGGCGGACTCCAACTCCCACCGGAAACGAATCCGAGCTGCTGTTACCAATACGGACCAAACTCTGGCTCCGGTGATACAGCGACCGAATAGCTCGTAGCAACGGATCCGCAACGCCGTACTCTCGAGCACGCCCCACAAGATCTTTCGAGGGACACGGTCGAAAGCCTTCTCCAAATCCACAAAGCACATGTGGACAGATTGGGCAAACTCCCATGCCCCCTCCAGAATCCTGTGGAGCGTATAGAGTTGGTCAAGAGTGCTGCGGCCAGGACGAAAACCACATTGTTCCTCCTGAATCCGAGGTTCGACTATCGGTCGGATCCTCCTCTCTAGTACCCTTGCATAGACTTTACCAGGTAGGCTGAGGAGTGTAATTCCCCGATAATTGGAACACACCCTCCGGTCCCCCTTCTTAAAAATTGGGACCACCACCCCAGTTTGCCAATCCAGAGGTACAGCCCTGATGACCACGCGATGTTGCAGAGACGTGTCAACCAAGACAGTCCTACAACATCCAGAGTCCTGAGGTATTCCGGGCGGATCTCGTCCAACCCCGGAGCTCGACCACCGAGGAGCTTTTTGACAACCTCAGTGACCTCCACTCCAGTGATGGGCGGACCCTCACCCGAACCCCCAGGGTCTTCCTCTTCCACGGAGGGCGTGTTGGTGGGATTGAGAAGGTCCTCAAAGTATTCCCTCCACCTCTCAACAACATCCCCAGTCAAGGTAAGCAGCTCCCCACCTCCACCGTAAACAGTGTTTGTGAAGAACTGGCTTTGCAGCTACTCTACCTATTTATTGTTATGGCTATTTAAAATGTACACACTATGCTGTATATATTGTACTATTCTTACACCAATATATCTGAGGTTCATCACAAATTTTGTGCTTATGTTCTTAATTATGATCTTTTGGAGGGTGTTTTTTTAATGAGTATGTACACTTGTGTTCAAAATAGTGTTTTAAAAAGTGAATAAACCTCAAAATCTTGATTATAGCTTTTATTTTCATGCACACAAATGCATTGGGAACACGACACTTTCTATTCCAAATCAAAACATGAAGAAAATATATAAAATTTGTGTTATTCCCTTAAAAGAAATTGAAGAAAAAGGAATCTTAGACTACAGTGGTGGTCTAGTGGTATAGGGTGCTGGATTGCTGATCCAAAGGTTGGGGGTTCAAGTTCCACTCTCCATAAGGTTGTCACTGTCCCCCCCAGTGCGGCTAACTGGGTTATCAAAGTCCGACCATGTCTCCCAGCGTCTATGGTGTGAGGCATGTAAAAGAACCACTGCTGACTTTCGTAAAGAGTTTCCACCCTGCAATGGCCTGGCGAGCTGTCCAGGGTGTACTCTGCCCTCGTCCGAAGTTGGCTGGGATGGGCACCAGCCTCCCCGTGACCCAAATTAGGATTAAGCGGTTACAGAAAATGAACTGAACTGAATCTCAGACTGTTAAAAAAAATCAGAGTCTGCTTTCTTCTTTACAAACTCAAACATTCACTGTATAAATTGAAAAATGTAACATTTCATTTTCCTTTTAATCACTGAACTAATATTTAGTTGTATTAACACCGTTTCTGAGATCTGCTGCACATCTATGTTGGAGTCCAGGATGACTGGACTACATTCCAGTTCTTCTGAATTTCCTTTTGCACTGAGGTTTGGGTTGCTGCTCCATAACATCCATCCTGTTTGCCTGGAACCAAGATGTCGCCCGTTTACTGGTGTGTTTGGGATCATTGTCTTGTTGGAACCCATTTCAACGGCATCTAAAATTTAGTGTTGAGGGGTCGTCTGACAAACTGTCTCTGTCCACTGGACTCAAACAGAACAATCTTACTTTTCATCAGGCCACAAAAAAAAATGTTTTTTTTTAGGCCAGTCAATGTGCTTTTTGGCAAATTGTAACCTCTTCAGCACGTCTATTTTCTCAATAGTGGTATTTTGTGGGGCTTCTTGCCAATAACTGCTCAACATTGGTGTTTTCTAATTGTAACAGAACTCACAGGTAACGTTACACCTGTAATCTTCCTGGAGGTGATTGTTGGCCGAGTTCTTTCCACTTTGGCTCTTCTTCGATCCATTCAAATGGTAGTTTTCCATTTTCTTCCACATCTTTCAGGTTTGGTGGCCATTTTAAAGCATTTGGCATCATTTTAACTGAGCAGCCTCTTATTTTCTGCACTTTATATGTTTCCCCTATTCAATCAACTTTTTAGTTAAGTTGCGCTGGTCTTCTGAACAATGTCTGGAACGACCCATTTTCCTCAGAATTTCAGAGAGAAATGTTCTATAACCAGCATGTACAACATTTACTGCCTTCCTTCCTTAAATTAAGACAATGCTGTAATTGGAACCTGTTTATCAAAGAATGAATGACGTCACTAATTGAACTCCACACTGCTATTACTGTATTTTGAACACGCCCCACTTAAATTAGTGATTCAATTACTCAGAGCAGCTTGTCATGACTGTTGGTTCTGTTGGATTCTATTCCTCTACACCACCTGATTGTAAATTATTTGCCATGTAGAAATATCATTTCTACCAAAAACACTGATTGATCAGGTTAGTGATGTCTGACTGAGATTATTTTGAACACAACTGTATTTGGGTCGACGACTTCTTGAGAACCATATAATTGTTGGGCCGATTAAATATAATAAATCCATTCATCCACTAAATAAAAAAAATTGGGAGACATGATGGCGTGGTGGTTACAACATCCACCTCACAAGAGTCCTGGGCTCAGCAGTGGGGAGTTCACATGTTCTGCCCATGCTTGCGTGGTGTTCCTCAGGGTACTTCGGTTTCCTCATGCAATCCAAAGATATTCACAAGTGCTCTTGTATTTTTGATGGTAAGTCAACGTTGAAGAGAAGCTTCTCATGGGGAGATGATCTGTATTATATGTACCAGATACAGACACACAGTATCAACTATCCGAACCCTATGCAAAGGAAATTACACTATCATGAGATCGAACATCAAGCCACAGAGAATTAAAAAATAGTGCAGATGGGTATCACTCATGTCAGCTTTTGTTCTCATTGGATTTACACAGGGGAGATTGAAAACAATGTCTCCAAGTGAGTTTTTAAATGAGTGACTTTAGAAAGTATATCTATTTAGGATGCACTTGTTTTGAGTTTGTAGCATAGCAACAGATCCAGGGTTGTTAGATCAGTGGGTTATTTTTGAATAGCTAAAAGTAATTAAAAAATATAAATTGCACTTAAATGATAGGAAAAATAATAATTAAACAAATGTAATTTTAGTGTTTGATTTTTTTTTTTTTTTTTTGGTTAAGCTCCTGTGCATTAGACACTATAAATATAATGTGCTTCAGGTTCAATGGCTGTTTCTAAAATCCCATGACCTTCCATCTCACTCACTCTACAGCGACATCTACCTCTCCTTCAGTGCATAATTATTAAATCATTTTTAGAAATATTATTTAATACTATTATTTTAGGGTAGTGGTGGTCTAGTGGTTAGGGCGCAGGATCACTGAGCCTAAGGTTGGGGGTTCAAGTCTCCACAAGGTTGTCACTGTCCCCCCCTCCCCCCCCAGTGCAGCTAACTGGGTTATCATAGGCCAGCCATGTCTCTCACTGTCTATGGTATTTCTGTCCCTTGTTAAAAGGGTTGTGTCAGGAAGGGCATCCGATGTAAAAACCTATGCCAAATCAAATGTGCGAATCAGATGATTCGCTGTGGCGACCCCTGAGAAAGGGGAAAAGCCGAAAGGATAGAATATTTAATACTATTATTTTAAAATATAGTCATTACTGAATAGTATATATTTTCTAAGTTCTAAAAATGTCATCACCTTGACTACATGTCTCCATTTTCCCAAGGATGTAGTGCATGGGATTCACACGGCAACGCTACAGAAAGCTGTCCAGATACGTGCCCCATACTCCGAGATAAAAATATCCTACATGTATGAGTGTGTGTCGCTGAGATATTCACGGTTCAAAAGAGATAATCATACAATACAGCACAAGTTAGAGATACGAGAGAGAGAGAGAATTCCGACAGAGATGGGGTCAGCCTCAAAACTATTGGCACCCATCATTATAAAGATTGGAATGGGTATATAATGCAATCAATGTACTGTATTCAATGAGGGATACTTTAAACTTTTACACTACGGAATTCCGTTGCCAAAAAGCTTGAAAAGACATCCAGTGGATAAAATCTTTGCAAAAGAAACTTATCTAGTGATAACAGTTGACTTCGTTTTTGCTCTAGACTCTCATGATAACCCACAGGATATAGGGCACTGTCTGTTCTAGATACAATGAAGACCAGTTCCATGTACAGTACAGTGTACTTATCCTGGAGTCATCAGTTTTGTCGTGTGGACCCCAGTTACACACCCGTTATTCATCACTAGCCGTGCATTCCTTGTCAGTAATCGTCTGCTGAACATGCATGTCTATATCCATCATATCACTTGTTTCACCCACTGGCTGTAATTCGCACGGACAGGATGAATAATACGCAAGTTCCGAACAAAACCATATGCCCAACGCACAAATAACTGTACAACCAGTTGATAACTTTCTTTCAGATTGACACGTAATGCATGCAAACAGAAATGAACAGATTTCTGTCCATTTACACTTTCTGATACGATGTGAGAACTGATTATTCAATTCCAAAAGGAGTCATTCCCCTAAAAACATGTTACTTTAATGGTGTACCATGGAAAAAGAAAATGGGCAAATAAAGAGACCTAGACAGATGGATAGACAGATACAAATTGTTACATTCACCAAGGTCTTACTACATTTCTTATCACATATTGCACCCTTCACAGCCTACCACCCCTTTCCTGTCACAGTGTTTTGGTCCAAATTTATTGCTGCCAGTCATTATGAACCTTTGTTTTCAGCCCGACATTTCTGTGTAGGGCCTGTCCTGTTTCCTTGTTGCTTGTCTCTTTGGTTCATATGTATGATATCTGCCTGGGGATAAGACTTTGGATTATCTCTATTGTGTTGTATGTGGGATAGATTAAACTCTGCCTATTTCCTGACCATGAATTTGAGAATGTATTCTCGATCGTTGAAAATACATTTGCAGGGTTGAAAGATAGACAGATGACCAGCTGACCAAACATTACATTAGAATATAGTTATTTCATTATTTTTTTTTTTAAAGAATAAACACATCAAGATGATAATATCTTGTTAACAAATGAGCCAAAGTATGCCTAAAATAAAAAAAAAAACATGAAATGTACATAATGTTTAATTAAAAGCACTGTGCTCATTTTGATGTGGTTGAGAGAAACCTGCACACTTTGTGCTTAAATGATGGAACATGAAAATGGTTCTCGATAAGGGTTGCTGCCTGTTGGTATCCCGACCAAGAGAGCATCTTTGGGGCCATTCTGAAAGCAGTACTGCTGTAGCTCGGCTGCTGCCTGAGACACCTACACACAAGCACAAATTTGGCATTTAATTAATCTTATTCAATGTTAAAACTACATTCTAGAAACCCCAACAACATGTAATTTGATACCAGCGGGCATAATATATTATGTAATATGGAAAAACAAGGTTAATTTCCTTCTAAATTCTCTATACAAGGCTGCATGTGTGTGTGCATGCAGTAAAATATTCTCTTTATGACAAACAATCCGCTATATGCAAATGGAAGTCATCTCATATTTGGATATCGAGGGACAGAAGAGTGGTATTAATTTCCATAAGAAAATCAGCACCCAGGCTGGAGTTGAACTCCGAGTCAGGAGGTGGGAAGAACACCAGCTCAGTGTTCCCAGTGGTTTTCATATCTTTGATTCAAATGAGCAGGCAGCATGCAGAGCTGTATTATTACCCTTGTTTTATCAAATGATAATATGCTAATGTTTTCAAGGGGATGTATATAGTGAACTCTCTATAATCAAATTTAATATGCAAATGTCATGTTCGTCAATCAATCATTTGCTGAACCGCTTTCTCGTACTAGGGTTGCGGGGCGGTTCGAGTCTATTTCTGCAGACTCAGGACAAAGGCAGTTTATACCCTGAATAGCTCGCCAATCCATAACAGGCACACACAACTATTCATATACAGCATTTTTGTATTAAATTCCCTTTTCCAGAATAACTTGTTTTTAATAGCATTTATTCCACTGAGCAGTTGAGGGTTAAGGGCCCTACATAGGCCTTAACCACTGAGCCACCACTGCCACTATACATACTCGCATTAACACCTGGGAGTAATCTGGAATAGCCATGCCCATGTGTGCATGTCTTTGGACTGTAGGAGGAAACCAGGTTACCTGGAGAAAACTCAGGGAAAACATGCAGAATACCCTATCAGAAATATGAGACGGAAACATGGCCAGCCTTTCAGCTTCACTGGGGGGGACAACCGTCGACAATGGGGCATGAACCCCCAACCTTGGGACCAGTAATCCAGCACCCTACCACCAGATCACCACTGCCTTGCCCATATATAGCTTGGGTTTGTATAACTCTGTAGCTATATACTGAACTTAAACTAAAAAATAAAGGTAATGCCTTTTACGCCTGACCAGAATTTGAACTCATGACCTCTTGATCATGAGCCAAGCAACCGAACCACTATATATAGATATGCGTATTATAACAACAACAACAACAATAATAATAATAATAATAATAATAATAATTTATTAATGTTACTAAAGGAAAAATCATCTTGTGTATTCAGAGATATTCAATTTTAATAAGCACTGAACTGCATAATTCAGTTTATTTCCTCTGTAATATTTATACTCACTTTTATTCTCTCTATACTAGCTTGCAGTTTCAGTTGCTCCACATTCCTCCTCATATCCGCCAGGTTCACGCTACAGGACATGGTCTAGTGTGAAAAGTCTTCCTAAACTTGTGAACACACACAGCAATGCTGCTGCACCAGGCGTTTACAGTCATGTTTAATGAGACCTCGGACACATTCCGCTGGAGCCCCGCCCAATGACGCAATGTCTCTGAGCCAATCGGGACTAGGGGCGTGGCCCACCAGAATTTAACCAGAATTTCGTATCATTCAGGGCAGGGGTGTTTTTTTTTTTAGTGAGGGCCAAATACAATACAGAAAAATGAACAAAGGGTCGGGCCACACAAAGATGGCTGACATGTCAGGAGAAGGGTTGGTGGTTGAGACACGAAGAACTTCACAGAGATGGCTATCAGTCATTCTGGTACTCAGCCTGTTTTTGTTCTGATTTAACAGAGAAAATGTTTGTTCACATTGTTATGTGTGTTTAGCCGAACAGGCTCATCATTCTTTTTGCTTATCCAAACTCTGATAGAAGTCAGGGAAGGAGAGAAGCTGATGTTGAGTTTTCAGCGAATCATCACACTGCATTTCAATCAGTTCTAACCGCAGAGTCTCTTCCACCTCTCCTGCAACCACGAGGAAGAGAGTTGAGAATGGCTTGATTTGTTTTTCAATGACAGAAAAGTCTTGAAAACGCTGGTTGAATTCTGTCAGGAGAGATGCAATCACAGACACACATTTCTCCTTTTAGCAAAAAAGGTTGGCCTATGGAAAAGCAGACTTGATTTCATGTGCGCATACAGGTGTGGCACCAGCTGTTCTTTTCCTTCTAGGCCAGTACTTCTCAAATAGTAGGGCGCGGTGTGATGCGGGGGGAGCGCGTATGACCCTGGGGAACATGTTTTTCTGGAATTGTGCACGAGAATTAAGTGTATTTGCACCTCCACTCCACTAGTTGGTAGCGGTTTTTCGCACGAGCGAACGATGTGAAGCGCAGTAAACAACCCAATGACGTAAGAACAACCCCTCAAGAAAAATTTCTAACTGGAGCTAAGAGAAAGGGAGGGAGGTGGAGATATTAAGACATAAGTAAATTGAATGAGTTTAAATAAGGATGTATTTTTTTTTTTTTATTTCAGTCACATTGGTGCACTTTAAATCGTTTCTATTACAGATTTAAAAACAATGTTAATCCGGTGGTATGGCACTGGATCGTCGATCCTGGTTGGCGGTTCGAGTCCCACTCTCCACAAGGTTGTCCCTGTCCCCTCAATGCAGCTAACTGGTTTATCAACGGCCGGCCATGTCTCTCACTGTCTATGGTGTGAGGTTCATGTAAAAAAAAACATTGCTGACTTTCGTAAAGAGTAGCTGCATAGCTGTCAGCGTGTTTCTGTCCCTTGCTAAAGGGTTGTGTCAGGAAGGGCATCTGACATAAAAACCTATGCCAAATCAAACATGCGAATCAAATGATGCGCTGTGGCGACCCCTGGGAAAAAGGGTTAATGAAGTTTTTGTTTATTTTAAGTTGAACTATATTTCTTTTTTGTTTTTACTGGTAATAAAGCTACATTGATATGCAGAGGTGTACTAATCATTTTATAGACAAATAATACTATTTATAGTCGCTTGCGGGGCGGTGGGGGTGTGGAATGTTTTTTCTTCCTGGGGTGCACAGAAAATAATTGATCGCACTGTTCTTGGCTCTTGTTCAGTGTATTCAGATGATGAGTAAGATCAACTTGGCACACAGTGCTTTCACCCTGGTGCGCACCATCGATGCCCGTCATAGCTGCAGCGCCATCTGTTGTTACTCCACAGAGCTTGTCCCATTGTGCCTTTGACACAGCTTCAAAAATATCTTTACCCATGGCTGTGCCTTTTAGACTCATCATAAAATCAGAAGCAAATCCAAAGTATCATTTACTCCCTGAAAAAAAATAAAATAAAAATAAATTCAAAGCTGTGCGGTTTGTGGCATCTGTGCTCTCATCACGTTATCGAGTAAAACTTTGTCTCAGTTGTAGTTTCAAGTCAGCTGACAAGTCCTCGATTCTCTGTGCCGCTCTTCATCTTAATTGTTTACTGTAATTATGTTAAGTGGAGAAGCACCGTTTATGACTGTCTCCATCTAGTGTTCAAACTAAGAAGTGCAACAGTGGTGAGCTGAAGCTTCTTGTGCGGGCCATATTCAGTTATATTTTCATAATTTGCTGCAGGCCAATAAAAACTGGCCCACGGCCTTAGTTTGTACACCCCTGATTTAAGGTATACTTCAAAAGTTTGATAATTTTACACGTAAACATTATAAAATATTATTGAAAATGAGCATTCCAGATAGAAAGAGCTACAATACTGTGTAAAAACCTTATACTGTACATTAGGCCACTACAACTTTTAGATTCCCAAACATTAGTTTTCCAGGACAAAGTTTAATGTGAGAGGAAAATCTTAATCACCATCTTTATCCATCGGAACGAAGAGGACCATGTTATCATCCTGGGATTTGGGATGTGGTCTGTGTGTAACCAGGTGACTTGTGAGGCTCGTGGCGTCCTGCCCAGCATCTACACCATCTTGATCCAGTCACAGCTTTGATGGGCAGGACACATGATTCATATATTGGACCATCAGCTCCCAAAGCAGCCATTATAGCACGAAAAACAGTTTCAAGGGGAATTGCTTTAAAGACAGTCTGAAAGCTCCTTTAAAGGCCTTCAACATCAACCATACTGGCTTGGAGCGCACAGCACATCCAACTTGCAGCAAGAAGGTCCTTGGTTCAAAGGTGTTTCTATGTAGAGTTTCATGTTTTTAAAATTACATTACATTATCATATTTATACACACTTGGAGCAGTAGGCTGCCAATTAGCCTACTGTGTATGTTTTTGGACTGTTGGAGGAAACTGGAGTACCTACACAAGCACAGGGAGAACATGCAGACTCCTCACAGAAACACCCAAGCCTGAGAATCGAACCCAGGCTTTCTTGCTATGTGGCGAACATGCTCACCACTGCATCATGCCGCCCCACCTTCCGAAAATATTTTGTTAAAATATATACAGACACAAACAACAGATTCAAACCCAACTGAGCCGTTGGTCATGTTTAACAGTCACTTTAATCTCCTTTTAAAAATATAATATTTGGATGCATAAAGAGGCAACATAGGTACCAACACATTAAAAAGGTAGTCTCTGAGTAAAGGCTAAAGCCGACAGCAGCAATGTGGATGAGCACACTGCTCAGATTGCTAATAACACACAGAGATGCTATACACACCATCAGTGATCTTAGATGAGCTCAGACAGAGCTGTGGCGACCAGACAGTGGAGTTACAGCAGTTTCTGTACAGATAGAGCCCTCAATTTTATTCATATCTAACATTTCACCAAAGGCCTTCATGTAAATGCACACAGACGTTTGTTGTAAACGTGTGCACTCTAACACACACAGGTAGGATCGTATAATTCAGATGCATGTGTCTATGACATGTGCAGTTAATCGTCAATGAAAGTGAGCCGGCCAGGTCCTTCGGTCTTCATCCAGCGCCTGTAGCGTTTCCATCGCGGGTCTGTAGCCATCTTTATCTTCATCTCTTCCTCTTGCTCTTCCCTGTAGACCTGTAATGCAGCCAGGTGTGGAGGGTAGAAGGGGTGTGGTTAATCTCACAGCAAAACGTTTAAAGACAATCACAACATGTGGTGGTGGCTCAGTGGTTAAGGCAAAGGGTTACTGAGCCGAAGCTCGGAAATCAATCCCAAGTGCCACCACTGTGGGCCCTTGAGCAAGGCCGTTTACCCTCAATTGCTATAAAAATGATCATTGTAAGTCACTCTGGATAAGAGTGTCTGCTTGATGTTGTAAATGTAAATATAAATATATACTCCTGCACACATCCGGCGAGCTGCTTTGTGACCAACAAATGAGTGTGGAACCCGAAAATCTGCTCAATCTGCTGGAGTAATGTTTCCAGAAGTGCATTTGATATGCTTCCTCGGTGGTGAGGTCCATTTTAATAGGAAGGTATTGGAGCAGAGACAAAAATATTCTGTTCAGTATAGTTCAGTAATGATATGGAAGGTGCATTTATTTCTTTGCAAACACACAGACATTCCTATATATATTTTTAATTTCTGTTTGTATAGCTCTGACTTTTAAATCTACTTAAAATGGAATTAATTCATTTTCTGAACCACCTAATCCTACTTAGGGTCACTGAGAACTTAGTGCCCATCTCAGCCGACTCTGGGCGAGGGCAGGGTACACCCTGGACAGCTTGTCAGGTTATCACAGGGGCGACACTCACACAAACATTCACACTCACACCTAGAGGAGGTTTGGAACATTCAATCAACCTACTGTGCATGTTTTTGGACTGTGGGAGGAAACCAGAGTACCCAGAGGAAACTCGCACAAACACAAGGAGAACATGCAAACTGCACAGAGATACCCGTGTTGGGACTCAAACCCAGGACCTTCATGGTGTGGGGCAGACATGCGACCCACTACGTCGCTGTGCCGCCCTTAAAATTGAATATCAGTGATTTTTTTTTCGATAATGAAATTGAAAATTGAAAAGAAATTGGTCCAAAAAAAAAAAAAAAACACCTGTCACAAAAAATCTATCACACTAGCACACCAGTATTTTAGTTTCTCCAAAACCTTTCTGTTGGGCTTTTCTACCCACACCTTACTGGCCCATCACAGCTGAAGTTTTCTGTAGCATAACGCGACTAAGAGTTAAACCCATCCTGATATGGAAGACGAGTCCATTACAAGTTTCTAGTATTTTTACTGGTACCCATTTATACTGCTGGGGTATACTACTGCTATAAGGACCATTTCGTAATATTCTAACATAGAACAAGCATAGTAAGTATGAAAGCCACAGCTTTGTGGAAATGCCCAGAAACCTAATACTGTATAGTTTTGCCTCTGTGACCTTGAAAAAGGGTCAAGGTCACTCACAAGCAAACTTATCCTAGCACTCATTGTAGTGAGCCAGCATACCAAGCTTGAAAGCCCCAGTTTCAGCGTGCGGCAAGTAAATATCCGAAAGCTAAAGTGTGATGGACAGACAGCATCCCACTTCTATGTCACCAGAACCACTTTGTGAGAGCTTTAGGAAAGCTGTGGGATCTTTCCAAAAGCCACAAAATAAAGATCTTATTATCTTCATTAGTCCAGTCAGTAGAGAGAAATAATACCTTATTTGCTTGGTCAGTAGTGGGAAATTCCAGGCCTCAACCTTGATGCATTGACTTTGCCATCACTGGTTCAGTACATAAAAGCCCATGTCTTAGATTTCCCTGTACTGACCGAGCTAATGAGGTTATTATATTATAATATAGCATATATTCATGAAACCCCACTCAGAAAAATCCAGAAGAGCAAAAATTTTCAATGCTATGGCTAAATATGCTAGAATGTACACACAGAAAATCCAGACAAACGTACCTCATAGTTGTTTTTAATCCACAGCTGACGCTCGAGGAACGTCTGCCTCAGATGATCTTCCAGGCTGTCGAACTGTGCCTGTGACATTTTCATGTACTTGCGAATGATGTAGAGTTTCTCCTCCTCCCCGTACTCTTCTCTACAAATGTTGAAGCGATAAACCCACATGCAATACCATGCTACATAGAGGCACATGTGATACGGGAACAGGATGATCTTAAACAGCAGGATGTCCGAGATGTTGGGCTTCTGGTAACCCCCTTTGATGTCGATCTTGTTCTTGATGATGTCACGGATGATCTCCTCTTCTTCTTCACGGATCTCCTCTTTGGAACGCCGGTTCTTGCCTTTCTCTTTTGTGCGGTTTAGAAGGCCTTGCTGCTTGGCCAGCTCGGTCGCCTGGATGCGATACTTGGGGACGGTTGTAAGATAGTTGATGGCCTCGGTGTAGCTGCTCCACCAGCTGTAATACTGCAGAGAAATTTAAGTGCAGGTAAATCAAATGCCAAAAGGGGTTTGTGTGCAAAAGTTATGGGTCTATAAGCCAAACTTATCGCTGGCTTGATGATAATTGGCACCACGTTAAATACAGATGTTCATCACGATGTGATGAATGCGACTGCAAACATTTTTCACCTGAACACTTAAATTCTTCTGGGTTCAAATTCCAGGTTCAGGTGTTTCTGTGTGGTGTTTGCATGCGTTTCCTCAGGGTACAACGGTTTCCTCCCACAGTCGAAAGACACACATTATTAGGCTAACTGGCTGTTCCAAGTAGGTGTGTGTGGTTTTATGTGTGTGTGCAGCTGTCTGTACTCGCACAGTGTCACGGAGATAGACACCAGTCTCCGTGCAACCCTAATATGATTAACCGGTTCAGCAAATGAGTGAGAACAAACTTATAATAAAAAAGTATAATGATTAATAAACAGACAGCTGATACTTTGCTATAAAAGAAATTACAACCCAAACTTACTGGCGGGTATATTGTCTGTTAGCGTTCCTGTGACATCTACTGCACATGAGCAGTATTACACCTACACCAAACTTGATTATGAATTACTGTACTGTACAGTCCATTTTTTGTTTATATATGCCAATTATTTACATAGTTGAAGCCCTACATTATTTTAACATTAAACACTAAGAATTGAGCCATGCCATGCACAGGTTGCTGGAAGGCGCGACGTTATCTCAGCTGAACAGTTCATCAGACCATCACAGAGCAACACACAAACACACCTCACTTGGGGCAGTTTGGAATTTGGCAATTATCCATGTTGGAAACCCACACAAATACTGGTAGAACATGTAAACTCCACCCAGGAACATCCTGGCCAAGGCCAGGAATCGAATTCATGACTCTCACATGGCCGGTGGACCGAAATAATGTTTAATGTTGTTGCTGGAAAAACAATGAAAAAAGGTCAGCCACCTACCTGAAAAACTGAGATTGCACACACGGTAACGAGAATGACTATCCTCACGTCCACTTTGGGTGCCAACCTTCTCCTGTAATAAGTGTAATAGTGGCTGTAGTATTCCTCCGGGTGATCCAGCATATAGTCGTAGTCCCTGCGTGACTCTTCATCCTGCAACACATTACAAGACCACAAAGTGTTTGAAATAAATAGAGGGAAACTGGATTTTAAATCAGTTTTAAACATATTATTGAAGGGCAGTGGAGACTTAGTGGTTAATGTGATGTGCTACCGATCCAAGGGTTAGTGGTTCAATCCCCACTATCACCACAGTCGGGACTTGAGCAAGACCCTTAACCCACAATTGCTCAGATGTCTAAAAATTATAATTGTAAGTTGCTTCGGATGAGAGTATCTGCCAAATGCTCTAAATGTAATCATTAATTCAGGAGCTAGGCTGAAATCAGCTATGAGATAGAAGCTCAGAAATATGAGATACAGTCATTCTAGGGAGACAGTAGGTAATTAGTATGAGATAGGTCATAATTATGAGATACTGTACGGTCATTCTAGGGAGACAGTAAGTAATTATTATGAGATAGAAGGTCAGAAATATGAGATACAGTCTTATGCGATACAGTCATTATAAAGAGACAGTAAGTAATTATTATGAAATACATCATAATACAAGATACAGTCTTATGAGATACAGTCATTCTAGGGAGACAGTAAGTAACTTATGAGATAGAAGGTCAGAAATATGAGATGCAGTCTTATGAGATACAGTCATTATGGGGAGTCAGTAATTATTATGAGACAGAAGGTCAGAAATATGAGATACAGTCATTATAAGGAGACGGTAAGTAATTATTATGAAATAGGTCATAAATACGAAATACAGTCTTATGAGATGCAGTCATTCTAGGGAGACCGTAAGTAATTGTTATGAGATAGAATGTCAGAGATATGAGATACAGTCTTATGAGATACAGACATTATAAGTAGACAGTAAGTAATTATTATGAAATAGGTTGTAAATATGAAATACAGTCTTAAGAGATACAGTCATTCTAGGGAGACAGTAATTGTTATGAGATAGAAGGTCAGAAATATGAGATACAGACATTATAAGTAGACAGTAAGTAATTATTATGAAATAGGTCATAAATATGAAATACAGTCTTATGAGATACAGTCATTCTAGGGAGACAGTAAGTAACTTATGAGATAGAAGGTCAGAAATATGAGATACAGTCTTATGAGATACAGTCATTATGGGGAGTCAGTAATTATTATGAGACAGAAGGTCAGAAATATGAGATACAGTCATTATAAGGAGACAGTAAGTAATTATTATGAAATAGGTCATAAATACGAAATACAGTCTTATGAGATACAGTCATTCTAGGGAGACCGTAAGTAATTGTTATGAGATAGAATGTCAGAGATATGAGATACAGTCTTATGAGATACAGACATTATAAGTAGACAGTAAGTAATTATTATGAAATAGGTTATAAATATGAAATACAGTCTTATGAGATACAGTCATTCTAGGGAGACAGTAAGTAATTGTTATGAGATAGAAGGTCAGAAATATGAGATACAGACATTATAAGTAGACAGTAAGTAATGATTATGAAATAGGTCATAAATATGAAATACAGTCTTATGAGATACAGTCATTCTAGGGAGACAGTAAGTAGTTGTTATGAGATAGAAGGTCAGAAATTTGAGATACGGTCTTATGAGACAGTAATTCTAGGGAGACAGTAAGTAATTATTATGAGATAGAAGGTCAGAAATATGAGATACAGTCATTATGGGGAAACAGTAAGTAATTAATTATTATGAAATAGAAGGTCAGAAATATGAAATACAGTCTTATGAGATAGTCATTATAGGGAGACAGTAAATAATTATTATGAGATAGAAGGTCAGAAATATGAGATACAGTCTCATGAGATACAGTCATTATAAGGATACAGTAAGTAATTATTATGAGATCGGTCAGAAATATGAGATACAGTCGTTATAGGGAGACACTGGGTCATACTTAGGAGAGAGTCATTATTATGAGATAAAAAGTCAGAGTTACAGGTATATATCATTCTCATTATTTCTGGTCCGACTCGGTATGTTTACGGAGTAGAACACGGAGGAACTCTAATGAAACATGAATGAATAATGCAGTATTCCTCGAATTTTCTGCCTCACTTTTAAAGTTTCATAAGCTGTGGCGATGAGCAGGAACTTCTGATGCGCGCTTTCTGCGCTCTCTCCGGCCAACGCGGGGTCTCCAGCCTTGAAGCGGTCCGGATGGTATCTCCGGGCCAGCTGGCGGTACGCGCGGCCGATCTCCGCTTTGGACGAGTCTCTGGTCACCCCGAGCACATCATAACAGATCTCAGTGCCGCAGTACAGTCCTTCAATCAGCGCTAAAGTCGAGGGAATCAAAAGTGATGAAATAAAGAGAATAATAGTCCATAAACCAAGTCGCAGAAGCGCAGACCCAATGGGAGCCGCCATGTCAGCATTCCCAACGTGAACTCAACCGACGTCGTACGCGAGCTCGAAAGGGCTGATGGGACTTGTAGACATTGAAACCACGTGGTTACTGTTTGGCTCTCCTGTGTACTGTACTGCATAATGTTTGGTGAGGTTTTTGTCTGATCTTAATACAAATGTTAGTACAAAATGTGAGAATATAATAAAAAAATATATTAACATGGATACCGTGTATTAAGACGAAAGTGGAAAGGTTTTTTGCTAACCTTAGCATTTAATTAGCAAATTCATTTCAGAATGTTTTGGGACTATTTTGGTAAATAAAGTTAGTGCTACTCAAACAAAACGTTACAGGAAACACCAAAAATAACAGCTAACAATAAATTTAAATAGAGTAATGGTTGTTTTTGGACAGGACGCAGCATACGTATTGGTTAGTGCATCTGCCTCAAAGCTAAAAGATGTGCAGTTCAAGGCCTGGGCAGTGAGAACATTTCCGTGTGGGCTTCCTCTGGGTACTCAGGTTTCCTCCTATAATCACGAAACATTACTGATCCCTGAGGAAATTGTTTATATATAGCTGTTTATTTCCTCTTTGTCTAACTGTGAATGATTGTGTGTGTGTATCAAGTCTGCGATAGTCTAGCAAGCTGTTCATGGTATGACCTATTCAGGGTGTAACCTGTTCAGGGTGTAACCTGCCTTCAGCCAGTGTCCAGCCATCCAGCTACCCTAGTAGGATTAAACGGTTCAGGAAAATGAGCGAGCGCTAGTACTGTTCTGTAATATTGTAATAATACACACATATGGCCATTGGTTAAGAGAAAAGTGTCTGGTATGATGTGTGATAGGAGAGTATCGGCAAGAATGAAAGGAAAAGTGAACAAGACGGTGATGAGGCCAGCGATGTTGTATGGTTTAGAAACAGTGGCCCTGGGGAAAAGACAGGAGGCAGAGCTGGAGGTAGCAGAGATGAAAATGTTGAGGTTCTCTTTGGGAGTAACGAGGATGGATAGGATCAGGAATGAGTCCATCAGAGGGACAGCACATGTTAGAGGTTTTGGAGACAAAGTCAGAGAGGCGAGATTGAGATGGTTTGGACATGTACAGAGGAGGGATAGTGAGTATATTGGCAGTAGGATGCTGAGGCTGGAACTCCCAGGCAGAAGGCCTAGAGGAAGACCAAGGAGAAGATTTAGGGATGTGGTGAAGGACATGAAGGTATTTGGAGTAAGAGTAGAAGATGCAAAGGATAGGGTGAGATCGAGGCAGATGATAGCTGTGGCGACCCCTGAAGGGATAAGCCGAAAGGAAAAGAAGACGACACACATATGGCCAATCCCAAAGCAAACATCACTTTAGGAACATGATATTTATTATTTAAAAATTACAGCTTATATGTAGTATAGATTAGTAATTATTATTATTGTTATTATTATTATTATTATTACTACTACTACTACCATTGGCATAGTTTTCATTAGTTTCCCCTTAAAAACTCTGAAGTTTTTCTCATAAAGTTATCATTTGGTTCCCCTTTGAGTCTATATTTCAGGAACCATTTCATAACATTTTACTCTTCTACTTTGTTTGAGTTATCACTGGCCTTGCACTAGGTCAGGGTGTACCCCACCCTTCACTCGAGGCCAGCTGGGATTGGCACTCGTTTCCATTGTGACCTTTGTTCTACACGTATAGATAATGAAGAGAAAGATGGATGCTAGCAGTCGTGTTTGTTTCGGTAACAAGTTTATTGGAAGATCTTAGGAACATTCTAAGGCTCATACGTGGTTCCTAAGAGGTTCAGTTCAAACTGTGGTTGGTTGGTATCCATTTGTGCTGTATACAAAAACTGGGATATTGGCTGAAATGGTTTTTACATTCAGACGTGGGGGGAGTGGACTCTGTAATCCGGTAATAACACCCAACCAATCACTGCTCCAGTTTGCTGGATAATACTGTATTCAATTCCCTGCTCATGTGTGACCATATTGTGCACAAATCTGTGGTCAGAGTCCATGTGGAGGACAGCCGGCTTTTGGAAGGTTCTCCAAGGGCAGGGAAGTGCTTAGCCAGAGCCCTGAATAGATGCTACTTTTAAATGTACTCTTTCTTGATTACCAACCCCAACTTTAAGAAGATAAAATGTTCTGTAGATTTATCGTGTTACCACAGGTTTATTTTAATGGTTGGAGAACTTTGTACAAACATTTCTGAATATTATATATCTATCAAAAAAAAACTTGGAAAACTAATTCAGTATGATTCTGGAACCAAGTACAAACATGTCCAGCACCTTAATCACCAATCTAAATCATCAATCTAAAACACCTTAGGTCGCAAATCAGTAATCACTAGCTAGTATTAATCTCAGATTAATAAATGGGCAACTGAGACAGACATGCACACCTCGCACTTTCATGTCTCCACTGAATTCCGATTTTCCAGTTATGCCCTAAATCCAAATAAATAAAGTCATCCTTCAGGGACACACAATCATCCCTACTAGTAATGTATGGCTTTACACTCTTCTTTTGACTTTTTCCCCTGTTCAGGGGTCGCCACATCGAATCATCAGATTCGCACTATTACTCCGAAATTAAAGTTAATACATAGGTTACTGTTTTGTCATTATGTATTTACATCACAGCTGACATCGAGTGCTAGATGTTAGTGCTCAGCCAGCTCTATAGCACACAGGCAATACAGTATATTGAACACTTTCACTCTAGACATGATGGATTCCAGGGTGTACCTGGGACAGGACATTCACTGACCCCTTGATCTAAAAAGGGTCTCAAAGAAAATAAGTAATTATTAAATGAGGTGAAGAATACCGAAAATTATTTGATTGAGAGATTGTTATTCACCCAAGCTAAGGGCCAATCATTCAAATTCTCCTTCAATTTACGCGATGGCAATAATGCAATAATTCGGTTATCTGATGGAAATGATGCAGTACCAAGAATTTACGGCTTTCCACCAATCAGAAAATATCCATGATGACAATTTGACACCCTCAATTGTGTCTTTTTTTTGGATTGGAGAAGAGAAGTTGAGCGAGTTTAAATAAAGGAAGATTTTAGACTCCCACATCACAGTGTTCTTTTTTAATTATACAAAAAAATATCAGTAAAAGATACAACTTTTCTGACAAAAACATTGATCTTGCTTTACTGACCTTCATTTCAGGAAATGTACAGAACACATTAGTGAACAAACACAAAATGTGACCTTGCTACCCCCAAAGAATCAGAACATAACATTTGGAACAGATAAAAGAATTGCTGCAGCCTTTATGTGCTGCTTAACAGTCCGTTCAGAAGCTATGTACAAAATATCACAGACACAAATGTGCATCATTTAACCTTATGCCAGAGACTTTTACAGAGCTGACTAGCAGTAATGGATGGAAAAAGATTTGTCCTAAATTATCCCGTGTACTGAATGGAAAGTGAAATGACTGACAGGAACTTTTTAGGTGTTTATAAGAGTGGTGGAAAAAAGGTTTTTGGTTGTCACAGTAGAAAACACTGCATGCATGATACAAACAATCTCCTGTAAAACAATGTACATATTTAAAAATAACACTCTGCGTAGAAGAGATCTTTTTTTTCAGCTTTATACAGAAGCGAGAAACATTCACACACACCAAAAAAAAAAAAAAAAGAAAAAAAAAGTGTTCGGGATAGTTCGTGATTAGCGAAACATTACCATATGCCTAAACAGGCAACTTGTTTTATCTCCGATAGCGTCCTCTTTCTTTCTCTCGATCACGATCTCTGATGCGGTCTCTGTCACGGTCGCGCTCACGGCCTCGCTCTCTCTCACGTTCTCGACGTGCATCTCGTGGTCGCTCACGTTCTCTCTGCCGCTCGCGCTCTCTGGGCCGGCTCCTACGGCCGCTCACCACTGCTTGCGTGCGCCTCAGGAAATCGTCCACACGCATATCATAATCATGCTGCAACATACAAATGAAGATTACATGCCAGCATGCTCAATAGGTGCTGTACCAATGTACCAAAACAGTATTCAGTCATGCGACATATAATCTAGTAATTTAACAAGCATAGGATTACAAGTA
Organism: Plotosus lineatus; assembly: GCA_024760905.1. NCBI lineage: Eukaryota > Metazoa > Chordata > Actinopteri > Siluriformes > Plotosidae > Plotosus > Plotosus lineatus. The sequence goes on along the minus strand of CM045740.1, from coordinate 24,880,755 downwards.
AAGAATGATAATATAATCGTCTGGTTATTTAATCAGCAAATTACACCATGACAGAGGGATCAGGATCACAAGCCTTGTGATATTTCCCTGTACACTATATATTCCTCACTTCCCACAGTTAATTGGGACCGAGATCCCCCGCGACTGTCGAATTCCACGAAGTAGGACCCCCCCCAAATGACGTATACGCACATATATGTGTATATAATATAAAAAATACATATTCAATGCTATAAATGCTTATAACATTTAAAAATGTAAAAACAATGCATAAGATGTAAATAAAAATATAAATGCACACATACAGACATGCGCGCTCACTCATATGCACTTCACATAAATGTAAGTAGTTTTGATGGGGGGTTTTGAGTTTTTGTTTATTTGGGATTTTTTTTTTTTTTTTTGCATAATTGGCCTTGTTTTGCAGCATTTTTCTGAACTTTTCCCCTATTCTTCCTTAATTTCTTTATTTTTTTAATGTAAGGAATTAAAAAAAAAAAAAAAAAAGCTATCCACTGAAGCCGCATGAATTGAAGCGCAAAGTAGCGAGAGATCACTCTATACTATTACATTAATGTACTACAACTGACCCATCAGAACTTAGTATTCGAATGCGCTGTAAGGTGTGTTCCCCAGTTACAGCTTTTCTTTCAAATTTCTTGAGTTTACAAGGTTTGAATTCACCTAAATCAAAAAAACTCATCCCTGCCTGAAATATAATTCTCAGACACAAAATGAGAACTAAAACCACTGCATATTGATCAGAATATACAAAACTGGCTCAAGTAATTCCTTACCAGACTGGATGAGAACGAACGGACAACCCTCTTTTCCCTGAAGCGGGCATCATGAGGCACGGGGTGATGACCCGAGTATGGTGGGTGAGTCTGGGGTGGTGGAGGATGGTGTTGGTAATATGGGTGATGAGGAGGCTGATCCATACCAGGATATGGTGCCTTCAGGGAAAACATATAATGTAATAAATAAACATACAAATACAGGCTAGATCAAGTCACTTAAAGGCTTAAATGATGCTTGTTTAAAAGGTACAGGTACTGACCATCCCTTGCCATGGAGGTGGAGGCCCGATGCTGTGGTGGAACTCTCGCATGTAATCGTTGTAAGACTGCAAAGTGCAAGGGGTCATCATGAAACAAATATTTCCTCCCTATGACCAATACTGACCTCCTCGCTATTCATTTTTAAAGGAAATAGTGAAAGGTGCAAAACTCACGCCATTGAGGAACACGTCTCTCCTCACTCCTGAAAAGCGCCTGCAAGAAAAATATAAACACGAACAGTTTAAAAAGCTTGTTAAAAGTCAACATTTAATTAAAAAGATGACTGGGTGTGGCTAGGTATGAGGATGTTACCTGTCCACGGGTTGGTTGCGAGGGTCTTGCATAAAACCTGAACATCCAGCAAACAGAAGTTTCACCAATGGTAACAGAATTAGAAGGACAAACAAAAACAACAACTACTAATACGATATATATGCAAAACACACACACATTAAAAAAAAAAAACAACAACAAAACTGTTCACATTACCATAGATAATATTAATAGTTATATAATCATAAGCATGTTGAATAACAGCATACAAACGTTGTGGGCAAGCATTCCATGGTACAGAGACGTGTACAAGAACATATACTAATAATAATTTGTCATATAATAACTAATAAAAGAGTAAGTGTTCATATTGATCCTGCACTCTGATGAACACTAACAAGATATTGACCTGGTCTTTGGGGGAACTCAGAAGGGTAGTCAATCCTGGGTCGCTTCCTGTTGTGCATGTCATATTCCTCTGGACGACGCCTACATGAATCAGGCAGGTTAGTATGAACAAGTCACTGCTGTAAAACCATATATATATATATATATATATATATATATATATATACATACACATACATTACAAAAAAAAAGAGGAGTTCATAACAAATGAGCTCATTTATATAATCACTACTAAGTATTAAAGGGAGACACTTGGTGGCATCAATACAAACTTTTTAACTTTCCTTCTCATACTTTTCAACATCAAGTTCAACCAAAACTTTAAATTCATGACATCTTGGCTTAAAAAAAAGCATCATGGCATCAGTAATATAACCTAATGAACTAAATGCTGAAAAGCACAGAACTGCTCTGTACTGATGAACTCTGTCTTCTGAGATTTCAACACTCTTGTGTTATGACCCATTCCCACACAAATACACACACCTAATACTCACTGGGTCAATTTTGCACAAGTGGCCGGTACACTTTTCCCCCCAAAGCTGCATCATACAGGTCACTAATTATGTGTAAGAATTCGAAATCTTCTCAACCTGGCTGGTTTAATAGTGGGCATTACTTGCAGCTTAGGAATTCCCCAAAAGGGACCATTTAATTTTTTGATGAACACAAAACACAGGAAGGAACCATAAAACCACCCTAAATATATATAAACTGACCTTTAATAAACATGTCGAACCCCAGAGGCCAAAGAGAAAAGAACAGTTCTGCAGCTTGCTCTTGCTATAAGTAAGGTTCATGCTATAAATAAGTTACAATCCTTATTATTATCCTGTCATGACAGATTACTGATTACACAGGTGTCTCTCAAAGCTACTCACCCATTAACATAAAACACGGCCCTTTTCTGTTTTGTTCACCACAAGGAATGTCATTGGTTCATAACATTAAAGTTCTGCCTTAAAACATCAGATTTTGTATAATAAACACACCCAGACAAAAAAAAAAAAAAAAAAAAAGGAATATCCTAAGCTTTCTCCACAGGGTTTACTACATTATAATTTCAACTTTTACACAGAAAACAACAGCATGGAAATTAAGATGTTTGTCTGAATGTTTAGCATATCATGATGTTTTAGGCTTAAATATCTTAATCAGTCTGTTTACAGTAGATTATGGTAGAAATAAGCTACCAATTAACTGTTGAAGGTTCTGCCCATTGCCCTGTCCCATCCCACTCTACCTAATAAATAATTGAACTTGACTCTTTTCTGGCTCCAAAGGCCACCCAAAAACCTCAGACCCAGAATAACCAACACAATAAAGCCAAAGAAAAAGAATTCTGTTTGAAAGTGTGACATACCGCTTTCTTGTAGTTTTGTGTCAACCGTTAACGCTGGCAAATATTTATGATAGCAAAAGTTCATACAACAGTCCAGCTTACTCTTTAGCCGTATACGGCCTGGTAAACACATTTTACTTGATTGGCCTGGTAAGGCGGAAGGAGGGGTGCGATAAGGTGTGATGCAGTCCATTTTCAAATCAAAACAAATGACACAAGAAGAGCTCCAGCCACTGGAAATAACCCCCGTGCTGAACCCCCTCCCAAGTGCTTCTCGTGTGGTACGCAGTCCATGGAAGCCTCAGTGGAACCTGAGAGAAAGGGAGGGGGATGGGGGGGATGAGGTGGAGGCAGGAGTGTGCTGCCACCCTACACCAGCTCAGTCCGTCAGGGTTGATTTGAACATGACAGCCTACCTACCACCAGCTGGGAGACAGGGAGAAGTATCCTAAAGGGTTCAGGAAAGGGGGAGGGATTTTTTTTCCACAGTCCTTGAGTAAGGGTCGAAGGTTAGTGAAGCCTTTCACAGCCTGAAAAGCATCAAACTTCCTTTACATTTTTTTTGTTTGCTCAGTCCTTTTTTGGGGGGAGGGGGGTATTTGTTTTTCTGCTTGAGATGAGTAAATATGAGCTTATTTCAGGCACACTTTGAGAGCAGCAAGAGTTCACATATAGCAGCGCTATAAACGGTCAGTCCCTGGCATCATTTCAGTCCATAGGCATTGCATGATGGAGCAACAGAACTGGCCTATCTCTTTCCAGGAACTTGCTAGTAGAACACGCTCAGCTCGCCTCATTCCCTGGCTCTCCCTTTTTCTCGCTCTCTTTCCTTCTCTCACTCCTTTCTGCTATGCTCTGCACACACATCTATATCATCGATATTCAAAAGAACACCCATCCAAGCTGGGGTTTTTTTTTTGGACAGAACTGGAAAAACCAGTGAAAGAGTCCCAAAATATTCTCTTCTTGAAAGATTTTTTCGTTTAAACAATCAAAACCATTGATCTGCCTCTCAAAATGGATGCGCCATCTTCTGCTTATATATTACGGCTCCTTTAAATAGTCCCATATACGACTGGGTCTATCCCTCATGGAAATTCCTGAAAGAAAAGGCTTTTGGAAACATTTAAACACAGACTCATCTACAAAGAGAATGCACCTTATAGCTACCGCTACAGAAAATGTTAACTGGACTACTGTCAGGCTGAAATGAATAAGGAGTTACATTGGGAGGTTTAACATTAACGTACATTCATTCAGTATAACAATCATTATATTACGCTTTTAAACTCTTATGCAACTTTTCTTTCAAAAGGACACAGCAGCATGTACAATGACAGCAACATTATTCGGACTCAGCAAGCCACTGGACGTGTAGGCTCCGGTGAGCTCTGGCCGACCCGTTTTCGAGGCTGTTCCCTGAGGACTCGAGGATGACGAGTAGGAAGAAGGAAACAACAACATGGTCCCGTCACGTGACACATGTGCGCACTAGCAGTCCAAAGAACATTTCTAACCTTCCCAGGTCTCGGGGGGCAGGCTCTCTGTGCGGGGGACGGCCCCGGGAACGAGGCTCCGAGTGCGTCCTCCTCTTATGCCGCATTTTGTGTATAACTTGATACAAGTCAATGCTCTCATCCGGTGGGAAGAGCATACAGAGCTGCAGGCCACAGTTCGTCTCGATTTCCTGTGAACAGAAAAACAACGGGTTATTAAGGGTTCAATCCCAAACATCACCATACTGTCTCTGTTGGGTCCTTGATTAAAGCCCCAATGTATGAAACATGATAAATGTAAATTGCTCTGAATAAATGTGGAAAATGTAAATGATGAGTGCTGTAACAGGGGTAGCTTATCGACTGTCTGATAGGAGAAAAACAATTATACAGTGTTTCCTATTTAACAAATCGCCCCTTTAAGAAAACTGTTAAGGAGAGCGTGAGAGAGCCAGATAGAGGACTAACCTGTCCATCACGTCCGATCTTTACAGGTTTGTGTTCATTCCAGGAGTTGGTAAGGTGTGCTGACTTTGTAAAAGGTAACTCCCGCCTAAAATTGCATAAACAAGAACATTTAAAAGAAAACGAGAGCCACAAATTGTATTATCTAAGGAGGCAATGATGTGATCCGTCACAGCTACCTGCATATCCAGTCGATCTTGAAAACTCCGCCGAGCATCTTGGCATTCATGCCTGCAGGGAGGACCCAGTGGATGGGAGAACCTCCATGATGAGACTCGGACGAGAGTCGAGCAAAACCTTAAAAACACAACACTTCTTTAATATTACCAAAGTCATGATGAAAGGTACTGTACATTACGTAGAGAGTAAATGCAGATTGACCTCTGGATAAACTCTCACCTTGAAATTTTCCACTCTCCCTGACAGAAAAGATTAGGATGACACTTCTGGCTGTGCGGAATGCTGCGTTCAACTTCCTCTCATTCACAGGCAGGGTCGACCACACCCCCTGGAGGCAGGGCAAGCACAGTGGAGATTTTTTTTTTTTTTTTAAACAAGCATCCTATTATCATTTTTCCATCTTTACAATGCCGCATCGATGCATACCTTTGCTTTAGCGAGAGAAACATTCTCGTGGTTGTTGCTCTTAATCAGGAAGTACCTGGCTTCTCTCAGGACGTACTTTAGCTTGCTTGTTTGGTCTATTAAATGACATGGAAGTAGGAACAGAAAGACTTTAAGAGGACAGAAAAGGGTTTTTAAATCATGCTCAGAGCTTTCTCTTAACTTCTGTTGGAATTCCATACCTTTTCTCACAGCACGCACAGACGAAGACAGCTTTTCATGCTTCTTCTCGGACCCTGCAGGCAACAAACACACTATCGTGTTAACGTCATGGTGTAACAGTAATCAAAACAGCTTTAGAAATGATAGTAAAGTGGTGGCCATTTTACATGCAATGGTGATTTGAGTCCATATATGAAATACTGCTCTTAATTAGATTACATTGAATAAATTGACCTTTTTTGCACAGTGCTATGTCAACTGGTGCTTTAAATGTTCCGAATCCCCAGTTTTTGTTGCAAATAATTCTGCCCACCAATGAAATTATACTTATTCAGCATTCAGAAGTTTCTGAAAGAAACTAAATGACTGAAAAAACACGTGTTGTTGGAAATTTACACTATACCAGGCAGCTAACAGATGTGCACTGATGTGAATGTAATAATTCCACTCTCTGTAATCTGACCTGCTCTGCCTCTTAATCACAAATGACCTACACTTTAACTGAAAAGCCGATATTCAACAAATCCCTTAAATGTATCGAAAATCAATCTTTTGTTTTGATCATCCATCATTCATCATGCTCTGAACCCGTACTGCTACCAGGGCAGAGGGGCAGGTCAGTTTACACAGTTAAATCGCTCAAAAATCATACAAAAGACTACCACCACCTCATCCATAATTAATTATTAGTTCTAATAATTAGTGCATGGGCCTATATATGTAGAACTGAATTATTGGGGATTATTTAATACCTGTGCATGACTCTGAAGCTGAGCTTCCACTTCTATCAAAAACGATTGGTGATATTCCTCTAGCGTGCTTCTTCTCTTTCCTTTTCTTATCTGAATAGTAAATGGGAGAACAAGCCCCTTCTGTTAGAGTGTATATATGTATATGTATAGAAATATCTGTTCTAGATAACTCCAGCTTGGAGTTCTAGCTCTGCACTTTGCATATCTGTCCTTCAAGGAAACACATCCAGGTAGCAACCTGTAGTGAAAACTTCTGACAACACCTTATCACAAGATTTACAGCAATTCAAATGTTACAAGATTCTGCTGTCGAGTAGGACTTGCTTGATAAGAAGGACCACCAAAGTAGTGATGAGGGCATGCTTCAGGCAGTCAAATAAATGAGCTAACATGAAATGATACAGACGTGTATATACACTCTGAAATGCAGGAAATATTTCGTAGAAGCTGGGTTATACTTCCCGATTAGAGCTTAAGATCACATTGCTGTGCTTGGCTGATGTAAAATAAGTGTGTCTATGCTTGCATACCTGGAAAATTTGTGACCTCTCCTCTGTGGGTTTTATCAAATGGTTAACAGTAATTTTTTGAGACAATTAATTATTCTGACTGTAAACCTGGCAGCTCTATTAGAAGCATCTGCGATCAACCGGCAACCTGACGCTAGGACCATGATGGTGAGGAAGGCAGCTGCTCACCCGAGGCTTCAGAGCCTGAAGCGGAGCGCACGGATTCACCCTCTGAGAAGGACACTGATTCCGACTGTGAATCGCTGGCTTCACTGCGTGTATCATAGTCATTCTGCTCATTTTCTTCCTGCTGGTCACCATCCTCCAGCTCGTAATCTTCATCCTCCTCTTCTCCTTCTTCACCCTCAACATCCTCTTCCTCATCGTCATCATCAGGGCCCTTCTCTCCTTCCTCCTCCTCATCATCCATCACCTCCTCTTCCTCACCATCAGAATGGTTGCCTTCGGAGGAGCCCGCAGAACTTCCAGTTTCCTGCTCTGACCCGTACTCCACCGACTGTGCTTCTTCCTCCTTCGAGGAGTGGCTGACCCGGCCCACACTCTCCTCACTTGTCCTCCTCAGCTTCTAAATGCACAGAAATGCATTATTGTTGATTTGTGTTAATAGTAGACATGACATTGGTCACATTAATTTGCAATATGTCTCCAAAGTGACCCACACACCTCATTTAGCTCTGAGATCAGTGGTTTGAGCCTTCGCGGGTGATCTCTGCTGTGTCCTTTGGACAGCTCTGTCCTTGACACTCTTCCTCTGCCTGAATGGTTCTTCCTGTCATCATAGAAGTCATCAGGGTGATGTCTGCCTCTCAAGCTGCTCATCTTTTTCCCGATAGCACAACTGGATGATATGGACCTTTTAACCGGCTGATTGCTAGTGTGGCCAGAAGACCTCAGCCGTTTTACATCATGGCTGTCTCTGCGCTCATTTTTACGCTTGGAACCTTAATCAAAGGAAGAAAAAAAATGTGTCAAAAAATGTGTGATCAGTGTGTTCAAATTACAGGAATCCCATGATAGGGTTGACATCTCTGATCACGACTCTTCACCCCAAACTGTCTAATACAAAAGATAATGCAATAACGAACAAAATATGTATTCTCTGTGTACACACCCACCCACACACACACACACACACACACACACAGGTCTGATCACGAAAATAGTAAATTTCCAACTACCAAACTTCAAACTTAAATAAATATTTCAATGTCCATGTTTATTTGTCAGTCAATGTCTCAAAATCATTACTGCATGACTGGGAGATAACAATACAGACGCTCCCCGACTTATGTTTTTAATTGGTTCCGGACGGTCGAACGTAAACAGAAAGTGAACGCATGCTCATATTGTTCTATACATCCATAAATACCATTACTGTATCTCATAAAACAACCCTAAATCAATTATTATAAACATAATATTGTAAAATAATATCAAATATATCAAATAATATCAACATTAATTTCAAATAAGTCACTTATTTGTACCGAATCACTTTACATAAAGCTTAAAACAGCCAATCAAGCTTACAATATGTGTAGCGCTCAATACCGAAAGTAGTGTACTTGCTGTGGGTTATATGGACTTCCGGTCTTTCAAGTGCGCATGGGTTCCATAGAACTTGTTTAGAACACAGTCTGCACTGATGTGGAGCCAGCAGAGCAGAGAGCTCTTTCCTGGATCCAGATTTTCATTCATTTTACAACTCCTTTTGCTTAAACTGAGCATGCATGGAAGATCGTGCAGAATTCATCCGTGTATGAGACTTGCACCCATGCTAGTAGGCTTATGCTTCTGACCAACCATAATTTCTTAGGGTTACAAAAGGGTAACACGCTATCTATCTATATATATATATATATATATATATATATATACACACACACAAAGGGGCAGTGGTGGTCTAGTGGTATAGGGCGCTGGATCGCTGATCCAAAGGTTGGGGGTTCAAGTCACACTCTCCACAAGGTTGTCACTGTCCCCCCCAGTGCGGCTAACTGGGTTATCAAAGGCGGGCCATGTCTCTCACTGTCTATGGTGAGAGGCATGTAAAAGAACCATTGCTGACTTTCGTAAAGAGTAGCTGCAAAGTCGTCAGCGTGTTTCTGTCCCTTGCTAAAAGGGTTGTGACAGGAAGGGCATCCGACATAAAAACCTCTGCCAAATCAAACGATTTGCTGTGGAGACTCCCGAGTGAAAGGGAAAAAGCCGAAAGGAAGACAGACAGAATATATATACACACACACACTGTAACTGAACTGGGAAGGAGGGGCACTCAGTCTGTCTTTTGTCAGCAATGGACGCAGCGTGTCATTACCATTACCGTAGGTACATCGAAACTCAAAATTTGACTTAAAAAAAACCCCGTAAAATCGAAAAACGTAAAACGGACGAACGTAAGTCGGGGAGCGTCTGTATAATACATATACTAAACACAGTTTTTATTTTCTCAGTTTACACATTTTTATACTCAATTTTGTGACAAGAGAATGATTCATTATTTTCACATCCTGCTGAGCCTCTGCTAAGGTGTCCACAGTTCCAATAACCACATGGATTGGAGCACAGATGTCGCACCATGAATGAGTAGCACACACCTTTCTTTTCATTCCGGTCATGTTCGCTTTCAGGATTGTACAGTTCGTCATCTTGATCTGGAGCATCAGTCAAGATATCCTCCAGAACATTGAGCTCTCCATCTGAAAATTATTTATATTATAAAACATATTCAGTTAATTTACAAATAAACATTAGCTTGCATAAAACCGTAAAACAAACACAAACTATACTGTATGTATATATGAGAGAGAGAGAGCGAGAGAGAATATATATATATATATATATATATATATATATACATATACATACACACACACATACAGGCATACATACATACGTGTGTACTTTAAATGAAATAAGTGGCGGTTATAGAAAGCAATGGCTGCTAATGCTAAGGTCAGTGGATGCTATCGCCACTGTTGGGCCCTGGAGCAAGGAGGCCCTTAACCCTCAATTGCTCGGTGGTATAAAAAGAATGATAACTAAGTCACTCTGAATAAGAGCGGCTGCCAAATGCTGTATATATTTAACTTGCAATTCACATGAGACATGACTAAATTACTATTTGTTGGTGAGCGCTGTTCAAAGCTTAAAAATAAACAATTCTACAGCTAAAATAGCTAACATCCTCATTCTAACCTCATCAGTGATATTATTACTACTAGTAATGGCATTTATGCTTAATTATCTTAAAATTAATCATCGGTTGAAGTAGCTATGGAAAAACCAACATGAGCAGACAAAGGTTGTAGCATAAACTAAATCGCTAACATGCTAGCATTAGCAGGCTAAATTATTTTACCTTTGTCATCTCGTCTATCGACGGCCATCTTCGGCAACCTTTATCTTTTTATAAAGGAGACTTGAAGTCACCTTGTTTTGTCCTGGTTAGTCTCCAATATACTTATTTAGACAACTCGCTAACTACATAAAATTAAAAAAAAGAATCGACATTCAAGTCAATGTTTTTGTTCGTGCCCGAGCCTTCGACTAAAATGGCTGAACACTTCCTTGCGCTCTGCACCGCCGTTGCGCAAAGGGTTGCCAGATTGCACGAAAAAGAGTTTCAAATTTTATGATTTAGTTTTGTTTAATTTTGATTAGGAGTGCATTCATTTCCTTCGTTTCTGACATCTAAAATATTATTTCTTTATACTGAACAATATCCCTGTCAATGTATTAGAAAGTACGAGAGGTAGAAAATTATGATGAATGGGTGCCAGATTGTTCAACATTACACGTGCAAGTATTAAGTGATACGTCTGTGACGCATTCATAGCTGGTATTGTAATGCCAATCATTTCGTTTACGGTTTAACAATTAAAAACGCGTGTGCGTATAATTATGAACCATATGCTCTTGTATAGATATGTAAATAAAGTTTCAAGCTATTCCAATCAGTAATAACAGAGAAGTAGGACTTTTTAGGAGGACGGTTCTGCCCACACATCATTGAATATGGATTTTCCCGTTGTGACGTCATAATTCCGGTTCCTGTATGATGATACTAAATCAGGGTTCATGGAATTCTAGGTACTGTATCAGTCTGCCAAGTTTCATGTGATTCTGGTTACTAATACAGTAGCATGTTTTGCAGGTTAGTGGGGAAACTTTATTGTACATTTATTGACAGTAAATGGAAGCAGACATCTCACAGGAGCATCAGTGAACAATCCAGTACAAGAAAATACTTCTATTAATTTGGTTCAACACAAAAATTATTTCTGTGACAAAAAGTATTTAAGTGCAAAAAAATTACAGTAATTAGTAAATCATTCTTACACATATGCTTCATTCATTCATTCTTGCTTTTTGGGGGGGTCCTTTTCAAACATTTACGGAAAGGCCATCTGCACAATTTCACCAACATCAACACAACCAATGTAATTATGAACAATAAAAACGCTGCGACGTCGAAACAGTGGTACTGATACCATGTGAGGTTATGAGCTGCAACCCTCAGATGCTTTGCCCCTTTATGGCGCATTACAAACTCAATCCAGTAGATAGCCTGGTCTAGGGGCTTCATTGGTTGGTCATGGTGGATTCGGGATAGTCTCATCATGCTCTCCTTGTAGCTGAGAAAGTAAACAAAATAGAAATTAAAAGTTGGTGTCACACAAACTGTGTGAAAGGCTCACAAGTTTACAGCCAAGATGCATAACTGTTCACATTTGGCATTATGAATGTGCCTCCATGGACCACTAGATTTTATTCTGTCCATCTTTTCCATCAAAAAAAGTCTGGTATGCACATTTACAATCACCATATTCCATCTGATGGCAAGACGTTCTAATCTGTGACCCTGACTACAGATCCTGACCTTTTCAGCCTGTTGCCACCAGAAACACATCAGGTTGGTTGGTTGGTTCATTCGCCAAACTGCTTAAACCTACAAGGGATGCTACAAGGCTGGAACCTATCCCAGCTGACTCTGAGTTAAGGCAGGGTACACCCTGAACAGCTTGAACTGAACAGTAACCATTTTACAAACACACACACACACACACACACACACACACACACACACACACACACACACACACACACCTTGGAACATCCAGTTAGCTTAATGTGCAGGTCTTTGGACTGTGGGAAAAAAAACGAAGTACCCAGGAAAAACCCACGCAAACGTGTGGAGAACATGCAAACTCCACACAAAAACGCCTTCGCCGAGCACTTAAACTCAAACTCCTAGCAGGGAGATGGATATATAAATAACTGTGCCACCATAGCACCCTCCCATCAGGAATAGTGGAAGGAAAATGTCTGAATGAATGATTCACTGAATGACTTGATTGAATCACTGGTAATAAAAATATTGATAAAGCCTCTCAGGTCAAATAACTTTATTCCAGTTTAATTTAATGAGAAAGAAGCAATCAAGCGAGTTGAAGGTTCTTGTTGATATTAGTACATATTCACCATAACAGTGAACTTAACCTGAAACAGCCAACTTATATATTCAATATACAGTATAATATAGGCTCAATTTATAGAAATCACAATGTCAACTCACGATGGATTGTTAATGACATCATCAAGAGCCTGTTTCAAGTCCTTGGGCTTCAGTTTGTTGAAGTCAAGCATAACAGCAGCTCCCTTGGTTTTAATGTGATTGATATTATCTGGCTGATCAGCAAACAGTGGCAGACCCACCATGGGAACGGCATGATAAATCGCTTCATATATTCCATTCGTCCCACCGTGGGTGATGAAGGCCTTCGTTTTAGGATGTCCTGCAGATACAAATCATTGGTGAATTGACTTCCATAGAATGTAATTGTATACACACAAAGGATTTTTTTTACCTAGTAAATCATTTTGTGGAATCCATTTATAGATTCTTGTATTCGGAGCGAGAGTTTCTGGTTTCTCGCCAACGTATCTCCACACGACCTGCAATTACACTCAGAGTGAGATCAGCTGTAAGTGTCATTTTATTGAGGTAGAATCAAAACCTGTTGTGAATCTGGAGTAAAGGATCTAAATGGCCTTCCTTAACAAATACACGATGAACCAAACTCTCACTCAGGGTGTCATGATAGTATTGTGCTTAGCATGTCCACCTCACAGCAAGAAGGCCTTTGAGTTTGCGAGAGCATTTCTCTATGGAGTTTGAATGTTCTCTCTGTGATTGCATGGATTTCCTTTGGGTACTCTGTTTTTCTCCCACAGTCCAAAGACATGCACATTACACTAATTGTCTGTTCCCAACTGGCCCTAGGTGTGAGTGTGAGTTTACATGGTTGTAGTCTTGTCCCTGTAAGAGACTGATGAGCTTTTGCGGATGTACCCCCGTATTCGCATTGAGTTGCAGGTAAGGGCTCCAGGGTCTCTGTGACTCCAGTAGGATCAAGTGGTTCAACAAATGAATGAATGTATGAAACAGTGCTGTGAGTGCCTCTTAGCACTTAAAATCTTTTATTAATGAGACTGTGGATTATGTGTTAAGATGTGGATTATTAATGGTGTAAAATCAGACTTTCTGGGGAATTTGGCCAAGCGCTGAAGCGATGGTGTTTGCTCTCTCGGTGGTGAGGTTTTTAACCATGGAACCCAGTGAAAACACTACAATACCAGCATCCCCTGAACTCTGGACAAACTCCTCCATTTCCTAGAAAAAAAAACAAAATACAAAGTCATTAATGAAACCGACGACAAAGGATACACTGGGAAACCTTACTATATTAGACTAGCAAACAATTTGTCTTACACAGGGGTATTATTCACATTTAAAAGACAGAGCTTACTATTGGTAGAGGTTTTGCAGGCTTGCAGTGCAATCCACCAACAAATTTGAAATTTGGGAGGAGTGGACGTGGATATTCAAAGTCCCAGTAAGTTCGGATTAACCAGATGTCAGCTTTGCCAATACTTTCACACAGTGTTGTGGGTTTACCTGTGAAGAACAGGTGCAAACATAACAAGTGTTGTATCAGTAACTATACAGACTAGGATCCAATACTTGTTTAAGATGATTCTAATCTACAGAGTTTATAAATTATTTGGAGTTTTTTTACAAGCCCATATTAGAGAAAATTGGGACGTTATACAGAAAATGCAAATCAAAAAGAAAATATTTTCATCCTAGTACGATCACGGATAGGTTAGAGCCTGTCTCAGTAGACATTTGGTGAAGGCGGGGTACACCCTGAACAGTTCACCAGACATTACAGGGCAACACACACACACCCATTCACATTGACACTTACACCCAGAGTCAGGTATGAACTAGTAACTTCATGGGCATATCTTCAGACTACTGGAGGAAACCAGAATACCCAGATGAATCCTCAGCATGCACAGGGATAGTATGCAAAATCCACAAAGAAACACCCTTGCCCAGTCTAGGACTTTGAACCAGGAACCTTCTTGCTGCTTTTCACAACATTTAAAGGATAATTAGTTACTGAAGACAAGAATTGATGATGCAATTTAGGTGTTTATTTTGTCCCATTCTTCCTTGTAATAGGTCTTACCATGTGCAATGATACAGGGTCAGTGTTACATTTTTCATATCAGAATTCACCACATATTCTTTTCTATACAAAGAGCTGGACTACAAGCAGGCCAGTCCAACATCTATACCCCTCTTCTTCCGCAGCTATACCTTTGTAATCTGTGAGGCGCTCCACCGAATATAGGAGCTTGTCGCAAGTGACGTATGGTACTTGTGAGACAAAGCGTGGCTTATCCGGACTTCCGATCTTTCAAGTGAGCAAGTGAAGGTTGAGTACTAAACAAGTATTCAATGCGCACTTGCTCACTTGAAAGATCGGAAGTTCGAATAAGCCGTGCTTTGTCTCACAAGCACCATTCGTCACTTGCGACAAGCGCCTACATTTGGTAGAGAGCCTCACATATGCGAAGTGGTGTGTGTGTGTGTGTGTGTGTGTGTGTGTGTGTGTGTGTGTGTGTGTGTGTGTGTGTGTGTGTGTAATGTGGTTTTGCATTGTCTTATAGAACATCGTCTGCGATGGTCTAGCAAGCTGCTGAGTGTGTACCCTACTTTTGCACAGTGTTGGCTGAGATAGGCTCCAGCCTCCACACTACCCCAACAGTAGTAGGATTAAATGGTTCAGCAAATCAGTAAGATGAGAATAAATGAAGTTTCGTTAGATTTTGCATGTTTTTAATCTACCAATAAACAAACTTGAATATCTTATAATCATAGAGTGCAATACCATACCTGCAATTTTGGTGAAATATTTATCAAAGGTTAACTTCTGGTGAAGTATCATTATTCCTCTGTGTACTATATATCGTAGCATGTTTTCTAAACGCTCTGTAAAGTTCATATGATCGGTGAGATGCCCCTGAGTGGCAGCTGCAGGTACATAAGATGGTGGAACAGGCATCTGCCCACAGAACTGCTCAAGATTAAAAGCAAAAGTGACCCGGAGAGACATCACACTTGGCAAGTCAAGTATGTCTGCCATCATGCTAGCACATGGCATCATGGGGTCGAACAGAAGCACATCAAATTGCAGCTCCTTCAGTGAAGTCAAAAGATCCCTGTTAGCAAACATTCCATTGCATACAACCTGCATATAATGAGACATCTCAGACATCATGTTCCAAATCAAGGTTAGCTTCTGAAAGCTGGTAGTGTTTTGGTGCATCCATATACTTATAAAGTTATTCCAAAAGTTGTCCGCCTCCTGGTTGTCCATGTCAATTTCAAAAGTCATGAATTTGAAGCGTTCGTTTTGACCATGTTTTACCGTTGGTGAGGTGGAGTATGTGAGGATAGTCACACTGTGGTTGCGGTCCATGAGCTCCTCAACGATTACACGCATGTTACGCCAATGACTGTATTCACCAGGAAGCACCAATACATTTCCACTGAGAGCAATTTCAGTCAAGCTGAGCAGAAAAATTACTAAGCAGAAACTAGCTCTTCTCCTCACCATTGCGCAGGAACTAGCTCTTCTCCTCACCATTGTATCTAATTAAATAAAGTCATTTGTGACTTTCCGCTCGAGCAAAAACAGGGGAAGTGTTTCAAGCTGGCCAATAAGTGTTTGCTTTCGATGAGGTTAACAACCTTAGAAATATTATCAGGTAGAGTTCAGATTTAGGGTTACTGTTAGAAAGCAGACCATGTGACTGTTTTTATCAGAGTGTTTCAAAGCTTATATTTATTTATTATCCTTCTTTATCTGCTTTATCTTTCTCAGAGTGTCAATGGGTGATAAACCAATCCCTGCAATCTTGAGTATGAGGCGGGTTCACGTTTCAGTTGACTCCATGTACACATATGTACTGTTCACACAATCATTTAGAAGTCAGGGACAATTATTGTACGAAATGGTCCTACATGTATTTATATATTTTTCACACGATAGAAAGAAACTGCAGAAACCAGAAGAGAAATGAGAAAATCGGCACATATAGAAAACCAGATTAGGACTGTGTAATAAAGTGGAGCTGTGGTGCAGTAGGTTTCATCTGGTTACTCCAGTTTCCTCCTACAGTCCAAAGATATGCAGGTTAGGTCAGCTGATTACTGTAAATTTCTCATTGGTGTAAATGTGAGTGAGGATTGTTGTTCATTTCAGTGGTAGCTATGGAATAAGATTGACGAACCATAGATGGTGTACCATACTTCTCTCCCACAGTCAAGTGAGTTTGGCTCCACCCCATCCGACGGATGGGGTGGGGTGACGGAAACATAGAATTGATAACGGATCAATAGAACCAGAAGATCTTGAGTTGTGTGGCAACCATAATATCCAAGTTCCTCGCCCACACTGTAAATTGTATTAATGTATTTCAACAGTACGCTTGCTAGGTTTTTCTTGCATGATATAGACTTGTCTGAGGACAGGAACTAAACTGAGAAGTTGTTCTAGTTTTCTCTCAGCGATATTTATTTTTAAACCTGCATCTTAAATTCTATCCAAAATAAGAGACATATCATTTACCCATGACTTCTGTGAAGAGCTGATTCCATCTCAGCGTGGCCATCAGATTAAACATTATAGCATGAAAGAGAGTAAACAATGTATTTTTCACTCTCTGCAGGAAACTCATGTGATCTGTGTAGCCCAGACAAACAGCTGGTACGTAGGATAATGGCACTGGCAGTTGTCCACACTGTTGCTCCATTAAACTCCCAAAACTGAACCTCAGGCTGTGGATGAACGGTAGGCTAAGCTTTTGTGCAAGTAGTTCCCCACATACAACTACAGGGTCTGTCAGAAGGACATCAAACTGCTCCTTTCTCCACTTCTCCAGCAGGTCTTTTCGTGCAAAAAGTTCCCTACATAATGCTTCATTTTGCTCAAACATAGTGTTAATTATATCAGTGATCTTCAGAACAGCATGGATTGTGTTGGTATTTGGCACGTCGTACATCCAGGACTTCAAAAGTCTCTCCAAGGTGTCCATAACATCCTTCTTGCTGTGAGGAACCTGTATAATCTCCACATTATACTGATCTGTCGTTATAGATGGTGTAGCGCTGTGGGTGACGATGGTTACACTATGTCCTCTTGCTATAAGCTCATCGATGATAACTTTGGTGTTAAGCCAATGACTGAACTCTGCTGGCCAGATGAGAATTTTCCCTGCTGTCACGCATAGCAGAGTTCGGTTCAGTACAAGCAAGAAAAAAAGACAGAGAACTGATTTCATGATAGATCAATCTTTCAGAGCAGACCTGTAATAAACCAGAACAGAAAGCCTGCAGAGCTCCAGATCTGTCAGGTGACAACAGAACTGACCTTTATTCCCAACACCAGAGCAGGTATCTGACCATTAGACATGAGACAATGTTTTGCATGTGTCCCACTCAGGAAGTTTATACTACTTATTATACAATAAGGAGCATAAGAAGACTGTTAATTTGTAATGATATAAATCATTTTCAGAAAACAAAACTAATACAAGACCCTGGCTGCTCAGTCTGTGGATGTTGTTGTCTGATCATTCTCTTCATGATCTATTACATATATTTGAATCAAAGGCAGATCTGCACCAGCAGCAACCGAGTCATCCATATATACTCTATGTCTTTAAAGACGTTATTTTAGCTTGTACAGAATGAGGCCTGACATTGTCTTACTGAAATAAACAGGACGTCCCGGAAAGAGATGCCTTGTTATCAAAATATGCTTATCTAAAATCACAGTACTGTATACTCCTCTACATCAAATGTACACTGAAAAAATAACAATAAATGCAAATTATTTTTATGAAATATTCTTAGACAATATGGAAATATTTAATCAAAACAATTATTATTTTATTCCTGCCCCAATACTATGTAAATACATCTACTCATGCGACTGGACACATCATCAGTGATGTTTCTGGAATCATTGGGCATTTCGGGTCTTTCAACATCATACACCCTCATTTAGGTGACCCAGCTGGGGCTGATCAGACCCCGGCTTGTGTCCAGTTGGCACACTAGCTACCACGACTCCATGGTTCTCCTCTCTTGAGCCACAGCCATCCCATCTTGAGGCCCTCTCTGCCGCTTCGGTGGTATTGTGGATGGCTCTTCTCCTCTTTTGCCCGACGATGCCTAGACAACCCAGAGCTTTGGCGAAGGACCGGGCCGCAAAGCCTCTGCAGCCAACCTCCACTGGAAGGCACTTCACCCTCCATCCTGATTGCTGACAGTCTTTCACCAGTCCCGTGTACTTGGAAAGCTTCCTCTCAAAGGTTTCTTCCAGGCGGTCTTCCCACGGGACAGTCAACTCCAGCAGCGTCACTTGCTTGGTGGCCTCTGACACAAGGACAATGTCAGGACGGAGGGTGGTGATCGCAATATGGCTAGGGAACTTCAACTGATGTTCATGATCCACTAACAGCTGCCAGTCTCTTGCAGAAGGCAGAATGCCTGCTGGTGGTCTGTTAGCTGGGCAGCCTGCTCCCCAGCCCTCACAAAGGCAATGATGTTCTTAGGGGGGTGGAATTGTTTTGCCCAAGCCAATCCCGTGCTGATGGCCTCGGCGATGGTCTTCAGGACTTGGTCATGCCTCCACCGGTAGCGCCCTTCTCCAAATGCTGTAGTGCAACAGCTTAGGACATGTTCTAAGGTGCCTCTCTTGGAACACAATGGGCAAGCTGGTGACTCCGCTAAGCCCCAAGTGTGCAGGTTCGATGGACTAGGCAGCACATCGTACACTGCCTGGATGAGAAATCTGATGCGGTGAGGCTCAGCTTTCCAGATCTCAGTCCAGGTTACTTTCCTCTCAAGTGCATTTTCCCATCTTGTCCAGGCTCCCTGTTGTCTCATGTCCCACCGCCTTGCAGGATCTTGTTTCCTCCACAGCAGCTCTCACCTCCTCTTGGACCAGGCGCCTTCTCTCCTTCCCCCTGATGTTCATTTGTGGAGTTGAGAAGGAACCTAAGCCAGCTCGGCCTCTCGAGACCACTCCCACCAGAGCCTTGTGGCACAGCCTAGCTTCCGCCATTTGAACGGCCTCTTCCGCCTTCCACTTCCTGCCCGTCCTCACTTGGATTCCAGCATTAGCCACCTTTGGATCGCTGGAGTCCCTGTACAGCACCACCTCTTTCGCTCTGGTAACCATGAACTCCTCCTCCGAGGATTTAAAGGGCAGCTGCAATTTGTTGAACCAAAAGAAACATGCTTAAAAATTTTCTGTTCACATCTCATTACTTATCACAGTTTGAACTAACCAGGAATCAGTATTCACAGCATTCAGTACTGTGTCCACCATCTGCATCATGTAAAGCGGTATATCACCAACATATAGAATTAACAAGATGATCAATAGTGGCCTGTGGAGTATTGATCCATTCCTGATGCAGCACAACTCAGAGCTAGGCCACATTTTCTGGAACCGGAACATATCTCCCTGCTGATTCAGAACATTCCAAAGGTCTCGACTTCTGAGGTGGTTGATGGTGGAATGATGCAACATAAGTGCTTTGACACAGAAATCCCAACATGTAGCATTCCAGTGGTACGTACATAATCTCGAAAGGATGTGGTGACAGAAGTGGGTGACCAGAAATCAGCAAAACAAATCATTCAGTACGCCAATAAACACAATTTATGAGCATATTTCAATACCGATCAATTTAACTCAGCATTTTTAGTTTATGCATTTATATTTCTGTTCAGTGTACTTTCAAACCCTTGCATCTCACTCATGCAGTGGGTACTGATGCACATCTATACAGTCAGAGATGGTCACTTTTTTAATTTTTACATTTATTTAACATTTTTTTGCAAAAGTTTTCTCCTTACTTTGTCAGATAAATAAAGGTTCGTATGAATTAACCTTCAAAATATTGTTTATTTTATTCCATTTTGTGTATTTTGTACACTCTTTTCACTTCTAGGAATGTTCTAGAAGTGAAAAGAGTGTCAGACAGGGTGATGAGCCTCAAGTTAGAAATTGAAGGTGTGATGTTCAATGTTGTTAGTGCTTATGCCCCACAGGCAGGATGTGAGGTAGAAGAGAAGGAGAGATTCTGGAGTGAGTTAGATGAAGTGATGCAGAGTACCCCCAGGGTTGAAAGAGTGGTCACTGTGGCAGACTTCAATGGACATGTTGGTGCAGGCAATAGAGGGGACGAGGAAGTGATGGGCAGGTTTGGTATCCAGGACAGGAACACAGAAGGACAGATGTTGATAGCTTTTGCAAAAAGGATGGAAATGGTTGTGGTGAATACTTTCTTCCAGAAGAGACAGGAGCATATTTACTTATAAAAGCGGAGGTAGGAGCACACAGGTAGACTACATCTTGTGTAGACGATGTAATTTGAAGGAAGTCAGTGACTGCAAAGTAGTAGCGGGTGAAAGTGCTGCCAAACAGCATAGGATGGTGGTGTGCAGGATGATGCTGATGGTGAGAAAGGTGAAGAAGGCAAAGGCAGGGCAGAAGACAAAGTGGTGGAAGCTGAAAAAGGAAAAGTGTCGTGTTGTCTTCAATGAGGAGTTGAAACAGGCTTTGGGTGGTCAGGAAGTGCTTCCAGATAACTGGACAACCACAGCAAATATGATCAGGGAGACAGGTAGGAGAGTACTTGGTGTGTCCACTGGAAGGACAGTACTGTAGATAAGGAGACTTGGTGGTGGAATGAGGAAGTGCAGGAGTGTAAACAAAGGAAAAGGTTAGCTAAGAAAAAGTGGGACATAGAGAGGACTGAAGAGAGTAAACAGAGGTACAGGGAGACACAGCGTAAGCAGTGGATAGCTACTACAGCTACTTAGTCGACAGTCCATGCCGAGTTTCCCCACATGGTCTTACGTTATTTCTGGTTTTATCCAGGCTCTCAATGCAGGAAGGCAATAGAGCTGTCAGAGATTCAAAAGAATTGCTATGAGCAAAAGAGGACTTGGAATGAACAGGGTAAGGTGCCTGAAAATTATAAGGAAAACATTCATTCATGCATTTATCAAATTGATTAATTCGAGTAGGGTTGTGGAGAGGCTGGAGTCACACAACTATTTACATTCACACTCACCCCTGGGACAAATTTAGAACCAGCTGTTCACCTAATGTGTGAGTACCTGGAGTCAACCTACACAGGCACTGGAGGAATATGTATTCAAACTCTACACAAAAACACTCTGTGGCAGTGGTGGCCTGGTGGCAAAGGGTGCTGGATCGCTGATCCTCAGGTTGGGGGTTTGCGTCCCGCTCTCCACAAGGTTGTCACTGTCCCCCCCCAGTGCAGCTAATTGGGTTATCAAAGGCTGGCCATGTCTCTCACTTTCTATGGTGAGAGGTTCATGTAAAAGAACCATTGCTGACTTTTGTAAAGAGGAGCTGCATAACCATCAGCGTGTTTCTGCCCCTTGCTAAAGGGTTCTGTCAGGAAGGGCATCTGACCTAAAAACCTATGCCAAATCAAACATGCTAATCAGATGATTTGCTGTGGCGACCCCTGAAAAAGGAAAAAGCCGAAAGGAAAAGAAGACACAGATACACTCTAATTGAGCTCGGAACTCAAACCTCACATCAAGAAAGCCCTGGTTTAAGTCTTGAGCTTGGGTATTTTGTGTGGAGATTGTGTGTTTGCTCTGGACTTCACAGTCTAAGGACCTGTACATTAATCTAATTGCTCCCAGGTGTGAGTGTAAATGGTTGTGTGTGTGTGTGCGTGTTGGCCGTGTGCTTGTCAGGTAAGCTGTTCAAGCCGTACCACACCTTTGACCTGTGCCAACAGCGATAGACTCCAGTGCATATGCTGATCGGGTTACGCGGTTCCAGAAATGCTTGAGTCAGTAGGAAAGTGTTTGAAAGATTAAAAAAAATCAGACACTTTTACAACATTACCAATTAAAACTAAAATATTTTTATTTTAACATACAGTATTCAGAAAACAATACTGGACATGAAATAGGAGAAAAGATTGCAGTCATTATTACAACGTTCATAGACATGTTTTACTCTTCCTTGCTCTTTACTGGGCTTTTTCTGAAACATTTACGGAAGAGCCAACGGCATGTTTTCACAAAAATGAACACAACTAAAGCAATTACAGTAAGTAAAAACGCTACCACGTCCAAGCAGTGGTACTGATACCAGGTGAGGTTATGGGCTTCAGCCCTCAGATGATTGGCCCCCTTATTACGCATCACAAACTCAATCCAGTAGACAGCCTGGTCTAGCGGCTTCATTGGTCGATCGTGGTGTATTCGGGAAAGCTTCATGATGTTCTCTTTGTAGCTGTGGATAAAAGTGAAGTAGCAAATCTCGGATGTGAAAATGTGGTTTGAATGATCGAGACACTTGCTCTTTGAGCGTCTTTAAGTTTCAAATAACATCGTGAGACAAAATGATAAGTTTATGTATTATCATTATATTAGTGAAAATGATTGAACCAGAAATCACAAGATCAACTTACGTTGCATTATTAATGACATCATCGAGAGCCTGTTTCAGGTCCTTGGGCTTCATATTGTTGAAGTCAAGCATAACAGCAGCTCCTTTGGATTTCATGTGATTGATATTATCTGGCTGATCAGCAAACAGTGGCAGGCCCACCATGGGAACAGCATGATAAATCGCTTCATATATTCCATTAGTCCCACCATGGGTGATGAAGGCCTTGGTTTTAGGATGACCTGCAGATACAATTCATTGGTGAATTTACTTCAACAGAATGTGATTGTATACACACAAAAAGGATTTTTTTTTACCTAGTAAATCATTTTGGGGAATCCATTTATAGATTCTTGTATTAGGAGCGAGAGTTTCTGGTTTCTCACCTAAGTATCTCCACACGACCTGCAATTACACAATGTGAGTTCAAGTGTGAGGGATGTAAGAGTTATCTTCAAAACCTATTGGAAATTTATAGTAACCAATTTACCTATTGATATTATTATGGGTTGGGAGAAGGAAACTAGAAAACCCAGAGGAGATCCAGCTGCTGTGAGATATTAACAGTGACTTGTGCACTAAAGGGCCATCCTCATTACATTCAGAATCAACAAAACACTCAAATTAGATTTATATTGTCCAAATTATTTTCTGGTAACAAATGTACTGTAAATGTCAGGATTGTCTATTGGTTAGCACATATGCCAAACAGCAAGAAGGATTTTCAATCTGCAAGTGCAAATCTCCCCATGATTGCGTGGGTTTCCTCTGGGAGCACTACTTTCCTCAGTCCAAAGACATGTACAATTGGCTAATTGGCCATTTCAAATTGTCCCGAGGTGTGTCTGTGTGGTTCTCATGAGCTACTCTGGTTGTACACCACCTTCACCAAGAGTTGGTTGGGAGGAACTCCAGTGTTCATGTGAACCTAGTAGGATCAAGTGTTTCGGCAACTAAATGACTGTATGAAACAGTGGTGTGAGTGTCTTTTAGCACTTAAAATCCTTCATTAATGAGATTGTGGATTATCTACTAAGATGTGGATTATTAAGTGTGTAAAATCAGACCTTCTGGGGAATTTGGCCGAGCACTGAAGCGATGGTGTTCGCTCTCTCAGTGGTGAAGTAATTAATCATGGAGCCCATTGAAAACACTACAATACCAGCATCCCCAGAGCTCTGAACAAACTCCTCCATCTCCTATAAAAAGCAAAATACTAAATAATTATGAACTTGTTTGAAATTTTTTCGAATGTATTTATTAGTGATGAAAGGAAAAGGGTTATCCTGCAGATAAAGACCTCTTGCCTTTTCACAAAGACTACAGTAACTGTCAATCAGAGGTGTAGTGAAGGTTTTGTAAACAATCAAAGATCTGTAGTAAAGGTAAGTGAGCCTTGCTCTACCTTTGCTTTGTATATAATGTGTAGTTTCCCCTGGCTGGCTATGACTCAGAAAAGTAATGCTGTGTTTGTCTACTAGTACTATTAATACGACCATTTCCCTTAAAAACAGGATGGTGAATAAAAAAGTTGTTGGATCCAGTAATAAGCTTACTTTTGGTAGAGGTTCAGCAGGCTTACAGTGCAATCCACCAACAAATTTGAAGTTTGGGAGAAGTGGGCGTGGATACTCAAAGTCCCAGTAAGTTCGGATTAACCAGATGTCAGTTTTGCCCATAGCGTCACACAGTGTTGTGAGTTTGTCTGTGAAGTACAGGAGCAAAGGGGCATGTAAATGTATTAGTAACTATGCAGATCAGAGTCCACTTTGTTTGAGTTTGACTCCTATTTAAATGAGTTATATTTTAATAGACAGTTTAATGCATGTGAGCAGCAAGGGGGTGTAATGGTTAATATGTCTGCAAGAAGGTCCTGGGTTTGTGTCCTGGGCTCAGGCATTTCTGTGTGGAGTTTGCACTTTCTCCCCATGCTTGCGTGGGTTTCCTTCCACAGTCCAAACACCTGCACAGTAGGCCAATCGGCTATGTCAATCATCCAGTGGTGTGGATGTTAGTATGAATATTTGGCGGGCTGTTCAGAGTGTACCCAGCATTTTCCCAGAATCGACTGAGACAGAAAACACTGTCCCTGTGACACTAAATATGATTAATTGGCTTAGAAAATGAAAGAAATGAAAACGATTGAATGAATCAACATTCAAAATCATTGCAATAATATATCATACCCATGTTTCTACTGAAAGATTTAAATATTTGGTGAAGTTGACTCATTGCCATGTATATGATGTACAGTAGCAGGTTCTCTAAACGCTCTGTGAAACTCATGTGATCGGTGAGATGCCCCTGAGTGCCAGCAGCAGGTACAAAAGATGGTGGTGTGGGCAACTGGCCACAGAACTGCTCAATAATATTTGCAAATGTCAGCCGTAGAGACATCACACTAGGCAGGTCAAGAAAATCCGCCATCATGCTAGCGCATGGCATCATGGGGTCAAAGAGAAGTACATCAAACTGCAGATCCTTCAGTGAGGTCACAAGATCTCTGTTCGCAAACATTCCATTACATACAGCATGTATATAATGAGACATCTTGGACATCGTGTTCCACATGAAGGTCATCTTCTGAAATCTGGTATTGTTTTGTTGCATCCACATAATGATGAAGTTCTTCCATAGGTTGTCCACCTCCTGCTGCTCCATGTCAATTTCGAAAGTGATGAATTTGAAGCGTTCGTTTTGACCATGTTTCACCGTCCTTGAGGCAGAGTGCATGAGAACGACCACATTGTGGTTGTGGTGCATGAGCTCCTCAACGATTACTCGCATGTTAAGCCAGTGGCTAAATTCACCTGGAAGCACCAATACATTTCCAGTGAGTGCAATTTCAGTCAGACTGAGCAGCAAAGTTACCAAGAGGGTGCTTGCTCTGCTCCTCATCATTGCATTGAATAAATTACTGACCAAACCATGTGTGACTTTGTGTATCTTCTAAAATAAGGGAAGGGTTTCAAGGTTAATAACCAATTTTTTCTTCGGATTCAACAAATTACCTTTGGTAATAAATACAGTATTCTAGAATTGTTGATTATTTACTTGGACGTCACTTCCGGTAAACGTCACTTCCTGTTTTGGAATCATGGGCCGGCAACTTCTTGTCAGTGGATGAAGCCGGCTTTTTCCCCTTTCCGACTTCAGGAAATTAATTTTAATTTCACAGCTTTATTTTTCGTTCGAAGTAGTTTTATTTATACTTTCTTTACTTTGGTCACCAATTCCTCTCCACTTCAAAGCAGGACGCAGAGGGAATCACCAGCATCCTGCTACTACAGTATTCACCTGTCTCCAGCTAAGGTTTGTTTTTAGCATCATGGCGACTATCCAACAGCTGAAATAAAGTTGGTTGGGAAGTAACTTGAACTTTTCTAAAAAAAAAAAAAAAAAACCCTCAGGTGTTGGTGCACCAGCGGGGAGAATGAAGACTCACGCTCACCCAAAATGCCCGCTATTGTTTGAAACGTGTCCAACTCGCCTCTGTTCATGTGCTGTCCCTTTGTGGGTTAAAGACAGGGTTGTGAAATGTGGGATCTCTTGCATCTAAAGTGCTTATTGTTAATCAAATCATTACTGCTCAGGAGTTTAGTGTAATGTGTTTAACAGTAGGATTAAACCAGAAATTAATTTGACCCAGTCATAATGCTGGCCACACACTAGAATTAATCCTAACTTTTGTATTAAATATTGAAAATATAGTCAGAAAATATTTCAGATCATTATCTCATCTCGATTATAATGTCTCTTACTACTAATATGTACATGTTGCCACGTTATTGCATTAAGTGGCACTTTTACGTCAACTACTGTACAAAGGTTCTCTAATAATCTTCAAGAATTATCAACTATGATTGGATCACCATTAGATCTCACAGATCATGCCACCTTTGGCAATTTGGAAAATTTGACTTTGAGTCAAATTTATGCCATATGCTAGATAATGTTTTTGCTCTTAATAGAAAACCCGTGAAAGAGAAAAAAATTAGCCCCCTTGAACGAAAATGGCATCAAACTAAATTATTGGATTTCCAATTAGAATGGAAGGTGTGTCTCCTAAACTTAGTGCTTCTCAATTATTTTCTGTGGTGCCCCCTCTGGAAAGAAAAAAAAATGTCATGTCCCCCCCCCCCCAATCATCCCGCTAGCGACTACAGATAGTATTATTTGTCTATAAAATTATTAGTACACCTCTGCATAACGTATCTTATTAATGTTAAAAACAATAAAAGAAAAATATAGTTCAACTTACAATCAAGAAAAACTTCATTAACATTTTTTAAGATGAAACTGAAGAGATTTAATGTGCACCAATGTGCCTGAAATAAAAAAATGCATCCTTATTTAAGCTTATTCAACTTATTTATGTCTGAATATCTCTGTCTCTCTCCACCTTTTTCTTCGTTCCTGTTAGAAAATTTTCCGTGTTGTTTGTTGAGGGGTTGTTAAGTGCACTTCATTTAGTTTGCTTGTACAAAAAACCGCTACACCATAGCGCGACAATGAGAACGCCACTGCCAACTAGTGAAGTGGAGGTGCAATTACACTTAACTCTTGTACACTATTCTAGAAAGGCATGTTCACCAGGGTCATACCGCCCCACCAGCATCACACCACGCCCCACCAGCATCATACCGCGCCCCACTATTTGAGAAGCACTGCCTTTATTACAGAAAAGCTCTTAGTGCTGCTAGAGCCGTATACTTGTCAAATCTAATAGAAAATAACAAAAATAATCCAAAATATTTGTTTAATGTTACAGAATTAACTACCATTGAGACCATGAATAAAACTTGTAGACCATCAACTTTGAGCAGTGACTACTTTATGAACTTTTTAATGTTAAAATTGAAAAATCTGGAAAAAATTTACTCCCTAAATTTAGACATGTATGTCAATAACTAAAACCTTAAATAATAATATATTGCTATCAGATCTGCAGCTAGAGGGTTTTATCCACATTCAAAAGACAGAACTAATCTGATTACCGGTAATCAAAAGTATCAACCAGTACCTACATGTTTCTTTAAGCAAATATTATTAGAAGTGATCAATCGTTTATTCAATGTAATAAATTTGTCCTTTAGCACTGGTTATGCACCTAAATTCTTTAAACTAGAAGTTATCATCAAACATCTGGTTTAAAAAAAAAAAATCTGATTTCAACCCATATCAGCTGTCCAATTATAGACCAATATAAAACTACCCTTTTATCTCTAAGATCTTATAAAATGTATCAGTCGAAATTTAGGCCTCATCTTAGCACAGAGACAGCACACGTTAAGGTGGTAAATAATCTACTGGTGGCCTCTGACAATGGCTGTCTCCCTGCTTGTTACTTAACACAAGTACAGCCTTTGACACTATTGGTCACACGATTTTCCTTGACAGATAAAAAAAATGTTGATGGAGTTAAGGGAATGAGATAAAAAAATGTTGATGGAGTTAAGGGAATGACCCTCTCCTGGTTTAAATTGTATTTAACTGCCCGTTATCAGTTTGTAGATGTAATGGTGATTTCTCTGTACATTTTAATGTTAAGCTTGGTGTTTCACAAGGTTCTGTCCTAGGCCAGTTGCTTTTCTCTCTATAAATTCCCCCTTTGTGTAATATCATTTGTGATCATGGTATGGTACATGGTGCTTTCATTGTTATGTTGCTGACACACAGTTATATATTTCAGCAAAGCCAGATAAGAGACATCAGCTTAAAAAGTTGAAAATTTTGCAAAGGACATTAGACACTGGATGCTTACTAACTTCGTCTTATTAAATTCTGATAATACAGAATTACTTCTACTCAGATATCAGGCAGCTAGAAATCAGGTTTCTGATTATCATAAGTTTAGATTGTGTTTCTGTTTCATCATGTGTAGTAGTAAAGGACCTGACAGTGATCATTGACGCTGGCCTTTCATTTGAAGCTCATGTAGATCATATTACTCAGGTAGCCTTCTTTCTTCTCGGGAGAAAGCAGAGCTTTCTCTTTCAAAGCCCCACATGGTTATGGAATAGCTTTCCAGCTAATGTTCAGGACTCAGACACAGTCTCTGTTTTTAAGACGAGGCTTAAAACTTACTTGTTTAGTCAAGCATTTTGTTATTAGCCTTTATTAGGTAGAGGAGCAGATCTGGGAGTTCTGGGCATAGAGAGTTCTGGTGAACTGTGATGTTGGGATGCTGTTGCTCCTCCATTCTACATGCTCATTCAGGTCTGTTGAAAGTGGGGGTGGCTGATTACCCAATGTCACAGGTTGCCCTCATGTCTGTCTTCCTTCTGGTCCTCTCTCTTTTAGTTATACTGTCATAGTCAGTCATGCCAGACTCCCTGCTTATACTCAGCAATAATAAATTCTTGGATTTTCATTCTACTACTATGAGTAAATCTAACATCCACTCCTCCCTGTGTTTTTGTTGAGGTACACATTCTCCTTCTGGGCTGAAAGTGATCCTGATCCTTCTGCTTTCTGAATTCTGTGCTCTATCCTGGCATGCTGATGCATCTTGGAAGTCCTACCTTCCTGCTGATGAAGATCTATATGGACCCAGATGTGTACTAACAGACTGTGAAGA
Source organism: Plotosus lineatus (assembly GCA_024760905.1). Lineage (NCBI taxonomy): Eukaryota > Metazoa > Chordata > Actinopteri > Siluriformes > Plotosidae > Plotosus > Plotosus lineatus. The sequence continues at coordinate 24,851,184 of CM045740.1, read as the reverse complement.
TGCCTTTTCACTGTGGGTGATATAAACTCTTTCCCCCACAATTATTTAGGACTTAGTTGTTGTATAACCAACTGGACTACATTTTGCACTGTAATGAATTTCTCATATATAGTTTGTATTTTTATGGTTTCACAAAAATAAGTATTGGCTTCCCTTTTTGGCCTGGTTCCTCTCAATGTTTCTTCCTTTCATCTACTGTGTGAGTTTTTCCTTGCCACCCTCACCATGGGCGACACTCATTAGGGATGTTTAGGGGTTGTAGAAAATGTTTGAATTAGTGTAAAATTTGTGAACTCCTACTTTTACTGTGTAAAGCTGTATTGCGACAGTGTCAATTATAAAAATCGTTGTATAAATAAAACTGAATTGAATAGAGCCTGTAGAAGTGTACTATGAGAATGATGTTTTTTTTTTTAAATATTCAAAGTTGATATTCGTTTATTCATTATTTACTTCATACAGGTCAGAATCACGGAGAGCCAGAAATCAAAATCCCAGCAACCCTGGGTACAAATCTGGTGTTTTGCAGTTTACTGTACAGACATTGCATCATTAATACCTAAGTAGCCTTGCAAAGCTGCCCAGATGTACATATGTTTTTGGACATTGGAAGGAAACAGCAGAACCTGTAGTAAACAGCAATAATGTACACAGAGTCTGCGCATGTGGAAAACCAGATAAGGATCGAACCATAGGTAGTACTGTTGTTCACTGGTTTTCACAGTTTCATAGTGAAGGTTTTAGGACCATTCCTTGCCCCCCCAAAAAAAAAAAAAAAAAAAACCTACCCGTCAAGTATTTCATGCCTGTCATTTGAACACCACCAAACACAAAGAGGCATAACAAGCACCAGCACCTTCTGTGACATGAGGCACACCCTTTTATAAACAGCATATGGATTTCAGAGCAGCCTGACCCACTTGGAGGAAAAGTGTCATCGGCTTTCTTGTATACCTGAGCTCAGAGACTGGCTGTCGATCTCTTTCAGTGACAGCGAGGTGAATGTGTGCCATCCTTCTCACCTGTAATAGTTGTGCCAAAATAGCTCCTATGAATCAAACTGGATTCATCTTGCCATCTCCAGGATTCACACACCTTGTCAGTGCAACACTCAGAAGCCTGACTGGTTTAGTATTCTTCCCAGACTTTGATGGGCTTCTTCCAATGTTCAAAAACATGCTGATTACCCTAAATATCCCATGGTTATGATGAATTGCTGACCTGTTCAGGGTGTACCTCACATCTCGCACACATTCAGCTGGGTTTGGCTCCAAGTTATCCATGACCCTGACAAAAACCCAGTATAGATGATGACTCTGTTCTTCGAATTCGAAGATGGTGAAGAGTTATTTCTCCTCGCCTGCATTGAGTATTTTTGTATAGTGAGAGACAGTTTGCGCTGGCTGATCCCCGCTCTCTTGGCCTAGGTCCCTTCCATGGTGGCTCAGTTGGCTGAGATGGCTGTGGTGGGTCCTAGACTGACAGAAACATGCTGACAGCTTTGCAGCTACTCTTTATAAAAGTCAGCAATGGTTCTTTTACATGCCTCTCACCATAGACAGTGAGAGACATGGCTTGTCTTTGATAACCCAATTAGTTGCACTGGGGGGACAGTGACAACCCTGTGGGGTCTCGAATCCCCAACCTTAGGATCAGCGATCCTGCGCCCTATCCACTAGACCACCACTTCCGATCCAGTATAGATAATGAATGGATTAAATATGAAAACCTTGAGCTGTGTGGCAGCAATCATACTCATTTATTCAGTCTTTGGATAATTAGTGTTGTTTGACACAATAAATAAATCCAAGGCTTGACAGTTGAACATTACTATGTGTAAGCATGTAAGTAGTATTAGCAGTGATGAGGATTTTAATGGTAAGCCAGTGATTGAACGCTAAAGACCACATGAGAATTTAAGAATGTGAAATCCAACTCGGACCAAGCACAAACTCAAGACAGATGGCCTATCAGTCATATAGCTCACACATGAAATACATGTATGTTAACGTGAAAAAACTTGAAATTTATTATGAAAAACCAAAATATTGATCTTTATTTTCAAAAGCAGGGCAAGTTCACTGAATTCACTGATGTGGCCCTGTATATCCATTCAGACCATTACAGAAAGTTATAATTTAAAATGTGGTTGGTAGAACGTGGTACCAGTGCTAGAGGATCAGTCAGAACATGATACAGTGTGGGGTATGATAAGTACTTTGCGGTAGGTCCATTTTTAGCTGTGTGTCTAATGCGAACAGCTACAGGAAGGCAGTGGAGACAGCCTATGGCCAATTCTCCTAAATCTGAAATTTAGGAGGAGTGGATGTGGATACTCAAAGTCCCAGCAAATTCAGATTAACCAGATATCACTTTTTCCTAAAGCACACAGGTGTCAAATTCAAGGCCTGCAGTCAAATCCTGCCCGCCAACTAATTTTATGTGGCCCGTATGAGTTTTCAAAGACTTTGATTATTGTATGTTTTTTGCATCAACTATTACCATGAAACCTAATTCATCACCCTTTCCAACCATCATCCATTCCACGAGGTGATAGTAGCAGCCTTTTTCAAGTAAGAAACTAGTCATTCATGACTCAAAAACGATTGCATGCTTGCTTATTGCTGTTAAGCTTCATCAGAAAAATGCGAGTAAAGAGGAAAAGATGTAAAATTTCTAAACACCTGATGAAGGGAAAAGCCGAAAGGAAATCTCTCAGTGATTTATTCGGCCCTTGAGCACCTTTAAATTGAGTGTACTTGGCCCTCATTGAAAAGGAGTTCGATACCCATGCCATAGCGTCAGATGTCAGTTTTTCCCACAGCGTTAAACAGTGTTGTGGGTTGTTGTGTTGTGAAGTACAGGAGCGAAGGGGCAACTAATTTATTAGTAACTATACAGATCAGAGTTCAGTTTGTTTGAGTTGACTCCTACTTAAAGGAGTTATATTTTAGTAGACAGTTTAATGAATGTGAGCAGCACGGGGGTGTCATGGTTAATATGTCTGCAAGAAGATCCTGGGTTTGATTCCTTGGCTCAAGCATTTCTGTATGGAGTTTGCACTTTGTCCCCGTATTTGTCCCCGTTGCACTTTGACCCCGTAGGTCCCCCCGCCACTGCAAAGTTTGGAGTTAGTTTTGTTGTTCACTTTTTATTAAAAGACTCGGCACTCACTGTCCTCTTTCCTTTTCTTTGGTTCACTTATTTTTTACAGAAGGTGGGAAAATGTAAGTGAAATAAAGAGTAATACTGTACACCACCGTCCACATTCCAGGCAGTAGTGGCCTGGTGGTATAAGGCGCTGGATCGCTGATCCAAAGGTTGGGGGTTCGAGTCCCACTTTCCACAAGGTTGTCACTGTCCCTCCAGTGCAGATAACTGGGTTATCAGAGGCTGGCCATGTATCTCATTGTCTATGGTGAGAGGCATGTAAAAGAATCATTGCTGACTTTCATAAAAGAGGAGCTGCAAAGCCGTCAGCGTGTTTCTGTCCCTTGCTAAAGGGTTGTGTCAGGAAGGGCATCCGACGTAAAAACCTATGCCAAATCAAACGTGCGAATCATTCGCTGTGGCGACCCCTGATAAAGGGAAAAAGCCGAAAGGAAATCTCAACTGCACACCACATTCCAAAAAAGGTCTAGCAATAGTCAATGCGCCATCTATTGGGGAAACGCGGGCATTGCAGGGACATGATGAAACGAATGCATGAGTTCAAATTTTTTTTTTTTTTTTTTGATTGGACAAATGGGCCGTATTAAAAAGCCGAACGGGCCATAGTTTGCCCATGTCTGCCATAGGTGTAAGTATTAAATACAGTATGTGTGTTGACCCTGATATGACCTGGTGAGCTGTTCAGGGTCTCTCCCGCATACCCCCAGAGTCGGTTGACTTTCAGGACAGCTTCCCCATGACACTAAAAAGGATTAAGCAGCTTAGAAAAAAAAAATTTAATAAACATAGCAGTAATATGTCATACCAACGATTCTGTTGAAAGATTCATTGCTTCATTAGTTTTCACTGCTTGTTTCATAGTGCAGGTTTTATTTTCAAACTTGGTGGATGTTCTTCATGGACTGTTCTTTTTGACTTTTTATTCCTCTAAATCCCACATGTCAAGTGTTTCATTCTTCTCATTTGACCACCACTAAGCAGGGAGGGGCATAGGGAAGCATCTGCCCCCTCTGTGACATGACACACACCCTTTTACAAATTGCATAGATATTTCAGAGGGGCAGCGGCGGTCTAGTGGATAGGGCGCAGGATCACTGATGCTAAGGTTGGGGGTTCAAGTCCCCACAGGGTTGTCACTGTCACAGCTAACTGGGTTATCAAAGGCGGGCCTTGTCTTTCACTGTCTATGGTGAGAGCTATGTAAAAGAACCACTGCTGACTTTCGTAAAATGAGTAGGCTGCCACGCCGTCAGCGTGTTTCTGTCAGTCTAGGATACCACCGTGGAAGGGACCTAGGCTTAGAGAACGGGGATCAGCCGGTGCAAACTGTCTCTCACTATACAAAAATACTCAGCGCAGGTGAGGAGAACTAACTCTTTACTATCTTCGAATTTGAAGAACAGAGCCATCACATATTTCAGTGCAACCTGACCCACAAAATTGGTTGTCGATCTCTTTGAATGACAGGGAAGTAATTGACAGCTAGGCCAATTTGCTTGAATGAGTCAAACTGGATTCAGCTTGTGATATTCAGTATGATAGTCGTACATGTTAGTGCCCCCAGTGCGGCTAACTGGGTTATCAAAGGCAGGCCATGTCTGTCACTGTCTATGGTGTGAGGCATGTAAAAGAACCATTGCTGACTTTCGTAAAGAGTAGCTGCAAAGTCGTCAGCGTGTTTCTGTCCCTTGCTAAAAGGGTTGTGACAGGAAGGGCATCCGACGTAAAACCCTCTGCCAAATTAAACGTGCGAATCACATGATTTGCTGTGGCGACTCCCAAGTAAAAGGGAAAAAGCCGAAAGGAAGACAGACAGTCGTACATGTTAGTGCAACACTCGTAAATCTGACTGAGCCACTTTGTGACACCTACAGGATCTGTCAATGGACTTCTTCTAATGTTAAAAAACATGATGATTAGGTCAGTTGACTGAAGTCAGTTGACAGATCCTGTCGGTGTGATATGCTGGTGATCTGTTCAGGATCAGTTTTTAGATAATTAGTGTTGTTCGATACAGTAAATAAATCCAAGGCTCAAGAGCATTACTATGTGTTTTCTTGCTATAATCTAATTAATGAGGATGTTTAGCTAATGACTGAACTCCAAAGAGCAGGTGAGAATTTAATGATGAGACATCTGGCTTGGACCAAGCAGGAACTCATGATGGGTAACGTGGAAAAATGCAACCAGCCACAAGAAGCCAGTGGAGAGAGCGTAGCAGTGGAGTGGTGTGGGATAACTTGTGGAGACTGAAAACAATTAATAATTTGATTATTTCTAATTTATTCATAAAAAGAGAGTGGTTTTACAGTACAATCATTTCTTTAAAAAATAAAAAAAACACACATGACTCAAATATCTCTGTCTAACTGGATTGTTCTTCGTACTGTAATCACTTAAGAGTAAACTAAACATACTATACATCACTGTGTAAACAGTTAAAAAACCTCTGGAATGTACATTCAACAGTGTTTACATAGTGTTTCATTTGTAAAAATTAATGCCAGAAAATCACAGAAATTATTACCACGTTCATACACATATTTTACTCTTTCTTGCTCTTTACTGGTCTCTTTCTGAAACATTTACAGAAGAGCCAACGGCATGTTTTCACAAAAACGAACACAACTAAAGCAATTACAGTAAGTAAAAACGCTGCAACGTCCAAGCAGTGGTACTGATACCAGGTGAGGTTATGGGCTTCGACCCTCAGATGCTTGGCCCCCTTATTACGCATCACAAACTCAATCCAGTAGACAGCCTGGTCCAGCGGCTTCATTGGTCTATCATGGTGGATTCGGGAAAGTCTCATGATGTTCTTTTTGTAGCTGTGGATAAAAGTGGAGTTGCAAGTCTCGGATGTGAAAAGTCAGCGGGTGGTTTGAATGATCGAGAAATTTGCTCTTTGAGTGTCATTAGGTTTCAAATAACGTAAGACAATATGGTAAACCTATCTATTAGCATGACATTAGTGAAAATGATTGAACCAGAAATCACAATATCAACTCACGTTGAATTGTTAATGACATCATCGAGAGCCTGTTTCAGGTCCTTGGTCTCCATTTTGTTGAAGTCAAGCATGACAGCAGTGCCCTTGGATTTCATGTGATTCATATTATCAGGCTGATCAGCAAACAGTGGCAGGCCCACCATGGGAACGGCATGATAAATCGCTTCATATATTCCATTAGTCCCACCATGGGTGATGAAGGCTTTGGTTTTAGGATGTCCTGCAGAAATAATTCTATTGAAGTAAAGTGATTGTGTGTGTGTGTGTGTGTGTGTATATATATATATATATATATATATATTGAGAGAGAGAGAGGATATTGTTTCGGTTATACTGAGCTCAAGAGCATCATTTCACCGCGCTGTCAGTTATGTAATAACTCTGAGAGAGAGAGAGAGAGAGATTGTACAGTACAAACTCGTATAGATTTCTTATACAAGGTTTAAACATATGTTCTCCTTTAAAGAATGCCTTGTAACAACTTACGAACAAATTCGTCTAACTAACAACCGTGTGGAACCTAACTCGTTCGTAAGCTAGGGAGCGTCTCTGTGTATATGTATGTATATACATGTATACATATATCACAAACACAAGAAATGTTTTTTTTTTTTTTTTACCTAGTAGATCATTTTGGGGAATCCAGTCATAGATTCTTGTATTAGGAGCGAGAGTTTCTGGTTTCTCACCTACGTATCGCCACAAGACCTGAAATTACACACAGAGTATTTGAGCATTGTCTTGCTCATATATTGGTATAGATATTATTTTGGGCAGGGGAAAGAAACTGGAGAACCCAGAGGAGATCTAGGAGCTGTGAGGTGTCAGTGCTACTTGCTGCACTCAGCCCGGGACAAAACAACAGAATTCCGAAAAGGAATCAGTGTGAAAAGTCCACTCAGTGGGCACATACTGTAGGCCACCCAATGGCTTCAAATCATTCTGAATCAATGAAACATTGTAGATGTACTTATTTTTTCAAAAGAAAATCTACAATCCTACAGGACAATAGATGCCTTTCTGCTCATTAATGAGATTGTGGGTTATGTATAAAGATGTAGATTATGAATAGTGTAATATTAGACCTTTTGGGGAATCTGGCCGAGCGCTGAAGCGATTGTGTTCGCTCTCTCAGGGGTGAGGTTTTTAATCATGGAACCCAGTGAAAACACTACAATACCATCATCCCCCGAGCTTTGGACAAACTCCTCCATCTCCTGTAAAATGCAAAATCATTAATCAGAGTGATGTACAACATAAAATAAATGTAATCATTTGCAAATATAATAATTTCACATTTGGCTCACAGTAAAACATGGGGAAGTCTGTTGGGATTTTACACCCGAGCCTAGTGGCTTAGCCTCGTGGCTCATCAGGCCGGTACTTATCCCCGGTTTCTGCTGCGTGAAGCAACCAGGACTTCAACTCCCCCTGGATGGGACACTAGTCCATTGCAGGTTACCTTCCCAGTATATTTTACTGGTACCCATTTATACTGCTGGGTGAACAGAGGCACACTTGTGGTTGAGACCTTGCCCAGGGGTCTTAGCACAGTGAGGGTCTCAGTGGGATTCGAACTCACAACCTCCTGATCATGAGCGCAACACCCTAACCACTACGCCACCGGCCCCACCATAGTAAAACATAGAAAATATCAAATACAATAAGTGAAACATTTTTCAACTTAAATTTCTAATAATTTATTGACTAATTTGCCAAACCACTTAACCCTCTCATATCTCAACTGGGTGAAGGTGGAGTACACCCTGAACAGCTTGCCGGACAATCAATGCACACACACAAACTATTCACACTGATGTCCACACCTAGGGGCAGCCTGGATCAGCGAATTAGTTTAATTTGCATCCTGTCTGTCTGTCTTCCTTTCGGCTTTTTCCCCTTTTTTTTTTTTTTTTTACTCGGGAGTCGCCACAGCGAATCATCTTGATTTGCACATTTGATTTGGCAGAGGTTTTTACGTCAGATGCCCTTCCTGTCACAACCCTTTTAGCAAGGGACAGAAACACGCTGACGACTTTGCAGCTACTCTTTACAAAAGTCAGCAATGGTTCTTTTACATGCCTCTCACCATAGACAGTGAGAGACACGGCCCGCCTTTGATAACCCAGTTAGCCGCACTGGGGGGGGACAGTGACAACCTTGTGGAGAGTGGGACTCGAACCCCCAACCTTTGGATCAGCGATCCAGCGCCCTATACCACTAGACCACCACTGCCCATTAATTTGCATCCAGTAGTTTTTGCAAACTGGAGTACCTGCAAGAATATGCAAATTCCACACAGAAATGCCCATGTCAAGCCAAGCCAAGGATTCAAAGTCAGGACCTTCTAGTTGTGAGGTGTATGTGCTAACCTTGACGCAACCATGCTGCCCCAACAAATACAAAATGCACTGTAGTCTATATTATTCACTTTTACACACACTTTAAACAATAAACCATGCAATAAAAGTTTTATAGTCTCACAAAGATCTGTAGTAAAGGTCAGAGGAGTCTTATTCATATTTAAAAGACAGAGCTTACTTTTGGTAGAGGTTTTGCAGGCTTGCAATGCAAGCCACCCACAAATTTGAAGTTTGGAAGGAGTGGCCGTGGATACTCAAAGTCCCAGTAAGTTCGGATTAGCCAGATGTCAGCTTTTCCCATAGTGTCACACAGTGTTGTGGATTTGCCTGTGAGGAAAAATAGCAAAGAAGTACCTTCATGGTGAGTGTGTCACGCAAAGTATTCAGGATAGCACAGCCTAGTGGACCAATACGTTCATTAATTGTACTGTTCCCGTACCTCACACACAGGCTCGATAAATAAGCAAGGAAAGCAAAACTATATACAGTACAGAGGCCAAACGTAAATATATACCCTCCAAACTGTAGCCATCAGTCAATTTGATTACTTAAATTTAATGAACACCAATCAGATTGCTCTCAAGGTTGTGCTAAACTTATGCAAGTGGGGGTTGTGGGATCGAATTGTGATGATCCTGAGTGAACTTGGTGGAATCGTGATGATCCTGAGCGGAACCAGATGGAATTGTGATGATCTTGAAGAGCCCTGGTAGAATTGTGATGATCTCGAGGGACCTTGGAGGAATTGTGGTGATCCTGAAGGAATTTTTTTAGATTTGATGTGAATCGTGAAAGAGTGTAGGAGTTGTTCTAGAGCATATAACAGTCCTTGAAATCCTTCTTGATGAACATGGAAACACGATTCTTTCAAATTTCATCTCTTGGATGTACCCTACCTCCTTTTTATACACCAATCGTGGAGCTTTTTTGAATCGTGGCTATCGTGGACAAATCCAAGGTTAGGTTTTTTTGACCTTTTACATTTTATGTGATGCACATTCTCTGTTTGTATTTGTGTTTGATAAACTATCAAGGTTTTACTTTTTAAAGATGATAATATTATGCATATTAAAATATAAAACTTGTAATAGGGTGGTCTAGTGGTATAGTGCGCTGGATCACTGATCCAAAGGTTGGGGGTTCGAGTCCCACTCTCCACAAGGTTGTCACTGTCCCCCCCCAGTGCAGCTAACTGGGTTATCAAAGGCGGGCCATGTCTCTCACTGTCTATGGTGAGAGGAATGTAAAAGAACCATTGCTGACTTTCATAAAGAGTAGCTGCAAAGCCGTCATCGTGTTTCTGTCCCTTGCTAAAAAGGGTTGTGACAGGAAGGGCATCCGACGTAAAAACTTCTGCCAAATCAAACGTGCGAATCAGATGATTCGCTGTGGCGACTCCTGAGTAAAAGGGAAAAAGCCGAAAGGAAGACAGACAAAGGATAAGTGAGAAAGAGTCAATTTCACCCTGAGCTGGCTGGGATAGGCTCCAGTCTCCCCACAACCCTAGAAGGATAAAGTGGTTGAATGAATTAATCTTACTTGCAATTTTGGTGAGCACTTTGTCATAAATCCACATTGTCTGAAGTTTGATCATTGCTGTGTGTACTATGTACAGTATCATGTTTTCCAATCGCTCTGTAAAGTCCATGCGATCAGTGAGATGCCCCTGAACGCCAGCTGCAGGCACATAAGATGGTGGAGAGGGAAGCTGCCCACAGAGTCGCTCGAGAGTATTAGCGAACGAGAGGCGTAAAGACATCACACAAGGCAAACCAAGGACGTCTGCAAGCAAGTCTGCACACGGCATCATGGGATCATACAGGAGCACATCAAACCGTGATTCATTCAGCAAAGTCACAAGATCTTTTCTAAACATTCCATGGCACACAACCTGTGCAAAATGCGACATCTCAGATGCCACATTCCAAATCGCGACCAGCTTCTGAAAGCTGGTGGTGTTTTGCTCCAACCAGAGGTTGATGAGGTTTTGTGAAACGCTGTCTGCTTCCTCTTCGTCAATGTCAACTGGAAAAGGAATGAAGTTGAATTGCTCCTTTAGGTTATGCCTCACCCTTGAGGCAGTGGGTGTGTAAACAGTCACATTGTGATTCCGGTCTATGAGCTCCTCAAGAATTACACGCATGTTGTGCCAGTGACTATATTCACCAGGTAGCACAAGTACATTGCCACTGAGAGCTATTTCAGACAAGCTCAGAAAAAAAACTACCAAGATAGAAGCTCTGTTCCTCATCTCTGTGTGAACGAAACAACAACAATGACAACAACAGACTCGAGCTACACTGGGCTGGGTTGAAAGTGGTTGAAACGGATATCCTGTTACAACAGAGAGGCTGTCTAACTTGTACTTCCCCTTCCTATCTATGGTTAATGATTGAGTAATATGGACCATGCACTACTCAGCAGATATTTGAGTATCTATAATAGATAAATGTTTTTGTTTTCCTGGAATCGTTTTTGGCAGCTTAAAATGTAGCAATAAACAAAAAAGTGCCGAAAGCAAAAGGTCACTAGAATTGGCTATAAAAGGTACTATGTAATATTACTAACATAGCCTTTTTAGGGTGGCCGTTGGAAAGGTGCCAATACAGATTTCTCTCCCACAATACCAATTTATTCAGAGTATTGAGTTTTTCAAACTTACTGTGTGTTCTTCCACCAGATTTGCTACCAAAAAATGAAAAATACATTAAACTTTTATTTACCCAGAATCTCCTGATAGATGTGGTCCCATTTGGTCATGGCCAGAAGGTTAATCAGTACATCCTGAGACAAAGTAAACAAAACGTTTTTCACTCTCTGTGGAAAATCCATACGGTCCGTGTAGCCCAGGCCGACGCCTGGGACGTAGGATAGTGGTGCTGGCAGCTGGCCACAGTTTCGTTCCATAACATTCCCAAAAGAGAATCTCAGACTAATGATAAGTGGCAGATTCAGTTTCTGTGCTAATAGTTCCCCGCACATATACACAGGGTCGGTTAGAAGCACATCAAACTGTTCCTTCCTCCACTTCTCCAGACGATCTTCATGTGCAAAAATATTCCTGCACATTCTTTGATTCATCTTAATGTTGACATCTGTCATGTCCTTAATCTTTAGAAAAGCGTGTATCAGGTTGTCATTAGGTAGGTCGTAAATCAAGTACTTCAAAAATGCGTCCATGATATTAGCAAATTCCTGTTTGTTGTAGGGCACCTCTATGAGCTCCACACTGAAGCCCGATGACTGCTCTGTCGGTATAGAAAGTGTAGCATTGTGAAAAATAACTGTCACATTGTGTCCTCTCGCTATCAGTTCATCTATGATGGTTTTAACGTTGAGCCAGTGGCTGAATTCTGCAGCCCAGATGAGGACCTTCCCAGATGTCGCACACTGGATCAGAACAAGTGTAAAGAGAAAGCAGAGAACAGCTCTGTTGGATGCACTCATAATGGCTGGAGAATCAAGTAGCTCAGCTCACATGGAAAGCATTAGAGGTAGCATGTGACTAATGACTCAGTAAAAGAAGAACAACACCCCATAGCTGCACACGTCTCCACGAAACAGGAGCCAATCTCAGCTTACTATGAGTAAGAGGTGGGGTTGCACCATGAACAGATCTTTGGCCTGCTATTAAGATAGCACAGGCACAAGACATCCATTCATACTCGTATATACTACATCTAATTTAGAGGTGACAGTTGACCTAATGTATATCTTTGGACTGGAGGAGGAAACCAGAATCACCAAAAAGTTTATGTAACATTTCAGGATGCAAGTTCATACTTTCTAGCATGTTTTTATTTTTGTATTCTTAAATTCAAGACTAATAAGATGGTTGACTGCTGACTAACTAACCCAACAACATACTTTTGAATTGTCGTCCTGTGTCCTTCCACCGACTTCGTCCCATGTTTGCTCATTGTTGTAAAGGAACCATCGATTTATTGTTGGATGGTTACGCAATGTGTGCATCACTGTATAGAAATAACCGAACAACTTAATTTTGAATCGTTGTCCCGTGTCCCTCCTGCTTCCTGTCCACAAGTTGCTATCTAGAACTAACACAAACAATAATTTTGAATCGTTTGTCCAGTATCCATCCCATGTTCACGCCTTGCTTGTATCTAACCAACCAAATCAACTTCATTTTGGACGACTGTCCTGTGCCTGTCTGTCACTTAGCTGATTGGCTGGTGTATATTGTTGATTTGCATGATAATGGTTGTCAAGGACACTGAAACCTGTCTACATATGACATAATAAACACACTCAACTCGTAAAGACCGTATCGAGAGCTCTGCCGAAGTAGCTTGACAAAAATCGCTCAATGTAGGAGGAGTGAGAGTAAAAACAGGATATACAGTACATGCAAATACATGATGCTGTGCATAAAATCAAACCAGAATGCTAAATATTATGTACACTATTCAGTATTCACTGAATCTTAAGGCTAGAATCTCACAGCGAGACAAACGCTGATGCAAAGTTTGGCTTTCATTATGGTTCATCAAATATCGCAAAAATTTTGAAGCAAATGTTTGCAAGACACAAATCTTTTGTGGCAAATGTTTGCAATACTGTTGTGAGTATTTAAAACTATCGAAACACGAGTCACAAGAGTTCCTTTTGGTTCACCAAGCAGTGAACACAATGCTGAAGAGGGTTTGCTTATTTTTATTTATTTATTTTTAAATAGTGTTAGGAACATCAACAGGGGGTAAGATGGTTCAATTCCAAGGTTCACCTGACATTCACCTGGTATTTACTAGGCATTGGCAAAAAGTCCCAAACAGTGGCAATTAGCTGCTAATCATCACAAAAACACTGCTGCTAACATTTGCTAAGAATCGCTAATGTTTGCCAACCGTCCTTCACAAAAAACTTTCGCACACATTTGTGCAAATGTTGCTAATCGTAGCTAAAAGTTGCTAATGACAGAGGCAACCTTTTATTTTTGACAACAATTGTCAGAAAAGTTAGCAAATTTGAAACTCATTACGGTCGTCAGCATTGACCTCTTCATGAGATACACACACCGTGCCGAATGCTGATGAATGTAGTGAATTTTGGGATTTTAAGGTTTGTAAAAAAGGTGGCAAAACAGTTGTATGAATTTGGAAATGATTGTAACATGTTGATAAAATTCTTTTTATTTCACCAAGCAGGGTCAGTGGTGGTCTAGTGGTATAGGGTGCTGGATCGCTGATCCAAAGGTTGGGGGTTCGAGTCCTACTCTCCACAAGCTTGTCACTGTCTCCCCCCCCCCCCAGTGAAGCTAACTGGGTTATCAAAGGCCGGCCATGTCTCTCACTGTCTATGGTGTGTGGCATGTAAAAGAACCATTGCTGACCTTCGACAAGAGTAGCTGAAAAGCCGTCAGCGTGTTTCTGCCCTGCGATGGCCTGGCGAGCTGTCCAGGGTGTACTCTGCCCTCGCCCGAAGTTGGCTGGGATGGGCACCAGCCTGCCCGTGACCCAAATTAGGATTAAGCGGGTACAGAAAATGATGATGATGATGCTGATGATGGTTCACCAAGCAGTGAACACAATTCTGGAGAGAGTTTGATCATCTTTTTTTTCTTAATAGGGCCGGGTTCATTAACAGGGCTAATGGTATTTCAATTCCAAGATTTTCCTGATAGTCACCTGCTATATTAAAAGGAGTACGAAAAAGGTTTCAAATGTTACAAACAAATAGTTGCTAGCAGTTGATAACATTTGTCAAGTGTTTTTTTTTTTGCAGACTTTTGTAAACATTTGCGAAAATGTTGCCAATTGTCACTAAATGTCACAAAATGACAAGAGCAAACACTGCTTTTCGAGAACATTTCTCAAAAGTTGCAAATGCAAAAATCATGGTTTGTTGTCAGCATTTGTAGCTTTGTGAGATTCAGTACTAGCCTTATAGGGATGTATTCGGTCTCATACTGACAAATATCGTGAGTATTGTCACTTACCTATGAGCTCAGTATACAATGGATCCCATTTAATAACAGTTAGATATATGAACAATAAATCTTGAAAGAGTTTAAACAGCATGTTTTTCACTCTCTGAGGAAAATTCTCCAAGGTTGTGTAACCCAGACCTGTTGAAGGAACATAAGAAGGTGGCATTGGGAGCTGCCCACAGAATCGCTCAATACAATTCCCAAACGTGAACCTCAGACTGATGATTAATGGCAAGTTCAGTTTCTGAGCCAGGAGATCACCACACATATTGATGGGGTCTGTCAGAAGAACATCAAACTGATCCTTTCTCCACTTCTCCAGCAGATCCTCACGTGCGAAAAGCTCCCTGCAAAGTGCCTGATTATGCATTGTACTAACTTCAACTATCTCCTTAATCTTCCGAGAAATTTGGATGATGTTGTCATTGTGTACATTATTTATCCAGTACTTCATAAACCTTTCCATGTTGTCAAGAATGTCCTGTTTTGTGTGCGGCACCTGAATGATCTCCACATCCAAGCCTGGAGATG
This sequence comes from Plotosus lineatus, assembly GCA_024760905.1. Classification (NCBI taxonomy): domain Eukaryota; kingdom Metazoa; phylum Chordata; class Actinopteri; order Siluriformes; family Plotosidae; genus Plotosus; species Plotosus lineatus. Next base: position 24,836,162 of record CM045740.1, on the reverse strand, counting down.
GATCCAACTTTACAGATGGTGTAGCACTCTGAGTAACGACTGTCACATTATGTCCTCTCGCTAAAAGCTCGTCTATGATGACTTTAACGTTCAGCCAGTGGCTAAATTCTGCAGGCCAGATGAGGATCTTCCCTGCTCCTACATTCAGCGGACTTTGGTTCAGAGCAAATAGCAGGAGGAAGCAAAGAGCAGTTCTCTCACATACCCTCATTCTGGCAGGATGATCAGGCTTCTCCGCTCATCACAATAACAATCAGCGCTAAACTCCAATAAAGGAACTTTGTCCCGAGTTTAGAGGCGGGATATATGATGCATTAAAGAACACAGCCTTGTGAGATAGGGCTGGACTTTTTCCACATATTTTCACAGCATTTTCATGAATCTGATTGGTGAATATGGACCCAAATATTAAAGGGACATTTTCTAAAACAGAAATCATAATATAACTTTTTCTACTATCAGACAGTCCAAAGGAGCTATCACTATAATCTCCCACCCCTGTTATAGCAAAACGTATGAAAAATGTTAGGCATACACTTAAAATATCAGGGCTGGATACTTGCTCAATGTCAAAGTCCTTCAGGAAAGCCAGCTCTCCACACAGCAAATTATTTGCGCAAGCTCCAAACATGTGCACATCACGTTGCAAAACAAAGAAGTGGGGGCTTACAAGAGGTCGCCAACACTTTTTTTTTTTTTGCAAATCCACCCTATAGCAAGAAGATCCCGAATTCAATTCCCAGCTCAGGTGTTTCTGGGTGGAGTTTGCATGTTCTCCCTGTGCTTGGGTCGGTTTCATTCGGATACTCCAGTTTCCTTCTACAGTCCAAAAAATCTTCTTTTCCTTTCGGCTTTTCCCTTCAGGGGTCGCCACAGCAAATCATCCGCCTCCATCTCACCCTGTCCTCTGCATCTTCTTCTCTTACACCAACGACCTTCATGTCTTCCTTCACCACATCCATGAATCATCTCTTTGGTCTTCCCCTAGGCCTTCTGCCTGGTAGTTCCAGCCTCAGCATCCTACTACCAATATACTCACTATCCCTCCTCTGTACATGTCCAAACCATCTCAATCTAGCCTCTCTGACTTTGTCTGCAAAACCTCTTACATGTGCTGTCCCTTTGATGTCCCCATTCCTGATCCTATCCATCCTCGTTACTCCCAAAGAGAACCTCAACATTTTCATCTCTGCTACCTCCAGCTCTGCCTCCTGTCTTTTCCCCAGGGCCACTGTTTCTAAACCATGCAACATAGCTGGCCTCATCACCGTCTTGTTCACTTTTCCCTTCATTCTTGCCGATACCTTCCTATCTGTCAGGTTCTAATTCAACACAGACATAAAACACGAGAATTAAGTTCTTTTATACTCATACGAGGAGCGCGATCAAACCAGCTCTAATCGCGCTGAGCTAAGTTTTGATCGAGAACCTCTTCTACTTCTTTAGGAGATATTCCTGGTTACACTGTTCCTGTCTCCAAAGGGCAAAGGGGAAAACACACATGAGCCAGCAACATGACTGTTTATCTTAAAGATCACACAAGTGTTTTAACAAGCATGATTAACACAGATAGAACATTCTTTCTAGTAGACGCAGTCTTCTTGCGGTCAATCGGTCATCCTGATATCGTGCAGGCGCACCCAAACGGCTCTGCTATGGTTTGATAGTTTTCTGCAAAGACACTAGTAAAGCAGTTTCTATGCATGTTCATATTGGTTATATACAAGGCTGAGCTGTGTTAACTATATGTACACTTACTTCAACACTATCACAAGTCACACCGGATACTTTTCTCCAACCATTCCAACCTGCCGGCACACGCTTCTTCACCTCTTTTCCACACACTCCATTGGTCTGGATTGTTGAGCCGAAGTACTTAAAATTCTCCACCTTCTTTATCTCTGCTCCCTGTAACCTCACCGTTCCTCTTGGGCCTTGTCGTTCACACACATGTATTCTATAGTTCAATACACATACACATGTATTCTGTTCTTCTACAGTCCAAATAAATAAATAAATAAATAAATAAATAAATAATCCCACCATGCCCAGTAAGCTAACTGGCTGTTCCACATTGCCCCTAGGTGTGAGTGCAAATGGTTATGAGTATCAGTCCTGTGATTGTCTGACGAGCTGCCTCGGCTGTACCCTGCCCTCGCCCACAGTTGGCTGAGATGGGCACCAGCCTCCCAGTGGCCCTAATTAGGATTAAGTGGCTTAGAAAATTAATGAATGTGAGCACACAAACACTTAGATCAGTGGGCTGCCACACATTAGATAGAGGCGCACTTGTGGTAATTTTAAATTTACACCATTTGGCAGATACTCATCCAGAGAGACTAACAATTATCATTTTTTAACACATTTGAGCAATTGAGGCTTAAGGGCCTTGCTCAAGGGCCCAATGGTGGTGAAAATGGGGACTGAACTGCTGACCTTTGGATTAGTAACCCATCGCATTAACCACTGGTTAAGACATTGCCTAAGAGTCTATTGGGGACTTGAACTCATGACTTTCATTGACTTACAGATGCATCACTTTCCCATGAACTCTGTATACAAAGAATCTCACTTTTTCCAGACACAACTGGAAAGATAAAATCCTGAAAGGGTTAAAACAGTGTATTCTTCATCCTCTGCAGGAAAACCATCTGTTCTGTGTAGCTCAAGCAAGTTGCTGGAGCATAAGATGGTGGCATTGTTACCTGCCCACAGAATCATTACGAACAATTCCCAAAACTGAACCTCAGACTGAAAACAAATGGCAGATTCAATTTCTAAGCCAAAATATTCATGGGGTCTGTCAGAAGGACTTTGAACTGATCCGTTCTCCACTTCTCCAGCAAATCCTCCCGTGCAAAAAGCTTCCTGCATAATGCGTGATTATACTTTGCAGTCTCATCAATAATCTGCTTGATCTTCAGAGCAGTCTGGATCATGTTTTCATGCTGCACATCATGCATCCAACACCTCATAAAACCTTCCAAGATTTTACTGATATCTTGTACGGCACATCCACATTGTAGCCTGAAGACAGATTGATCTTGACAGATGGTATAGCGCTGTGAGTCACAACAGTCACATGATGTCCTTTGGCTGTAAGCTTGTCCATGATGACTTTAACATTGAACCAGTGGCTGCATTCTGCAGGCCACATGAGGAGCTTCCCTGATCTCACATTCAGCAGACTTTGGTTCAGAGTAAACAGAAGCTGTCTCACACACACACACACACACACACACACACACACACACTCATGATGGCAGGACAATCAGGTGTCTCAGCTCACCACAATCACTTAGTTTCAGAGGTAGAGACGGTGACTGAATGGCTTGTGAGATGCCACAAATCCATAAATACTGCTTTACATAACACACTTTAAGAGTAAATAAGTATCACAGTAAATACACTGAACTTCATCACCAATGAACTTCACACAGTATTTCACAATCCCCTTTCGTTTTAGTTCATTGTGATTTCTGATCCAACACTATTCAAGATCAGGACAATCTCGTCTATTAGAACAGTGTTTACTTTATGAGTTAGCAATTTGAAACAACCAGTTATCCTAATTACACTACATGTCTTTGGCCTGTGGGAGGAAACCATACAACCCAGAGAAAAAAATAAATAAACAAGCGAACACAATGAGAACATGCAAACTCCACACAGAAATGAGGCTTGAGCCCAGGACCTCCTTACAGTGTGGCAGATGTGCAAACCACTCTGCCATCATGCCACCCCAAATTTTGGAACTTTGAAGCTTGGTTACATCAGCCCTTGATTGAAAGCGTTCTTCACCAAGACAATTTATTGTAATAACCAGCATTTGTTATTTGTATCTCAGTTTGACTGTGAACAAAATCCTGACTACAGCCATGCAGAGATTTTCACCAAACTTAGTAGGGACACCACCCTACCTGTGTCCCATAGATCATTTGATTTTGAAATGTCACAGTCAAAAGAGAAGGTCAGAGCAAGTCCACAAAGTTTTGGAGAGGCTTATAAGTTCAAAACAAGTGCTAATAGACATGCCTACTATGGTTTCTATGGAACATTAATAGGAACCCATGTATGGACTTTCAAATGAGACATTTGACCCTGAGGGACTCTGAAAGGTCAAAAACCATTCAGCTTCTAAAAACCTTCATACGAAAGAGTTTATCATGTCAACATAATACATGTCTTCGGTGCCCAAATCTGCTCCAGGAGTTCTACCTTCCTGAAAACTTTATCTCCAACCTTACGTGTGTTCAATGTGCCCTATGTGACAGATCTACTCAGGTCATAAGTCTTCATTTCAAAGGCTTAAGGCTTGATTAGATGATTGGATGGTCAGGTGGGCATGATTAGGGTTGGAGCAAACACCTCGAGAAAGGCGACTCTCCAGGAACAGGTTTGGGCACCTCTGATATTGAGCAGAAGACAAGCATGTGGGTAATTAAAACCAGTACCCATATGGGACCTTTTGTTACAAGATCCATTCTGTATGATGAAGGTACCTCACACTATGGTGCTCCTCCAATTTATAGTACATGTTATCTTTAACATCTCAACAAGGGGTCAATGGTGGCATAGTGGATTAAGCCATGGGTTACTGATTCGTAGATCAGTGGTTCAATCCCTACTCTCACCATTGTTGGGCTTAACCATCAACCGCACAATTGTATTAATATATATATATATATATATATATATATATATATATTGTAAGTCACTCTGGATAAGAGCATCTGCCACATGCTGTAAATTTCAGCAGACTGGGTAGATTTACAAGGTTTTAGAATGAGACAAATCTTATCCTTCTGGTTTTGGACTCTGATCTAGTCGACCTCCTTGGAGTGATAAGATAGCAAGTTTAGAAATATGCTCACCGACCCTTTGTGATAAAGGTACAGATACTACTGTTGTCGAAAAATGGTAATAGATTAACAGAAAAAAAGACATAATCTTGTTTCAATTACAAACCAGACCACATGGGTGTGCCCCCCCCCCCCCCCGAGTTGTTATTTAAATGGAAATTTTCGGTTCCATTGTCACAATTATTTTCACATAATTTTAGGTCAGAACTCGAACAAAATTTATATATATATATATATATATATATATATATATATATATGAGAGTGCTCAATACTTTTCCGTAGAGCAAATATAAGTAAAAATAAAAGGACAGGTCAAAGACTTTCTCCTGAAATTTCATTTTCACTCCAGATCTGTTTCGAGGGCTGGTGAAACCATCCTCTCTCTTCAGGCGATTACAGAAGAATGATTAAACGTATTGGGAGCGGTGCTATGCCAATAAACGCGGCGTCCATTAGATGGCGTGATGTATATCGTGCATTCAGGGGCGAGTTCTCATAAATATTGGTATTGATACATGCATATATGTCTGTCTGTCTTCCTTTCGGCTTTTTCCCTTTTACTTGGGAGTCGCCACAGTGAATCATCTGCTCAGTCAGCTGCACTGGGGGAAACATGCATATAAATGTACATACATATTTACATATACATAAACTCATATGTAGGGGCAGTGGTGGTCTAGTGGTATAGGGCGCTGGATCGCTGATCCAAAGGTTGGGGGTTCGAGTCCCACTCTCCACAAGGTTGTCACTGTCCCCCCAGTGCAGCTAACTGGGTTATCAAAGGCCGGCCATGTCTCTCACTGTCTATGGTGTGAGGCATGTAAAAGAACCATTGCTGACTTTCGACAAGAGTAGGCTGCAAAGCCGTCAGCGTGTTTCCGCCCTGCGATGGCCTGGCGAGCTGTCCAGGGTGTACTCTGCCCTTGCCCGAAGTTGGCTGGGATGGGCACCAGCCTCCCCGTGACCCAAATTAGGATTAAGCGGGTACAGAAAATGAACTGAACTGAACATTATATATACAGACACACACACACACACACATATATATATATATATATATATATATATATAAACAAACATACATACACTACAGGGATCCCTCAGTTTCCGCGGTTAATTAATTGGGACTGAGATCCCCACGCGACCATCGAAATCCGTGAAATGGGATCACACCCCCAACCCCCCACTGACGTATATGTGTGTATATAATATGAATAAATACATATTCAATGCTATAAATGCTTATAATAACAAATAAACATAAAAAAACATAAAATATAAATACACATACATACAGATGGTATTGCATGAGAAGGCGACACACATACATATGCGCGCAGATACGTGTACACACACACACACACACACCAATATAAGTAATTTTGATGGGAGATTTTGGGGTGGTTTTTGTTGGTTTAGGTTTTTTTTTTTGCATAATTGGCATTGTTTTGTGGCATTTTCCTTGACTTTTCCCCCATTCTTCCTTAATTTCCTCACTTTTTAATTCAATGAATATTTATTGTTGTTTTTTTTTAAAGTCGAGATGCACTGAAGCCACATGAATTGAAGCGCGAAGTAGCGAGGGATCCCTGTATGTGTGTGTGTGTGTGTGTGTGTGTGTATATATGTATGCTTCTACACTACGTGCCATACTTGAATTTAGTTGCTATATATATATATATATATATATATATATATATATATATATATACACATACACACACACACAGACAGGTATACCTCGGCTTAACATCGTTAATTTGTTCCAGGAGAGATGACTTAAATCGAAAAACGACATAAATCAAATTAGCTTGTCTCTAGGCTAGCCTAGGCTACAGCAAATTTACTTGTATATTATATATAAAACTATATACTAAATATATATGATTTTATTATAATGATGTAAACTTTATTTTTTCCATTTTTTTTGAAAACCGACATATAATCGAACGACTTAACTTAAAACAACTGTATGTATAAAAACAGACATTTTCCATGAGTAGAAATAAGAAAACTTGGCTGAACAGTTCAGGTACATCTCTTTTATTCTGAGAAAGTTATTAGTTTCAAGGTTACTATTTCAGACTACAGGTAGAAGATTACAGAAAACACATTATAGTAACACAACCGTCACAGTTTTCAGCAATACAAGGTATCTGTTTACAACTTCACATTTTCAAAAGAGGTCACAGGAAAAAAATAAATAAATAAAAAAGCCACAGCGCCTCCACATCACGGTGTAAATTATTCAGTTATATTAGTATTCAGATTTTTAAAAATATTATAATAATGTATAGAAATACAATTTTCTCGAATCACCTGCATGTCTTACTGTCTATCTATGCATACTTCAGTGCTGCTTCTACACTACGTGCCATACTTGAATTTAGTTCCTATTTACATGTTACTCAGTTAACCTGGATGACATCATCCCACTCCTTTATGGGCCACACACCATTCTCCTGCACATTGGGCGGTGAGCTCTTCCAATCCCACGTCTTGACCGGAACATTCCAGTCTGACCCGTAGTTTGCAGTCACGTAGTCCAGAGTCTCGCAGGGCACTCGGACCTTCAGCTCCAGCAACTCGGTCCAGCACAAGCTAAAGCGGGGGAAGACGTACCTGATACAAAGACAGAGGCACACTGGATTATGGACCAGACTTGACTTTGCTTAATACAGCAGAAGATTGCCCCTCAGTGTGAGTGGGTCGTAGGATAGTTGTGGTCGGCTGCTCTGGGATGTACCCGTGTGCTGCTCAGAGTGCCTTCACCCAGAGTTGGTGAGAGATGAAATTTCCTTTCAGCTTTTCCCCTTTTTTCAGGGGTCGCCATAGCGAATGATTTGCACATTTGATTTGGCATAGGTTTTACGTTGGATGCCCTTCCTGACACAACCATTTAAGCAAGGGACAGACCTTAGTTGAATTAAGCAGTAAGGATGAATGAACAGATGAATAATCTTTAGCATCTGGGCTGAACTGTGTATTCCCAGGGAACCTCAATAGCAGGCATGTGATTTGACCATCACCAAAATATATGAAACTCAGCCAGGGGTCTGGGGGGCGCAGGCCCCCAGTCGGGTCCATGGTGAAACCCTGGTGGGGAGACAAGGGGGGGGCTTTGCCCCCCTGAAGCTCCTAGGTTTTAAGCATTTCAGAAGGGGAAAAAGGCTATTTCATGACACTGAAAGAGCTCTAGAAACTTTAATTTCTAATCTCCATATGCATACTGTACCTCAACTTGTGGGTTTATCATGTGGGATTCCAACACTAATAAAAGTGTGACAGTCACAAATCAAATAGTCACTCTTAGATATGTCCAGCCTCATAACACTATTATCAACAGTCAATGTCTTTAAAGACAATCTGGAAACAAACTATACACATGACATAAGTTTTTTTTAATTAATGTTTCTTTGTCCTTAGTGCTTTAACATGGCACTTTCTTGCTTCCTTTTGTGCAGCCTGAAATGTCCTTCTGGAGGCTGCCTTAGAAAGTTTGTTGTCCTTCTGGATGCTAGGGCGTTTAGGTTGAGGCTCAGATTTATAGTTTTACATTTCCAATATTAATGTGCTAATTACACACGCACACTCCCGCTGCTGTTTAGAAACACCGAATAACAATGCTTATTTATATCAGTTAATTATGAAAAACTGGTGAGTTAATGCGGCAATAATTTATTTATTCTAACAGCAGAAAAATGGTTCAGGGACCATAGAGTCGGCTCATTTGATTCAGTTCACGGAATAAACACATGAACGTCCTACGCCTAAAACATGCATGTATTCACAATAATTTGAAAAATATAATCAGAAACTAGACAACAAAACTCTCAAACTCCTCCTTTCTTCTTCTTTTCCTTTAGGCTGTTCCCTTCAGGGGTCGCCACAGCAAATGATCTGCCTCCATCTCTCCGTATCCTCTGCATCTTCTACTCTTACTCCAACAACCTTCATGTCCGCCTTCACCACATCCATAAATCTTCTCTTTGGTCTTCCTCTGGGCCTTCTGCCTGGTAGTTCCAACCTCAGCACCCTACTACCAATATACTCACTATCCCTCCTCTGTGCATGTCCAAACCATCTCAATCTAGCCTCTCTGACTTTGTCTCCAAAACATCTAACATGTGCTGTCCCTCTGATGTACTCATTTCTGATCCTATCCATTCTCGTTACTCCCAAAGAGAACCTCAACATTTTCATCTCTGCTACCTCCAACTGACTCTAAACCATACAACATCGCTGGCCTCATCACCGTCTTGTACACTTTTCCCTTCATTCTTGCCGATACTCTCCTATCACACATCACACCGGACACTTTTCTCCATCCATTCCAACCTGCCTGCACGCGCTTCTTAACCTCTTTTCCACACTCTCCATTGCTCTGGATTGTTGAGCCTAAGTACTTAAAATCCTCCACCTTCTTTATCTCTGCTCCCTGTAAACTCACTATTCCTCTTGGGTCCTTGTCGTTCACACACATGTATTCTGTCTTACTGAGACTAACCTTCATTCCCCTCCTTTCCAGGGCATACCTCCACCTCTCTAGATTTTCCTCCCCTTGTTCTCTGCTCTCACTACAGATCACGATATCATCTGCAAACATCATAGTCCACGGAGATTCTTGTCTACCCTTGTCTGTCAGCCTGTCCATCACCATAGCAAACAAGAAGGGGCTGAGAGCTGATCCTTGATGCAGTCCCACCTCCACCTTGAACTCTTCTGTCACACCGACAGCACACCTCACCACTGTCTTACATCTCTCATACATGTCCTGCACCACCCTAACATACTTCTCTGCCACTCCAGACTTCCTCATACAATACCACAGTTCTTCTCTCGGCACCCTGTCATATGCTTTCTCCAGATCCACAAAGGCACAATGCAGCTCCTTCTGACCTTCTCTGTACTTCTCTATTAACATCCTTAAAGCAAACACTGCATCTGTGGTGCTCTTTCTTGGCATGAAACTCTCAAACATACCTCAAAATTAACTACTCGATCGGCGACAGAAACTGGTTGTTTCACTGGCTCTTTTCTTTGCACGGAAGTTTCTGGTTGAACGGCAAACAAAGGGTTAAGTTCGTAGGGTTCTGGAATCTTCACTTGAACACCAAATGTTCCGGCAATTGAATGCTACTGTTCCCTTTTCCATCCATTCCCACCTAAACTTGTTTGTCACGACTTTATTTCTTTGATTAGAGCAGAACCTTTTTTCTGGATCACCAACATGCTTTCGATAGCTGAACAGATCGGAAGTGGCGTGAATGTCTACGTACATGTTTCAACACCAGCGATTGGCTATTAGAAAGCCATCAGCCAATCAGCAGTAACATTTCAAGAGAGGTCTTCTTCTTTTACTTTCGGCTGCTCCCTTCAGGGGTCGCCACAGCAAATCATCCGCCTCCACCTCACCCTGTCCTCCGCATCTTCTTTTCTGACTCCAACGACCTTCATGTCTTCCTTCACCACATCCATAAATCTCTTCTTCGGTCTTCCTCGAGGCCTTCTGCCTGGTAGTTCCAACCTCAGCATCCTACTACCAATATACTCACTATCCCTCCTCTGTACATGTCCAAACCATCTCAATCTAGCCTCTCTGACTTTGTCTCCAAAACATCTTACGTGGGCTGTCCCTCTGATATACTCATTTCTGATCCTATCCATCCTCGTTACTCCCAGGGAGAACCTCAACATTTTCATCTCCGCTACCTCCAGCTCTGCCTCCTGCCTTTTCCTCAGCGCCACTGTTTCTAAGCCATACAACATCGCTGGCCTCACCACCATCTTGTACACTTTTCCCTTCATTCTTGCTGACACTCTCCTATCGCACATCACACCGGATACTTTTCTCCAACCATTCCAGCCTGCCTGCACACGCTTCTTCACCTCTTTTCCACACTCTCCATTGCTCTGGATTGTTGAGCCTAAGTACTTAAAATCCTCCACCTTCGTTATCTCTGCTCCCTGTAACATCACCGTTCCTCCTGGGTCCTTCTCATTCACACACATGTATTCTGATTTTCTGAGGCTAACCTTCATTCCTCTCCTTTCCAGGGCATACCTCCACCTCTCTAGATTTTCCTGCACTTGTTCTCTGCTCTCACTACAGATCACGATGTCATCTGCAAACATCATAGTCCATGGAGATTCTTGTCTCACCTCGTCTGTCAGCCTGTCCATCACCATAGCAAACAAGAAGGGGCTCAGAGCTGACCCTTGATGCAGTCCCACCTCAACCTTGAATTCGTCAGTCACACCGACAGCACACCTCACCACTGTCTTACATCTATCATACATGTCCTGCACCACTCTAACATACTTCTCTGCCACTCCAGACTTCCTCATGCAATACCACAGTTCTTCTCTTGGCACCCTGTCATATGCTTTTTCCAGATCCACAAAGGCACAATGTAGCTCCCTCTGACCTTCTCTGTACTTCTCTATTAACATCCTCAAGGCAAACATTGCATCTGTGGTGCTCTTTCTTGGCATGAAACCAAACTGTTGTTCACAAATGCTGACCTCTGCCCTTAGTCTAGCTTCCACTATTCTTTCCCATAACTTCATCGTATGGCTCATCAACTTTATCCCTCTGTAGTTGCTGCAACTCTGCACGTCTCCCTTGTTCTTAAAAATGGGCACCAGCACACTTCTCCTCCACTCCTCCGGCATCTGCTCACTCTCTAGTACCGTGTTGAATGTTCTTGTCAGAAAATCTACTGCTACCTCTCCTAGACACTTCCATACCTCCACAGGTATATCATCAGGACCAACTGCCTTTCCATTCTTCATCCTCTTCAATGCCCTTCTCACTTCACCCTTACTGATCTTTGCTACATCCTGCTCCTCAATGGTTACCTCTTCTACTCTTTTTTCTCTCTCATTTTCCTCATTCATCAGCTCTTCAAAGTACTCTTTCCATCTTCCCAGCACACTTTTGTCATTAGTCAATAGAGTTCCCTCTCTGTCCTTTATCAATCTAACTTGCTGCACGTCCTTCCCATCTCTATTTCTCTGCTGTGCCAACCTGTATAGATCATTTTCTCCCTCTTTACTATCCAACCTATCATACAAGTCATCATATGCCCTCTGTTTGGCCTTAGCCACTGCTACTTTCGCCTTATGCTGTGTCTCCCTGTACTCCTGTTTACTCTCTTCGGTCCTCTCAATGTCCCACTTCTTCTTGGCTAACCTCTTCCTTTGTACACACTCCTGCACTTCCTCATTCCACCACCAAGTCTCCTTATCTACTTTCCTTCCAGAGGACACACCAAGTACTCTCCTACCTGTGTCCCTGATCACATTTGCTGTGGTTGTCCAGTCATTTGGAAGCCCTTCCTGGCCACCCAAAGCCTGTTTCAACTCCTCTTTGAAGACAACACGACACTCTTCCTTTTTCAGCTTCCACCACCTTGTCTTCTGCTCTGCCTTTGCCTTTTTCACCTTTCTCACCATCAGAGTCATCCTGCACACCACCATCCTATGCTGTTTGGCAACACTCTCACCCACGATGACTTTGCAGTCACTGACTTCCTTCAAATTACATCGCCTACACAAGATGTAGTCTACCTGTGTGCGCCTACCTCCGCTTTCATAAGTCACCCTATGCTCCTGTTTCTTCTCAAAGAAAGTATTCACCACAGCCATTTCCATCCTTTTTGCAAAATCTATCAACATCTGTCCTTCTGCGTTCCTGTCCAGGATACCAAACCTGCCCATCACTTCCTCGTCCCCTCTGTTTCCTGCCCCAACATGTCCATTGAAGTCTGCACCTATGACCACTCTTTCACCTCTGGGGGTACTCTGCATCACTTCATCTAAGTCACTCCAGAATCTCTCCTTCTCTTCTAGCTCACATCCTGCCTGTGGGGCATAAGCACTAACAACATTGAGCATTACACCTTCAATTTCTAACTTGAGACTCATCACTCTGTCTGACACTCTTTTCACTTTTAGAACATTCCTGACAAACTCCTCCTTCAAGATGACTCCGACTCCATTTCTCTTCCCATCCACACCGTGATAAAATAGCTTAAACCCTGCTCCTAAGCTTTTAGCTTTGCTACCTTTCCACCTGGTCTCCTGAACACACAGTATGTCCACCTTCCTCCTCTGCATCATGTCAACCAGCTCTCTACCTTTTCTGTGCATAGTTCCAACATTCAAAGTCCCCACTCTCAGTCCTAGACTCATGCCTTTCCTCTTCTCTCTCTGCCTACGGACACGCCTCCCACCTCTCCTTCTTCGACGTCTTCGACCAACAGTAGTCCAATTTCCATCAGCACCCTGTTGATTGACAGCACTGATGGCGGTCGTTGTTAACCCGGGCCTCGACCGATCCGGTATGGAGGTAATACTTTTGATTTGCATTTTAAGTAATTGGCATTGGTTTTACGTCGGATGCCCTTCCTGACACAACCCTCTGCATTTCTCCGGGCTTGGGACCGGCATGAGGGGGAGAGACACTGGTTAGTGCCCCCCCACCTCATGGCTGCAGAGGTCATTTTATGCAAAACACGGAACGGAATAAAAGCGGAAAAGGTTATTTTGACATATTCGGCATGAAAAAAATTTTTTTTTTAAACCGGGCCAATGAAAAAAAAAATCGGAATTCCGTGAATTTGCAGAAAAATCACATGCCTGCAATAGGGATGATTAATTACAACCATCAGGACTTTTAGTACACTGCAAGCACAAGAAAACTCTACATAATACCCCTGAGAATCATGAAATGTCAGAAGTATGAATATGCATTGTATGCAAATCGCAACTAATTAACCAACCACTAAGAATTATCCAATCCTGCCATCTCCTTGACGTACTTATTAATTCCAAAACCAGTTTAGTTGATGGATAATAGGAAAACAGTTTACTTGAATTTCTTGCCGCTCTTCGCCTGTGTGCCTCCGTTCCAAACGATCTCACCGTCCTCGTAGAAAAAAAAGATGTCCAGTTTTATATCCAGTCCTTGGAAGGAGAGCTCAAGACTGTCCTCTATCTGCATGTGAGACAGATCAGGTCGCATCAGTTTCAACCTAGTGCACAAGGAGGTTATATTATCATCATTACTCACCAGCATCTGTCTGTTAGCAGGATTATACAAAAACTACTGTAGCAAAGTTTATCAAACCTGGTTGCGGTATGGGTTTGGGAAGAATCCGTAAAATTTTGGTGCACGTCTGGATAATTGAAGACTTTTTAACAAGCATTTATATCGCAACCAAAATTATGTAAAAACTATAGATACGAATTCCATCAAAGTTGATGAAGGGTTGAGGCCTGGGTCAGGGAAGAACTCACTAAATTTTGAAGCAGATACAAATCATGATATGGATCCTGTGGTTTCTGAAACATTTTGTAAACTTGCTAACAGACAAAATCGTTTAATAATCAATGAACGTATTTTCATTAAACCTGGTGGTGAGATATGGGTCTGGGAAGAACCTTTTCAATTCTGGAGGTTACGTGTGTATGATAGCAAGTTTAAAAACCAATCCCAAACTCCCCAAAAGTTCCTATTCTTTAATATTCACCAAACCTCGAGCTGGGACTGCATGGCGCAGGGGGATTGCACACGTGGACCAATGCAGTCTAAGGGAAGGATACCCTGACAGAAAACCCTGGCCCTCCAAGTCTGGGGGTTGGCAGAAGGTTGACTACCTCCTCCTGTAAAAACAAGCCAGTTACAGAAACATTGGACAACACTAATCAAGAAAGTCAGGGAGCAGCGGGGATTGCTGACACCGGCATCATAACGAAGATAGGTGAAAGCCTCCGGGAAACCCAACGTCCGACAAGGTCCCTTGCAAGTCCCCAAACTAACCTCGCCATTGGACACTGGCATGTAAGGACAATGTACAGAAGAGGAGCAGCAGCACAGATTGCAAAAGAGATGGAGGAATACCACCTAGACATATTCAGAATCAGTGAAAGCAGATGGACAGGAGCATGCAGGACAAAGTTAGCGACATGTCAAACAATAATCTACAGTGGAGATGAAGGGTTGCATGAAGGAGGAGTTACCATCATGATTAGCCAGCAAGCTGCAAAATCGCTCTTGGAGTGGATGCTCATCAATAAGAGAATCATAACAGCTAGATCTTACACCAGATACAGAAGAATCACCATCATTCAAGTCTATCCCCCCAAAATGAGAAGGAAAATCAGGAGCAGGAACAATTCTATCAGGAGCTTCGGGACACAGTGGATGGATGCAATAAAAACGACATCACTGTTGTCATGGGGGACCTCAATGCCAAAGTTGGCAAGGATAACACTGGCTACGAGAAACGAATAGGAGCACACGGTCTAGGAACACAAAATGACAATGGAAAGAGACTGCGAGTTTAGCCAGATGAACGGGCTTGTTACCAGAGGAACGTTATTTCCCCACAAAGACATCCACAGAGCAACATGGATTTCAGCTGATGAGAGAGTGAGAAACCAAATTGACCACCTTTTGATTAGAGGACAGTGGAGGTCGTCTGTGCTGGATTCTCGGGTGCAGAGAGGAGCAGGTGCCAACAGCGACCACTACCTGGTGAGGACCAGCATCAAGCTACGTCTCAAGTCACACAGGAACAAAAGCACGGCCAAGCCAAAACTCAAATGTGGATAGACTAAAAGATGAGGAAACAAAGAAGAAGTTCTGCGAGGCGGTAAGGAGTAAGCTGTGTGAAGAGGAGTGTAAGGGAGGACAAGAAAAGATGGATGTCAGAGAAAGCAAAGAGAGCACAGGCAGCAGCTGAAAATGGGCAGCAGAAGGAATTGTACAACATAGTGAAGCAATTGGCAGGACAAAGCACCAGACAGCTACAGCGGTGAAGGACAAGAATGGAGAATTGAGAAAGAACAAAGAGGCCAGGTTAGAAAGATGGAAGGAGCATTTCCAAGAAGTGCTCAACAGAGATGTACCAGAGGAACCACCTCAGGAAGAGGAGAGAAAAGAAATTGATATCTACAGAAGCGCCAACTTTACAGAAAATCAAAACAGCATTCAAAGCCCTCAACAATGGGAAAGCCACAGGAGCAGACCAAATTACAGCAGAGATGCTCAAAGCAGATATTGACCAGTATGGACTTGAAAAGAATATTTGACCTGATTTGGGAAAAGGAAACATTCTGGAACAAGTGAAAGAATGGAATGCTATCCTTTACATCCACTTCTTTGATTTTGAGAAGGCCATACATAGGGATAGCCTGTGGATCATAATGTGCCAGTATGGAATCCCCACAAAGCTGATACAGATGGTCAAATCTCTTTATGAAGACTTCCAGTGCTCGGTCATTGATGACAATGAAACAACAGATTGGTTCCCAGTGATGACTGAAGTGAAACAGGGATGCTGCATGTCAGGATTCCTCTTCCTCCTGGTCAATGACTGGGTCATGCGAAAAACAACCCAAGGTCAAAGAACAGGGATCAGATGGGACTTCACCACCTTGTTGGAGGACCTTGATTTTGCAGACGATCTTGCTCTCGCCATCTGCCATGAACCATCTACAACAGAAGACAGCTAAGCTGTAAGATAATGCTGCTAAAGTTGGGCTGAAGATGAATGACAGGAAGTGCAAAGTCATGAAAGTCAACAGTAGGAGTGAAGAAAAATTGAAGGTCAGAGATAGAAAAGTAGTGGAGAGTTTCACGTATCTAGGAGCTAATGTGGCCAAGGATGGTGGAAGCTTAGCAGACGTCAGAAAGAGAAAGCCCAATTCAAACGACTCTCGAGAATCTGACAAGCCAGACATATCGGCAGAAGTACGAAAACTTCACTCTTTAAAGAGCCTAGTATTGTCAGTGCTACTGTATGGCTGTGAGACCTGGAAGCTTAGAAAAGGAGAAGAAGGAAAACTAGACACCTTCCAGAGCAAGTGTCTCAGGAGGATCTTCAAGATCAGATGGCAACAGCACATCTCCAACCAGACAATCCTTGAGATGGCAAGGGCAGAGAAGATCAGTGAGGAGGTGAGAAGACGGAGATGGAACTGGGTTGGCCATATCCTGAGAAAGGACCCACGGCCCGACTGGACTGTGGCCCTACAGTGGGCACCAGAAGGACGAAGGAAGAGAGGCCGCCCAAAAACAACTTGGCGAAGAATAGTTGAGATGGGTAGAACCATTGCGGGGTGGACCTCATGGAACTCGGCACGCCGTGCAGCTGCAAATCAATCCCAATGGAGGAGTGATGTCCAAGCCTTATGTGCATTTTTGCACAGAAAGAATTAAGGTAAGATAATATTCACCAAAACGAGATGCCCACTAGAGGAGGACATTTCATTATAACTATGTCAAGTTTACAGCAACCCATTACTGCTTGGTGAAGGTGCCTGCACCTTATGAGTGCTTCTCTAGTTGTTTATCATATTTGTTTGGTGGGTAGAATGGTAATTCCCACAATCCTCCTTGAACTATGTGCAGTAATTAACACCAGTGTAAATGGTTGACAGATGATGAATGTACCATTGCTGAGATTGGAATGATGAAAGTGTTTCTGAAGTGTTCTCCTTAATCCAGACCACTTTAAAGAAAGTGAAGATGCACTACCTTTCCAAACTTATGCTTCAGAGACAGTCCAGCTTTCTGAAATGCCTGGGTGATGTCATGCCTGTAGTCTTTGATCCAGATGCCCAGATCCACATCTTTACTGTAAGAAATGATGTTACACTGCCGGAACCAGCCTATGGCATGAAAAAAATACATATATCATGCAAGTTTTACACCTGTTCATTAATTTTCTGTTAAAGCAGCCCTCATGGAAACAGGAAATCGTTCACCCCATCTTCCTGTATTTGCGAGTTCAAGTGTGCTGCACTCAGCCATCTGGGGCAGGAAGCCAATGAGAGTTAATTGGCCAAGTTCTCAAAATGGAAGGAGTGAAGCAACAAATTCTGTTCTTTGTCACTTACAATCTACATTACCCAGTCGTGAATTCCTTAGAACTCATGCATCTGAAAAGGTCAATAGTGATTTCCTCCGAGTGTGTCACCCCTAACCATGGTTAAGTAGCAGTTTGGGAGGAAATGTAGTTGGCTGGTTGGCATTTATTGCTCTCCCTGGTTTGCAGCCATCACAAGACAGGGAAGATGTGTATGATTTGTGGGAATTAGATTCATAAATAAATAAGTGCAGTGGTACCTCGGTCCTCGAATTCTTTAGAGGTCAAACAAATTGAAATTCGAATTCTGGGATTTTTTTTGTCCTAGAAGTCGACCTGGGAAAATGCGCGAGGAAAAAAACAAGACCGAGAGAGAGGAAAAGTGCGTGATTTCCGGAAATCGGTCTCTTTTGACTGTACTCGACCACTGTGTGCGTGTGGATGTGCTTGATCCTGTTCTACAAAGTACAGTATACTGTGTTTTTTTTTTTGTTTACTTGATTAGATTAGCTAATAAACATGTCTCCAAAGAAAGCTACTGAGAAAAGGTCAGTTGTGCAGAAAACTGTTGAATTTAAGAAAGAGCTCATAGCTAAACACGAGTCAGGCGTGTGTATTACTGATCTTGCTAAGAAATATGGCATGGCTAAATCAACGATATGCGCAATCCTGAAGAACAAAGAGGCTGTTAAAGCCAGTGATGTAGCGAAAGGCTCGACAGTTATCAGCAAACAAAGACCGCAAGTGCTGGAGAAGGTGGAAAAATTACTGCTCCTATATATAAACAAGCAGAAGTTAGCAGGAGATAGTGTTAGCAAAAATGTGATCTGCTGTAAAGCACACGAAATCTATGATGATTTGGTGAAAAAGACCCGAGCTCGAATCCTAAAGGGTTCCACTTTAAAGCAAGTTGAGGCTGATTTGAATATTTTAATCGGAGAAGTGAGATTCACCACGTGGTTCGTCACGGAGAAGCAGCGAGTTCTGACAAGAGGACACTGAGAAGTTCAAGCAGGAATTTGCTGATTTTATCAAGGCTGAGAACTATCTTCCCAAGCAAGTCTCTAATTGCGATGAGGCTGGCTTATTCTGGAAGAAAATGCCACAGAGGACACTACATCACGCGTGAAGAGAAATCACTTCCCGGACACAAACCCATGAAAGATAGGGTAATGCTCTTCTTGTGCGGCAATGACATGAATGGGCATTCAAAGCGACAATGTGATAAAAAGTAAGTTGCCTGTTATGTGGTGATCCAATTCGACAGCGTGGTTAACCAGGCAATTTTTCACCGAGTGGGTGCATGAGGTGTTTGCTCCGAGTGTAAAAAAATATTTGCATGAAAAATCCCTGCCATACCGCTGCCTTCCTTTAATGGACAATGCCTCTGCTCACCCTCCCGGTTTGGAGGATGACTTAACCGAGGAGTTTGATTTTATTAAAATAAAATTCCTCTCGCCTAACACAACATCATTGTCCAGCCCATGGACTAGCGTGCAATTGCTAATTTCAAGAAATTGTACACAAAATTCCTCTTCCAGAGATACTTCGAGGTGACTAACGACACACAGTTAACACTTCGAGATTTTTGGAGGAATCATTTCAACATCTACTACTTCATAACTATTATTGATAGGGCCTGGAATCACATCTCACACACGTCAATGAACTCTTTGTGGAGGAAACTGTGGCCTGAATGTGTTACGGAGTTCAAAGGGTTTGGGGCTGTGGCGAGCACCAGCACAGCAGCTCCTGCCGAGAAGGAACAGCAGGACGATAAGCAAATTGTCCAAGACATCATCAGCATAGGCCAAAGTCTAGGTCTGGAAATGGACACTGATTATGTCGCTGACCTGCTGGAGGAACCTCACGCTGAACTCACGACGGAATAACTCCTCCACCTTCAGGCAGAGCAAAAGACGATGTTGGAGAGGAGATGTCTTCCGAAGAGGATGATGGAAGGAAGGATGCCCCGACTTCACTTATTAAGGTCATGTGCTCAAAATGGAACGAACTCTGTAGCTTTGTTGAACTGTATCACCCTGATAAGGCTAAGGCTAGCAGAGCTGTGCACACCTTTAATGAGGAGGTCAGGAGCCACTTCCGTATGGTTCTGAAAAGAAGGCAGAAATAGGCAACACTAGAAATGTTCTTCAAGAGAAGAAAGGAACAGCCTGAAGAAGTGCCATCCCCTTTCAAGCAGTAAAATGTTAATGTTTTTTTCTTTCTTTAGTTCTTTATTTCCTGTGTTTGCTTTTTTTTTTTTTTTTTTACATTTCTTTGACATGTTTCATCACTGCATGCATTCCTTTACACAATCAATAAACATAAATAAACAAAAAAAGGCAAAATAAATTAATCTATTAAGAATTTTGTGTGTTTGTCCAGTTGTTTCACATTTAATATACAATTTTATATACACACACAAGGGACATTATGAAATAACATTATGTTTAAGAAAGGTAGTTTTCTAGCGTCTTGGAACGGATTAAAACCATTTACATTATTTGTAATGGGAAAAGCATATTTGGAATTCAAACAAATCGGAATTCGACCAGCCATCTGGAACAGATTAAGTTCGAGAACTGAGGTACCACTGTAGATAAATTGTCTGTCTTCCTTTTGGCTTTTCCCCTTTTACTTGGGAGTCGCCACAGCGAATCATCTGATTCGCACGTTTGATTTGGCATGGGTTTTTACGTCGGATGCCCTTCCTGTCACAACCCTTTTAGCAAGGGACAGAAACACGCTGATGGCTTTGCAGCTACTCTTTATGAAAGTCAGCAATGGTTCTTTTACATTCCTCTCACCATAGACAGTGAGAGCCATGGCCTGCCTTTGATAACCCAGTTAGCTGCACTGGAGGACCACTGTAGATAAATAAGCCCTCTAAAAAGGTGGAGTCAATCTTTCAGCATTCACTTGATATAGTTATTGTTTCTATATAACTGTAAATTCTGTGATTTTTTTTTTTTTACTATGTTTCTATTTAATAAAAATAATAATAATTAATTGCTACTCACCGAGACATGTACCACTGCTCAGCCAGAATGGAACCTCCAATCCATTGAGAACTCGAGCAGCGAGGTGCAGCAGGCTTTTTGCCTTCATCCTGAAGTCCATGGCTTCTGGTGACGTATCATCAGGATACAGCTGTGAAGCGAGAGAAGCTCACAATATGAAAATATACATCAAACCGCGTGCGCATTTTAAATTGAAACAATTTTGATATTTTCCCAAACAAATTAATATTTATCTGATCATAAACAATGACAATCAATGTTGACATTTTTGAGTCTATCAGAATTTGTGACGCCGCAGTGCACAAATTCAAGACGCCACTTACAGCAGCCATATTAGATAACAGGCCATAAAATTAATAGGCGTGTATGGTTACAGAGTCCCAACATCTACATCAAAAATGGTAATGATCTGTGATCACATTTTTAAGGCAGTGCGCAGAATGCAAATTCAAAAAGCGGCAGCCATATTGGATATCAAAACATGATGAAAATCAATAGGTTTATGTAGTCACAGGGTTCTGATGATGGCGTTTTGAGCTAGGGTACAGAATGCAAATAGACTTGTATAGTTACATATTCCCAACATACATACAAAAATGGCGGTTTTTTTACCAAGTATGTGGCATGCAACTGTGGACAGACGGATAGACACCGCATGTAACTGCAGCCCAGTAGGCCTGAGAGGTAAAAACAATTTTGCTTTCTGAATAAAAACAAAAAATGAAGGAAACGAACCTGGTAAAAGGCTGCTGCCTCTCGATATCTGCACTCAAGGAAGTGGCTGTTGGAATGTTCACTCTGAAAGTGAGAGAAGTTTTTGGGGATCCGAACATCAAGCCCATCAAGAGTAGTCAGAAGAAGATCTGGCCTGGAACAGGACACAAGTAAACTTTTCATATTGTGTATTAAACTGCAGAAGAAAAAAAGGAAAATACTTCTTGATGCTAAACGGGCAGTGGTGGTCTGGTGGTAAAAGGTGCTGGAATGCTGATCCTAAGGTCGGGGGTTCGAGTCCCACTCTCCACAAGGTTGTCACTGTCCCTCCAGTGCAGCTAACCAGGTTATTAAAAGGCCAGCCATGTCTCTCATTGTCTATGGTGAGAGGCATGTAAAAGAACCATTGCGGATTTTCAACAAGAGTAGCTGCAAAGCGTTAGCGTGTTTCTGTCCCCTTGCTTAGGGTTGTGTCAGGAAGGGCATCCGGTGTAAAAACCTATGCCAAATCAAACATGCGAATCACAGATTTGCTATGGCGACTCCTGAGAAAAAGGGAACAGCTGAAAGGAAAAGAAGACTTCTTGATGCGAAACATCAGGCCAATTCGGTGTCCAATGTTTGCTAACTTTGTTCTGTAAGTATCTATAAAGCTTATATGTATAGCTAATGAGTACTGAAAGTCCAAATTTCAGCCTAGATTTTCATCTAATTGCTTCAAAATAATATTCAATTTCTTTCATGATTCAGTTGGTGAAATGATGACTTGCTATCTTTGCTACAATGCTTACATTTTATCCTCCATATCTGATAACCTATAGGTTTCTCCACCATTTGCTGTCTTCTGAATACCCACTCTCTCGCTTAGTCATGGTACAGTCAATCAGTCATGTTGTAGCGCTGCACAAAGAAACCATAACATGGCACACCAAAACACATATGGTACATACCATGCAACACAGACCATGTATTGCAGCGTAATAGGTAACTTTTGTATTTAAAAAGAAATAACAATTTTTGCTTTATTAGGTAATGTTTTTGGTTCGATTTGTGTTTGTAGCAGGTTTACATAACTTATAAGTGGTGTGTGTGTGTGTGTGTGTGTGTATGTGTGTGTATATAAGTTTTTTCCATTTTATTTCTGTTTGTTTAACTTATCGTCATCATCATCATCATCATCATCATCATGTGTTTAGAGTTTTTTTCTTCCACGACAAGGGGGTTGGACAGCGAATGATTCGCTGCAAATGATTCGCACATTTGATTTGGCATAGGTTTTTACATCGGCTGCCCTTCCTGACACAACCCTTTGTTTTAACAAGGGACAGAAACACGTAGATGGCAACAGCAAAATATATTTTCTGTGGAACTTTAGGGGAGGTGTCTGGGGCGGGGTCCAGGGCGGAGCCTGTTTGCAATCGACAGTTGGTCAACGTATCATCTAGCATAGACTAATTGGAATATAATTATATGTATTTGCAATATAATATATACACAGAATTGACAGAAATAGGTCAGTGGCTCAATGTTTTGTGTTGTATAACTGAAAGATGAAAAAAAATACAAATATTTCCTGTAAACCACTTTATAAATTTATGAAAAAATTTCAACTAACTGTCCCAGCCTGCTAGTTACTAATTACTGTAATGTTGAGATAATACTCAGGTAAATAACAACAACAATGTATTAATTTATATGACAACCATCACCAATGTATTGATTATTTTCAAATTTAACACGAATTACTTACGTTTGGCTGCAAATTAAAAAAAAAAATACATTGAATAAAATAAAAATAAAATTCCCATACATATTAAACTGTTATTATCAACAATGCGAGTAAGTTTATCACACAAAGATTTTACCTATACAGATTACTTTTACTAAGTTACATTAAAATGGAATTTCACGTAATCTAAACGAAATAAGTATTTAGTAATTACCTCTGAGTGCGCTTGTCTGTCGGCCATAAGTGCCATACATCCGCGAGATCCATAATTGATCAAGTCATTGCAATAAACACACAAGGCCTTGCCGGCGACGTCAGATTTCTTTATGAAACTTGCCAAAGTTTCCGATACGTTCTGAGTCTGTTTGCCGATTTTCACCTCAAATTTCACAGTCTTTCCCACTTAAAAGCCATTCCCACTTAAACTTATTCTTAACATCCTTATCTATTTCTGACACGCAGGATTCATCTTCTTTCGTTAAAGTTCGCACCATTTTAAACACAACACGCTGCAAATTTGCATTGAGCCGAGTCACTTTACATTAAGCTTAAAACAGCCAATCAACGAGCGGCTTATAATATCTAAGGTGCTCCACCGAAAGTACGCACTTGAAGAAAGGTCACTTGATTGTGCTTGAGACAAAGCGCGGCTTATCCGGACATCCGGTCTTTCAAGTGAGCAAGTGCGTCGTTCAATACTTGTTTAGTACTCAGTCTTCACTTGCTCACTTGAAAGATTGGAAGTCCGGATAAGCCGCTCTTTGTCGCAAGCACAAGCAAGTGAACTTGCCAGAAGCGCCCCTATACCCCCCTTCCCCAAATTTTCTCCATAGACAGTGAGAGACATGGCCCATCTTTGATAACCCAATTAGCTGCACTGGGGGGGACAGTGACAACCTTGTAGAGAGTGGGGACTCGAACTGCCAAGCTTAGGATCAGCGATCCAGCACCTTATCCCACTAGACCACCACTGACCCAACTAAGTATATTCTGATCCACCACTGATCACTAAGTATATTTTATTATCTAAGGTTTTGTTGTCTTTTTTGTACGTGGAGTGTGTTTTTGTATTAAAGAGGAAAAATGTAATAAAGATACCGTTGGGAAAAAAAACAACTTGTGGACTTTCATGAAATTTCTATACAAGGCTTTAATACAAGAAGATGATCCTGATCAAATTCTGGATCTGGGAATTTTTAAAAAGATTCTTTAACATTGTGAGACATTTTAGTTCATATGGGCGACTACTTGGCTTGGTGGAGGTTTGCAATCTCTGAATGTTGTTGTTATTAATAGTTTCTTTATATATGTACATATTTAGAGCTTGAAGCAAACAAAGAAATAAAATACTTTAAACTATTTAACTGTTCATTATTAAATCATAATAATTAATTTAAATGTATATTTTGTTCAAACTACAATTCCTTAAGAATTACTATTCTTGACAATTTGGTATGAAAAGCATAGAACCCATGTACTGTAGTGTCCAAAATACATCAATCACTATCCAACCATATCTCCCAAAATAAATCTTGTATATAGCGAACACTATATAGTGAGTGAATGAAGTAGACAGTGTACCTGTTGTAAGCCCCTGCATAGCGGCCAAACTCCAGGTCGCTGAAGGGAGCGAAGGTGCGGTCCATGTTGCCTTGGAGTCTGAGTGGCCCATGCCACAAGTAGTTACCACTTCGCTCATACAGCACAACAACATGGACCAGGCGGCCGCTGAGGCGGAACAACAGGTGCAGAGGGATGTCACAACCTGACAGGTCACCCATGCTGAACAGCCTGGGGTCTTTACCTCTGATCTCCAGCAGCTCCAAGCCGCGTTCTTTTGTGGCTTCCAGGAGGTCTGCCTGAGGGAATGAGGGATTGTGAAGAGAAAATATCTGATAGATACGTTTTATATAAGTGATTCTCAAATAACGGGCGGTGGCGGGGCGGGGTTGTGTTGGGGTGACCCCAGGGAACATAGTTCTTTTTGCCATATTACAATAAAGTGTAATTGCATGGGTGCAAGTCAAAAATTTTGAAAAACCTGAAAATGTAAGACGTAGTTGAGCGAGTGAGTGCGTGAGAGAGAAAGTATGTGTGTGTGGGGGGGCACTTTGTTTTTTAATTACCAGTTAAAATGGTTGTTTCTCATGCAATCTTTTACCAACATTTACAATAATATATAATCTTATACAGACGCTCTCCGACTTATGTTCATCCGTTTTACGTTTTTCCATTCCCCCCCAAAGTTAAATTTAGACGTACCTACGTAGTACGCTGATGTAATGACGCAATGACGCTGCATTCATTGTTTACAAACTACAGACTGAGTGTGTATATATATATATATATATATATATATGTTATTATAGCGTGTTACCCTTGTGTTAAGACGTCGTCTCTGCAATCTTTGTGTTTACACTGCTTTGCGGACTTTTGTAACCCTAAGCAAATATGGTTGGTCAGAAGCATAAGCCTACTAGCATGGGTGCAAGTCTCATACACAGAGATGAATTAACTATCTGCTCAGATCGGCACAATCTACCATGCATACTCAGTTAAGCAAAGAGTTGTAAAATGAATGAAAACCCGAATCCACAAATTACAGAACAATTACAGATATTTATTATCTTTTAGAAGAATCCTAAGAGTGTATATTTATTTTTAGATTAATATTCATTAGGATTTGTACTTGTTCTTTGTATGCATCTCTTGAATAAAGTTTACTTACTTACACAAAAGAAAGAACTCTCCGCTTTTCTGGGATTCACATCAGTGCAGGCTGTGTTCTAAACGAGTTCAACGGCACCCTTGTGCACTTGAAAGACTGGAAGTCTGTATAACCCAAAGCAAGTACACTACTTTCGCAAGTACACTACTTTCGGTATTGAGCGCCTCACATATTGTAAGCGTTGATTGGCTGTTTTAAGCTTCATGTAAAGTGACTTGGTATAAATAAGTGACTTATTTGAAATTAATGTTGATATTATTTGATATATTTGATGGGCAGTGGTGGTCTAGTGGTATAGGGCGCTGGATCGCAGATCCAAAGGTTGGGGGTTCGAGTCCCACTTTCCACAAGGTTGTCACTGTTCCCCCCCCAGTGCAGCTAACTGGGTTATCAAAGGCGGGCCATGTCTCTCACTGTCTATGGTGAGAGGCATGTAAAAGAACCATTGCTGACTTTCGTAAAGAGTAGGCTGCAAAGTCGTCAGCGTGTTTCTGTCCCTTGCTAAAAGGGTTGTGACAGGAAGGGCATCCGACGTAAAAACCTCTGCCAAATCAAAACGTGCGAATCAGATGATTCGCTGTGGCGACTCCTGAGTAAAAGGGAAAAAGCCGAAAGGAATACAGACAGAATTATTTGATATACTTGATATTATTTTACAATGTTATGTTTATAATAATTGATTTAGGGGTGTTTTATGAGATATGGTAATGGTATTTATGGATGCATAGTACAGTATGAGCGTCATACGTCACTGTCACAACTTACGTTCACTTTCAACTTAAGTACGGCCGTCCGGAACCAATTAAAAACGTAAGTCGGGGAGTATCTGTAATCTACAAATTCACATCAAATGTTTGTTAACATTTCGTATATTCATGCCCAATAAAGAAATTTTATAATTAAAAGTAAAAATATGTCAAACAGTCAAACAAATTTCAATCGAAATGAAGTGATCACTTTCTTTGCTGCAACACTTTTTTACAATGTATATACACTGTCTTCTTCTTTCTTCTTTTCCTTTCGGCTGTTCCCTTCAGGGGTCGCCACAGCAAATGATCTGCCTCCATCTCTCCCTATCCTCTGCATCTTCTACTCTTACTCCAACGACCTTCATGTCCGCCTTCACCGCATCCATATATCTTCTCTTTGGTCTTCCTCTGGGCCTTTTGCCTGGTAGTTCCAACCTCAGCATCCTACGACCAATATACTCACTATCCCTCCTCTGTACATGGCCAAACCATCTCAATCTAGCCTCTCTGACTTTGTCTCCAAAACATCTAACATGTGCTGTCCCTCTGATGTACTCATTTCTGATCCTATCCATCCTCGTTACTCCCAAAGAGAACCTCAACATTTTCATCTCTGCTACCTCCAACTCTGACTCCTGTCTTTTCCCCAGGGCCACTGTCTCTAAACCATACAACATTGCTGGCCTCATCACCGTCTTGTACACTTTTCCCTTCATTCTTGCCGATACTCTCCTATCACACATCACACCGGACACTTTTCTCCATCCATTCCAACCTGCCTGCACCCGCTTCTTCACCTCTTTTCCACACTCTCCATTGCTCTGGATTGTTGAGCCTAAGTACTTAAAATCCTCCACCTTCTTTATCTCTGCCCCCTGTAACCTCAAAGTTCCTCTTGGGTCCTTGTCGTTCACACACATGTATTCTGTCTTACTAAGACTAACCTTCAATCCCCTCCTTTCCAGGGCATACCTCCACTTGGTCTCTGCTCTCACTACAGATCACGATGTCATCTGCAAACATCATAGTCCATGGAGATTCTTGTCTAACCTCGTCTGTTAGCCTGTCCATCACCATAGCAAACAAGAAGGGGCTGAGAGCTGACCCTTGATGCAGTCCCACCTCCACCTTGAACTCTTCTGTCACACCGACAGCACACCTCACCACTGTCTTACATCTCTCATACATGTCCTGCACCACTCTAACATACTTCTCTGTCACTCCAGACTTCCTCATACAATCCCACAGTTCTTCTCTCGGCACCCTGTCATATGCTTTCTCCAGATCCACAAAGGCACAATGCAGCTCCTTCTGACCTTCTCTGTACTTCTCTCTTAACATCCTCAAAGCAAACACTGCATCTGTGGTGCTCTTTCTTGGCATGAAACCAAACTGTTATAATGTATATACACTGTATAACCAGGAAAAACCTAACAAAAAATGATTTACATGCAGACTTAAACAGGAAATATTTTTTAATCACAGTGTTTCATACTGATGAAATATAAGATACTCCAAATCTTGATCTCATATGTGCAACTGACAAAAGTTCCTATTTTCAATGTACAACTAAATCATGGGCCAAAAAATTTGAGCATAATCTCCCCTTACGTTGCCCTCACCTGGGCACTCCAGGAGGCATGTGCCCAATTTTATTACCCCCCAACACACACACACACACACACACACACTTCCCTCAATCATCATTAAACTTGCCCTCACGGCTGCATTATTGGAATCACAGTCCACAATATTAGCTAATGGTACAATCTGACATTAAAAGTTAGACTGGGTATAAATACCTGATTTCTCTGAATTGTCCTTTTGTTTTTCAAGTGATTAGACTCATCAGCATGATTTTCAGTCCCCTTCTTCCCGCTGGACCCATACGTTATCATCTTGGAACAACAATCACAAAAAGCAACTCCAGAGATGTCCGGTTTTCTAAGCCATATCCCCCATTTGTCACCGTTTTTGTCACACTTGTTTAACCATTCCCACCGCCATATATTTCTATATGTCTTTTCCAATTCTTTTGTATTGTAGCCTTCTGATAAAAATTTCATATTGACAGTATTTCTAGTGGTTCTTGCTAGCAACAATGCAGTATTTTAGGCAGCATGTGCATGCGAGGCTCACAGAAACAACAGGTTTTATAATAGATGCATTTTCATAGGATGGGCAGTTACAATGAGCCAATCAAAAGCATCGTTATAACTTGGCCCGAAGAATGAGGAATACTGGGAAAGACTGTTGCTGTATTCGATTGGACTTTTTTCGTGCTTGAAGGAAATTTGCGTATCCGAATGGAAAAAATGCTTGACAAACTTGACGAAAATGCCCAATCTATGTAATCCCTATGTGCTATGTAATCCCACGATTCAACGCGCGGTCACAGCCACACGGCAGTATGCATGGTAGATTGTGCCGATCCGAGCAGACGAACACCTCTAACACTCCTCCACCCTCCCAAGAAAAATTTTAACGGATCTATATGAATTAAAAAAATAGTTAATTGAGTCTTGGGAAAACTGGAATTTCCGGCATATGCTGGAAAACTTGCACCCCTGTAATTGTACATCCACTACAGAAGGTGGCAGTGGCTTCCTCGCTGTCAGAGTGTGCTCAGAGAAGTAAAATAAGAAGTTAATAAACCCACCATGAAAATTTTTAACAGGGACAGGGAGAGAGACGGAAATGGTGAGAGAAACGAAAGTCCCCCGAAAGCTAAGTTGTGGAGGTATGATGAAGCGGATGTAGCACTCGGATTCACTGTGCTGTGGTGAGAAACGAGGAAAGACCGTTGTGTTTACTGTGTCTGAAAACATTGGCAGCAGACAGCATGAGGCCAAATAAATGAAGGTGTGACTTCAAGACATCACACCCCGATCACGTGATGAGTAGCATGAGTTTTTTCAGCGAAAACGTGCTGAATATTGCCAACAACCATCCCACTTTGTGAATGCTACTCCAGCAAACCAGCGAGCTCTGTTAGCATCAGATAAGGTGAAGTACCAAACTGCTCATTGTAGAAAAGCCACAGCACAGCAGAGGAACTGATCCTACCAGCAGCAGACATGGTCTCTGTCATGATGTATGACGTCACTGCTGTGGAAATAAGTGCAGGTCCCAGTTCAGCATTGAGCAGGAGCTGAGAGTTCAGTATCGTGCTTTAAACCTGGCTTCGAAAAGCTGTGCACTGCGAAATTTGCTCATTGTGCCATTAATCCTGACTTAATCATTTTGACAAAAAAAATAAATAAATAAATAAAAATAAAAATAATACAAATTGTTTTATTCATTTTTGTTTTGTAGGTTAAAGGGTACCTGTAGTAAAAGCGCTCATATACCTAATTTGATGTATTGTGAATAGCTAGTGACAATACACCTATAAGGCATTTATTATATTCTCTCACAAACCAGCTTTAAGCGATTTAAGGGTTTCACTAACGTCAAGCTTCAGAGCACAGGAGTTTTAAAACAGCGCACTTGAAGTGACGTCATATCGTTGACAAAGCCTCGACCAGAACTGCGAGATTGCAATGTAAACGTAAGGCTATACCTGACATATACAACACAAGCTCACAGAAACTTGGAAAAAACAGACATAGTAGTTTTTTTAAAACCATGGACGAAGACAATTTCGTAGAAGGAGCAGAAGGTTATTTATATGAACCACTGAAGAAAGACTATCCACATTTAGTGAAATCGGATTAGGAAAGCGACGACTCGGAGGACAATATTGGAGAGTCGGCAGAAGCTCTTACACGGGAAAATCGTAGCAAACAACCAGCAAATAATTGGTGTTCTTGTGGAAAATGTGTGCGTCAAAAACCCATCAGGAGTGCTATTGTTGTAAAGAACATGAATTGCTTGAGGAAAATATACTGACATTCTGCAATTGACTATACGACTGTCAACGATGGTACATCACAATGACCTTTAACCCCCGTGAAAAGAAACCAACATGTCCGCGCGCTCAACCTTCGTGAGCAAGGAATGTCATATAGAAGAAAAGGAAATGTGGACTTATAAATAAACTACCGACATCACGCGATGTTTAAAAGTTAATAATAAAGTATAGTGGATATTTTTTGAATGCTGTAAATTTTGGGTACAGGTACCCTTTAAAGTGTTTTATAGACTGTGCTCCTGAGTTAATATTGCTGATCAATTTGAATTTATTAATATTTATTGATTTTATTTAATTTTATTTTTCAGTATCAAATGGTTCAAATTGTTGGTCAAAAAACATTTACAGTTTAAATAAGGATACTTTTTTAATTCCAGGCAAATTAATGCACTTTAAATCTTTTTGTTTTAATAAAGTTATTATTTTTTGTTGGAAGTTGATCAATATTTCTTTTTTTTGTATTCTTAATGTTAATAAGCATACAGTGTTATGCAGAGGATTACTTATAACAATTTTTAGACAAATAACACTACTTTTTTTTGGGGAGGGGGAGGTTGCGACAGAAAATAATTGAGATGCACTATTTTATATAGATATAGGCTTTGGCCAATCAAAATCAAGAATATAATAAAACTGGAAAATCCTTACATCATACTTCCAGAGATTTCCGAGCAGGCCAAAGGTGACGAAGTCCCGGTTTGTACACAGAAAGGTGCAGTGAGGCTCCTTCATCTTGCTGTCCTGAAGCAGAACAGCATCCTGGGAGAGCAGACTCAGAGATGCCGTGTCCACCAGAAACACAGGTAGACTGAACTTACGGGCCAGGGCCAGAAATTTTTTCACTAAATGCTGTAACCAGGTTAAAATATAAGTAAATAGTTTACTTACAGAAAACAAAGAATACATTCTTTAAGTGCTAATAAAGTCTCCTGGACATGTAAATCCCTGAAGAAAATTCTAGCTCCAAGAAGGTTTCAATTATATTATAGATTATAATTGTACTATTTTGACTCACCCACTGAGCCTCCTTCCCTGTTGGGGAACCTTTACCACTGGCTGCATAAAGTCCATGCTGTGGAAAAAGCACTTGTTAGAGAAACAGTTAATTTAGCAATCAAATGAAGTTTCATTTCACAGTTTTGCTTTGGAGCTGGGTGGCACAATAGTGGAGTGGTTAGTTACAGCCATTCACAGAGAGAAGGTCCTGGGTTTGAATCACTGGCTCAAGCATGTGTGTGGAGTTCACATGTTCTCCTCCATCCTAGTGTGTTTTCTTCTGTTACCCGGTTTCTCTCCCACAATCCAACCACACGTACATTAGGTTAGTGACATTACCAAATGACCACAGGTATGAAGGTGAATGTATTATACGTAATTGCGATGGTCTGGAAAACTGTACCCAGGGTGTACCCTGCCTTCACCTAATGTTGACAGTGATAGACTCCAGGTTCTCTGTGACCCTAGTCGGATTAAGTGGTTCAGCAAATGTATTAGTGAGTGTTGCTGGTTGTGTTTAAGTTCGTTGTTACCTTGTTCACGTGTTGTCTGTAGTAATGAAGCTGAAACAGGAGGAATATGGAGCTGGCTGTGATGAGCAGTACCAGCACTGCGGTCTTGTTCACTCTGGCCATGAGTGAGTCTGGCTGGAGGTGATCCTGACAGGCTGGGCCATAAGGCTGACTCCTTCACCATACTTGGACACCCAGACTGATGGTTATGCGGAGATCTGAAAACACCAAGTGTGCAGCACAAGCACAAAACTATTGGAATATATCACACACACACACACACACACACACATATATATATATATATACACACACACACACACACACACACACACACACACATATATATATATATATATATATATATATATATATATATATAAAACACACACACACACACATATATATATATATCACATCACACACACACATACATATATACATACATATATATATATATATATATATATATATAAAAAACACACACACATATACATATACAGTATATAAATGACACACACATATACATATATATCACATCTTCCCGGGGTTGACTTTCAACAGATCAGCATCGTTGGATGGTATCCTGCTCATGAATTACATAAATCTCAAAAAAAAAAAAATCATAAATTACACTGCTATTGTAGTCTTTACAAAATCCAGTTTTTATATTATTATTAGTTTTATTTTTGTCGAAGCGCATGCAGGTTACTCAGTCACAGCACAAACAGCAGCTAGCGAACATACACAATTATGTTTATTCCTTAAAATAACAATAACTTGTAAATTAATTACTGGAAATACTGACAAACTACAACTTACTCATCAGAAGAGCATGTTATACCTGTCAATTTTACCTCAAGTTAGTTAAATACTACCACATTGTATATTCCTAGTTTTCTATAACAGATTCAATCTGTAGATTCATGGCGTTCCCCACGACACAACTGAACGGCGAGCCTCGTAGGACAAACGCGTTTTAAAAATTAATTTCCCCGGACAAATCAAAAGTAAATTAAGGATGGTTTAAAAGTTTCTGGGAACATAGTACTGGTTATAACCCTTTATTTATACAGTTTTAAATATATACGTATTACATTGTCAGAACTTTAATATTTGCACACGTCTCTCACACAAATAGTACAAACTCTGCATTAACGTATGCATTATGTATGGTATGGTGTATTTTTCTTATCTTCAAGGTGACAATAATTATTTCCTGTATTATCAAATAAAACACCAGTTCATTCTCACTTACTTACTGGTTTCTCAAACTGTTCAATCCTACTGGGGTCACAGGGAGGCTTGGGGCCTATCTCAGAGGACACTGAGGTACACTCTGAACAGTTCAGTTCAGTTCATTTTCTGTAACCACTTAATCCTAGTTTGGGTCACGGGGAGGCTGGTGCCCATCCCAGCCAACTTCGGGCGAGGGCAGAGTACACCCTGGACAGCTCGCCAGGCCATCGCAGGGCGGAAACACGCTGACGGCTTTGCAGCCTACTCTTGTCGAAAGTCAGCAATGGTTCTTTTACATGCCTCACACCATAGACAGTGGGAGACATGGCCGGCCTTTGATAACCCAGTTAGCCGCACTGGGGGCACTCTGAACAGATGATCTGATAATCACAGGGTCAATACACACAATCATTCACTCTCACGACTCAGGGCAAGTTCGAACACCCTCTATACAGAAACACCCACTGTCAAACCCACTGTCAAACCCGGGACTTTCTTGCAGTAGGCAAACTTTTTCACCACAAAACCACCTGCCACTTTATTCATCATGTAAAATACGGTGCTGTAATTTGAGTTGGTAAATTCTGTAGATAAACACAGATATTGGATTTAAGTTAAGCCTTTCTTCCTTCTTTCCCTGGTTTACTTTTAATTGAATTTGATTAAATTTTGGGCACTTTCTTTCTTTCTTTCTTTCAGCTTTTCCCGGGAGTCGCCACAGCGAATCATCTGATTCGCACATATGATTTGGCATAGGTTTTTATGTCAGATGCCCTTCCTGTCACAACCCTTTAGCAAGGGACAGAAACACGCTGACGGCTTTGCAGCTACTCTTTTTATGAAAGTCAGCAATTGTTCTTTTACATGCCTCACACCATAGACAGTGAGAGACATGGCCCGCCTTTGATAACCCAGTTAGCTGCACTGGGGGGGACAGTGACAACCTTGTGGGGACTCGAACCCCCAACCTTAGGATAGGTGATCCTGCGCCCTATCCACTAGACCACCACTGCCCCTGAAAGTGCCAAATTTTGGCCACTGAAGGTCTTGGTGCAGCACAGTCATGTGGCGCCATAACCATATCGTTTCACAAGTTGGCGCCAGAACATATAAATAAATACTCTCATTGATTTATGGGCCGAACCACTTGGGGTCAAGGATTAGCTTTTATTTTATCTCTGTGCATGTCTTTAGACTCAAACGAAACCAGGATACCTGGCAAATACCCACACAAGCGATTCGACCTTACAACTTTTTTGCTGAGAGGTAGATGTTGTAATCACTATATCAGTGTGCCACAGTCCAAAATACATGTACATTCTCCCACAGTCCAAAATACATGTACATTAGGCTTATTGGCTGCTCAGAATTGCCCTAGGTATGAATATTTGTGTGTATGTTGACCCTGTGATGATCTAATAATCTGTTGATGGTGTATCATGCCTGTGCCCAGTGTCCTAATAGGACTGTAATAGGATGAAGTAGTTTGAAAAGTGAATGTATGAATCGAACAATTTACTAATCAGTTACTTTCACACTTTTAATCTTTTGTTACTATTAATATTATTTTATAAATAATTATTTTGTGAGAAACGTTATTCCTGATTCTGTCAATCTTCTACTGCTATGGCTCTTCTCACACCTCTGTTTCTTCTGCCTGAAGCATCTGTTCTTGGAAATTACCTCTGGATGACCACCTATAGATATCATAAAAAACCCACTTTCCATAAAGGACAATCTGCTCATTCTGAGGTCCTGGGAGTATATACTTCATGTTCCAGTTCATTCTAAAAGTGTTTGGTGGGGATGAGATCGGGGCTCTGTGAAGGACACCTGAATTCTTCGACTCTTAATTTTAGCAAGCTGTTCCTTCATGCAGCTTACCTTGTGCGCAAGGACATTGTTCTGCTGGAACTGGTTCTGGTTCCCACATTGTCTATTTTTAATTTATAGATACAGATCAATTTAAAGCAGACAACTCTTTAATGCCGGGAACTGTCTGAATGATCATTTTAGGTGTTTTATCATCAGTACATCACTAAAGGTCCAGTGTGGAGAATCTATTAGCTGTTGAATATATCTGGTGAGCAACTCAGGCTT
Organism: Plotosus lineatus; assembly: GCA_024760905.1. Taxonomy (NCBI): domain Eukaryota; kingdom Metazoa; phylum Chordata; class Actinopteri; order Siluriformes; family Plotosidae; genus Plotosus; species Plotosus lineatus. The sequence continues at coordinate 24,800,717 of CM045740.1, read as the reverse complement.
TTTGTGACCTCAGTAAAGTCTATCTTGCTGTAAAGGTATGAATGCTGGTGACTTACCATCACCTGAGAAAGATCTCTTGATGGCTCCAATGCACAAATGCTTTGTGGGGCACTTGATACCAGCTGGCAAAGTTATATCACAGAGTGCTGTATGTCCCACTCATAAGACTTCCTGACAAGGTTGCCTGGTGAAGAACTGGCCTCGCAGACCACTACTTCAGGCACAAAAAGCGTTTGTCTAGGAAGCTCATGTTCTGGAAACCCCTTCATAGGCAAAGAAAAGGAGGCCATCCTTTTGAAATATTTATTCATAGCCTCATGAGGGATGTGGGTGCTGCCAGTTCTCTTGAAATGACTGACCACCAGGACTGGAACTCCAGTATTGGCTGAAGCCATCATGAATAAATAAATGATAATTGGATGAAATGAAGTACATCATCAATAAATAAGATGTAATTTATCTATAATTATTTTTAAAAATGTTTGAGTTTTCGAAATCTTAAAATAAGATGTTTATATCTATACAGGGAACAATGGCTCCTCTCACTGAGGCCATCTTGTACTGCTATGTTTCTGTAGTATTCCAAATTCATTCATTTTCTGACCAGTTTAATTTTAATTAGGGAGGCTGGAGCCCATCCCAATTGACTCTGGGTGAGGGCAGAGTAAACTCTGGACAGCTTGCCAGGCCATTGCAGAGCAGCCCAGATTCATACAGGCTTCAAAGGGGAGGGGTCAGGAATGAAAATTCAGTTCATTACAGTTGGCATCTCTAGGGCAGTGGTGGCTCGATGGTAAAATGTGCTGATCCTAAGGTTAGAGGATCGAAACCCTCTCTCCACAAGGTTGTCACTGTTCCCCCAGTGCAGCTAACTGGGTTATCAAAGGCCAGCCATGTCTCTCACTGTCTATGGTGAGAGGCATATAAAAGAACCATTGCTGACCTTCGACAAGAGTAGGCTGCAAAGCCGTCAGTGTGTTTCTGCCTTGCTATGGGTTGTCAGGCATCCGACGTAAAAACCTATGCCAAATCAAACATGTGAATCATTAATGTGACTTCCATGAATATGGAGGCAGATGATTCGCTGTGGCGACCCGAGTAGAAAAAGGGAACAGCTGAAAGGAAAAGAAGACAGTCTGGCATCTCACCACTAGATGTCGCCAGATACCACAAAATTTTCAATACCGCAACAATAGTTAAGCCATGACCTTTTGGGAATTATGCCTGGTGTTATGTCGATAGAATAAAGTGTCCTAAAAATAATAATTAAAAAGCAGTTTTGAATGACAAAGGCAATTTTAGAAAATCAATAATTTACTTGAATGGACAGAAATGACAATTGTTCATTTGCATGTACAGTAAATAATAAGATCAAATCAGGGAGGAAAACATTAAATTAAAGAAAGAAGATATTTTTTACACAGCAGGAACTACTGAAAGCTGTCTGATGTCTACCACTAAAATAGGTGGTTTTGGTGGACAGGATTTAATCAGACCTTCGTACAAATAGTGGGATAACAGGAAATTAAATCTGTAGAAGCAGCATTAAATAGTTTACGTCATGCAAACATTGTTCCACAGTCATATTTATCCGCATAACATACTGTAGTAAAAAAGAGGGGGAGAGAGAGAGAGAGAGACTACAGACTTCAGTGTTCGGACCATAAAAGGAAAAATACCTTTCCTCAGATACGAGGTAATCGTCACCTGCACTCACACATTTACATATGAACACTAAACTAAAAAATATACACGGATCCTTAAAAGTAATACAACTCAAAGCATAAAGGACAGAATCTGTCATATTGTGTCAAAAATAAATCATTTTAAAAACAAGAAAAAAAAAAAAAGAAAAATTAGTAAGAGGAAAAAGTGCACTCAGCTAATCCCTGATAAACGCTTGAAAAATTTGTATCCGAGATGAAACATAAAGACAGAAAGAGAAAGAGCAGCTCTTCATATCTCGGAGAAATCTATGCTTTCCAGTGACAGATTTTATTTCCCATGACGCTTCACAGTATTCTTCTGCTAGATGATGTATTCCACAGGAAGTTCGGGTTCGGGTTCATGGGTTGTTCATACAGGTTGTGTGTGTTTTTGTTTTTTTTGCTGATTAGACGTGGGATTACAGAGGAAGCTAGTCCTAAATCAGCGTGCGGTGGTGAAGTTGTAGTTTTTAAGCTACTGTGCCATGCTATTCAGACTGCTGTTTGATCCAACCAGCCCATTTTCAACCTTCTGGAAACTTTTAACTGCACTGGGCACCTGTAACCCAGTCGACAGGCTCAGACCGCCACACCACACCTGCAGGACACAGAACGGTGTAAATGTGAGTCAAAGGTAATGACAAAGAAGGCGTCATCAGGAGACCATGTACCTGCCAGAACAGGAAGAAAGGTGTGTCTGTCAGTCTCATTGACAAAAGGTGTGGTCTCCGCACCTGTCTGTCTCAGTGAAGGAGGTGTGACCTTGATGCTTGTCAGTTTCAGTGATGGGGACGTGTTCCCAGTGCCCAGAGAGGCATGTAAAAGAACCATTACTGACTTTAGTCAAGAGTAGGCTGCATAGCCGTCAGTGAGTTTCTGCCTTGCGATGGCCTGGCGAGCTGTCCAGGGTCTACTCAGGGTCTACTTGCCCAGAGTTGGCTGAGATGGGTGGCAGCCTTCCCGCGACCCTAATTAGAATCGAGCTGTTCAGAAAATGAATGGATGAATGAGAGGTGTTCTCAATACTCATCAATCTCAGTGATGGAGAAGTGTACGCAGTGCTTAGGGAGGCATATAAAAGAACCATTGCTGACATTCATCAAGATTAGGCTCCATAGAGTCAGCATGTTTTTTACCCTGCACAAGCACTCGGCCCTCGACTAGAGTCGGCTGGACTCCCCGCGACCTTAATTAGGATTAAGCTTTTCACAAAATGAAAGAATGAATAAATATATCCCAGGCTCATGCTTAGTGTAGGTGTAACACGCATCTCCAGTTTCAGTAGCTAACCACATTTAGCCACAGTAACATTACAGAAACATGCACTGCTACTGGAGGGGAAGGTTTTTGCAAATTGTGTGACATAAGCATCCAGCAAAAACTCACCATAAATGCTGGTACAACAGGTTGAGTGAACTTCGTCTTGAACGATTGAAGCAGCTGTTTGCTTTCCGCATTGTAAAATGACAACTGACCTGAAATTAAAGGGACACAAAGGAGCTTTTGGATTATGGGTAAAGCATAATCTGTGCCCATTCTGCTTGAGTAGGATATGAAAAAGGACAATAGTGCACAAAGCAGGCAGACTTGAAAAGGGCTCGTTAGTATTCTTTTATTTGCACACTTCCAGAGTCAATGGATCCACCTGACATTCGAGCTACAGGTGTCCAATAGCAATAGAGATAGGACATGAGACAAGAGATCTGATCTCCTTCAGCTCCAGGACTATATCAGGACAATGCTTTCAGTTCATTTTACCAGTACTGTACTGTGAATTAATGATTTTTTTCTTTCTTGGTTTGAGTGTGACTGTAAATGGCCCTCCAATGGTCCGGTGAGCTATTCAGGATGTACCCTGCCTTCACCCAGTGTTACGTGAGATAGGCTCAAGCCTCCCTGCAAACCTAATGGAATTAATCGAGTTGGCAAATGAATAAGTATATACTACACAGAAATTATGTGACTTGATTGGTTTGCTATCTCTGGGTGAAAGATATTATCCTGAGTGGATAATGTTTGAATCAAAATGACGAGCACTCATAATTTGTCACACTCATCTTAAAGTGGGCAGTGTCATCTTTAAAATGGAAAAATTAACCATACCAATCACTTAATCCTACTCGAGTCATGGGGAGGCTGGAGCCTATCTCAGCCAACTTTTGGCAAAGCAGACGTACACCTTGGATACTTTGTCAATCCATCACAGGGCCAACACACGCAGAATTATTTACACTCACACACATGAGCAATTTGAAGCAGGGAATTAGCCTGACGTACACATCTTTGGTCTGTGGAAGGAAACCAAAGTATGTAGAAGAAACCCACTCAAGCATGGGGAGAAAATTCAACACAGAACTGTCCTCTCCAAGCTAGGTACCTCCTTGCTGTGGGTTAGAAGCCCTGTTTGTGTACAGTATAAACTGAAACCACCATTAAAAAAAATATTAAGTGACTGAGGAAGTGAGCAAGATTTTAAATGAACTCTTTTGTACCTCCATCAAGGTCACAGTAAACTCCTATCCTCTCAGGTACCGCCACGTCCAGAGTCTTTGCCTTGTTATTGTGTTTGGCAGCGAAGGAATTCTGGAGCCAGTTATTGACGTGGATACACCAGGTAGTGTTGGTTTTACCTAACTGATCAAACTTGCCCAGGTTTTTGTAGGCAACGCCGATGCTGTAAGACTTGCAGTCTTTGAGGGCCTTCACCTCCCAGTAGTGCTGACCGGAGTCAATACTGGTGTCACCTGAGCAGCAACAAGGTACACAACGAACATCATTTTTATTATCGCCTATAATCCAGTATTTCTGTGAAAATTCAATACCTTCTCAAGAATGATATCTGAGACGTTGATGTAAAAATGTGAATGAGTAGAGTTCTATAGGTTTCTATACCCAGCACTGTGTAGGACTCGCCGGTAAACCGATCTCTGCTTCCTCTAGGTGCCGGTGAACGAGCGGTCGACCCTCTTTTCGGAGATGGAGTTCCACTTCTGTAATCATCAATGGAGCAAACTTACAGTCAGCCAATTCTCTCTCTCTCTCTCTCTCTCTCTCTCTCACACACACACACACACACACACACACACACACACACACACACACACACACGCACGCACGCACGCACGCACGCGAAAAGCAACACTAGGACTAATGCACATGCCGATTCAATCCCAAACCCAAACACACGTCAACAGCCTGGCAGAGAAAAAGAAACGCAGAAGCAGTAATGAAAGGAAATAGCAAGAGCACACTGAGAAAAGATTTCTGGTGTTAGTAAGAGTGCTTATGCAGACGAAGACATGAAAACACACATGAGTTTCAGGGTAGGACAGTAAAGAAATCTATAACGAAGCCTGGATGTTACAAGAAACATAAGAGAATTCTATTCAAATCCTGATCTGATCTTAAAGGAACCGTCCAGTTTTTTTAACATAATCTCTGTGTGTAAGTACAATAGAGAACACAGTCATTCATTTTCTTAGTAGATTACATCTAATTAAGCCTCGCGCAAAGACTGGCGCCCATCTCAGCCGACTTGGGCTGAAGGCAAGGTACACCCTGGACAGCTTGCTAGGCCAGCACAAGGCAACACACACACACACACACACACACACACACACATACACACCCATTCAGACTCACACTCACACCTAAGGGTGATTTGGAACAGCCCATTAGCCCAATGGACATGTTTTTGGAGTCTGGGAGGAAATGCCTTCACCTAGGAATCAAACTCAGAAACATCTTACTGTGAGGTGGATGTATTAACCACTTATAGTCACAACACTCATTTGGGTGGGTCTCCTCTGGGCACTCCGGTTTCTTCCCACAGTCCAAAGACATGCACATTAGACTAAGTGACTGCTCGAAATTGCATCTAGGTATGAGTGTGTTTGTGAATGGTTGCTCACGTGTTGGCCCTGCAATAGACTGGCGAGGGTGTACCCCACTTGCGTATTCTCCCCATTCTAGGGTCAGTTTCCTCCGGGTATCAAAAGTACAAAAATATGCATATTAGATGACTGGCTGTTCCAAATTGCCCAGAATGTAAATGTTTGTGTATGTGTTGGCCCAGTGATGGCTCATTATCGGTAGAGATAGGTTCCTGCCACTTCGCGACCCTAGTAGGATATAGCGGTTTGGGAAATGAGTGAGAGAGTGAGTTAAGCCTACCTCATCTGTAAGCAATCATAGCCGAATGTACAAACTAATTTCAGTTCAAGGGTAAGTGAGTATATTTTCGGATTAATATTTGGGGCAGATGGTCCGTTTTCAGGGCAGTGGTGGTCTGGTGGTAAGGTGCCCAATCACTGATTCCATGGTTGTGGGTTCAAGCCCCACTCTCAACAGGGTGTCACTGTCCCCCCAGTGCAGCTAACTTGGTTATGAAAGGCCGGCCATGTCTTTCACTGTCTATGGTGAGAGACATGTCAAAAAACAATTGCTGTCTTTGGACAAGAGTAGCTGCATAGCCATTGGCATGTTTCTGCCCTGCGATGGCATCGCGAGCTGTCCACAGTGTACTCTACCCTCCCTAAGAGTCGGCTGAGATGGGCGCCAGCCTCCCTGCGACCTTAATTAGGATTAAAGCAGTTCAGAAAAGTGAATGAATGAATGAATTTTCATTGTTTGAAATGAATGAGTTTTCGAGGTCTTGGAAAAAGTTGCAGTTGTGCTCAGAATTTGGTGAGAATTCAGAGTGGCTTGAATACGAGAGAACAGCTTTGAAAGCAGTTCAGGTTTTGTTGTGCTTTTTCATACAGCTCAAGCTGCGCGCGTCATGCAAATCCAGCCCTTTTTACAAAGAAAAACCCATAAAATTAGGACACGTCACAGGAATTCACCTCTTCTGAACAGAACCAGCCAGCGGAAGTGTTGTGCACCTACACTTTCGTTTGCAAAACAAAAAATCTGCATATTTCCTACACATAGCATGCCTCAAACCATCTCACACACGAATTATAAAAATATAGTATTATTTCTAAATATAAACGATGTTTCTGGTGTCTGCGTATGTATTCCGTTTACGCTCAGATCTGATTCTTTGGGATGTATTACAAGGGACATATGGGAAATATATCTCGGCAGTAATCTATTGCTGTATTTTTTATTTACTTTTCCTGAAATAACAAGTTCCACTTGGATTTCCCAGATAATCTCTCCACTGATATAAAATTGGATTTTCCTTATCCGTTGGAAAGCTGATCTGGTAAAATACATGACACACAGCCAGTGCAGGGTCAATTGTTTGAAGGTTTTTGAAGAGATCGTGCCTTTTTCGGCCAGGTAAACCCGATACCAAACCGTTAAGCTGTTCAGAAAACAAGTGATGATGAATATTTAATGGATAAGGTTGGAAATGGCTCGAAATGCCACCTGCTGGTTAAAATCATCCTGAACTGTGCAAAGCCCATGCAAATGTAGAGTCGACCGTGCGGTACTTCTCTACATCAATAAATTTAAGTGTCTTAACGTTCTCTCAGCAAAGGTTGGGGAGTCCCATCTCCTCGAGCCGCAGTCCTTGAAAAGGAGTGTATAAAATTGCAATGACGATGTTCAAATACATGCTGAGGGAGACCATCACTGCCCAAACCAACCCCTGTTCTCAGCCCCTCCCCCTTGCGTAGCTCACTTTTTAGCATTATTGCAGTTTTCATTAAGAGGTTTACTGACCATTTAGGGAAGGAGTCACCAATGTCATCACTTTTTAAGAATGCTTTCTAACAGGAATGTAATTGGATGAAGCACAAAGATAAAATATACAATAAAAATATCCCCTTGTGACAAATTGCTGTGCTTTTAACAGAAATGTAACACTTCCAGATGTGGCCAACATCTCATGCTTATATTCCATAAACTTAATACCCTGTTAGAAGGTGATGGTTAGTGATGACACTAATGACATGCCATGAATCTTGTTTGTTTGTACCGGCATGACTGATGGCGACAGCACGAATGGGGTGTTGATTTTTAATAATGTAGTTACTCACCAAAGTTAGAAAGGTGCAGGCATGGAAAAGATTACCACGAGAAGTTTACTGCTTTGGACGCAAAGGATGAGATACACTGACTAATGTTCTGTATACTGTAATTATTATCCTGCCACCATTTCTTTGAAGGGAGAATAACGTGTAAAGTGAAATCCTAGAACCAAGAAAGAGTCAGAACGAAAGCCAGTTATAGATGGAGGCAGGACAGAAAAATGATCATGTGACTTGTTAATAATATTAATATAAAAACATTGAACAGATTTAAGGATATTCTCCATCTAGAAATGACGTTTAGAATCAGCGTACACACACACACACACACACACACACACACACACACGCACACACACACAATTGTGTTATAAGTTATCCTTCTATGTAAACAGCCAACTAGTGTGACAAACAAAATTAGCCGTTTAACGTAAAACTAATCAGTGCTATAAAGCCAATGAATAGGTTTATAGACTGAAGGTTATCCGGCTAACCCTGCAGACTTTTTTCTGAGCCATTCCTCCTGGTTATAAAGCGACCCGATTAAAGCCAACGCCTACTCCCATAAACACCATTTGAAAAAAAAGAAGAATCTAGGGAGGCTAAAAGGTGCAGTAAAGATCTAAAGGATTGAATCCCAAAATGCCAGAAACACACGATCACCTTGTCATGTTCTTCAGATTAGTAAGATGTGCACTGTTGGTGAAAAAAAGAAAAGTGTGAATAAAAGAAAACGTGCCTCTGAGGCTGCACTTTTAAAGAAGAAAATGGGAAAAAAGTTATCAGGGCAAATGCATTAACAGCTGAGCAAGACCCACAAATATTGCAGGAACAATAATAGATTTGAAAACAGCCACAAAGTTCTTCGCTGAGATCCCAGGAACGACTGAGGAAGAAAAGAGAACTACATATTCTACATAAATCGCAGGGCTTAATAAATTATGGTCCACTTCCATCTCCATAATGAGAAATGTCAGAAGCCTTAACAATCCTTAAAATGGGGACGTAGAGCTTAGAATGTCCACCTGACAGAAAGAAGGTCCTGGGTACAGTGAAGGGGTTTTTGTATGGAGTTAGCATGTTCTCCCTGTGCTTGCATGGGTTTCCTCGAGGTACTCTGGTTTCCTCACACAGTCCAAAGACATGTACATGAAGCTAAATTTCTCCTAGGAGTGTGTGAATGTGAATGGTTGTGTGTGTCTGCGCTGTGTTGGACGATTGAGCTATTCAGGGTGTACCTCCACCTGGAGATAGGCTTCAGCCTCTCCATGATCCTGATAGGATGGAGGAATTCCGTAAATAAATGAATGAATAAATTATTAAAACTCAGGGTGGGAACTCGTTCATTCATTTTCTGAACCACTTAATCCTAAATAGGGAAATGGGGAGGCTGGTGCCTATCTCGGCCGACTCTGGGCAAGGGAAGAATACACCCTGGACAGCTTGCAAGGTCATCACATGGCGGAAACACGCTGATGACTATGTAGCTACTCTTGTTAGTACTCTTCTCGAAAGTCAGCAATGGTTCTTTTACAGCCTCACACCATAGACAGTGAGACACATGGCCAGCCTTTGATAACCCAGTTACCTGCACTGGGGGAGGGTGGGAATTATATGTAATTTATTCATTCATTCATTTTCTAAGATGAATCGTTATTATGTCTATCTCAGCCGACTCTAAGCAAAGGCAGGGTACATCCTGAACAGCTCGCCTGCTCTAACCTACTGACTATTCACACACACACACACCGAGGGGCAATTTGGAACAGCCAGTTAGCTTACAGTGCATGCTTTTGGACTGTGGGAGGAAACAGGAGTACCCAGAAGGACCCACATTGCATGAGGAGAACATGAAAACCCCACACAAAATGCCTACATCTCGGGAATTGAATCCGGGTCTGTCTTGCTGTGAGGCTGATGTGCTAACCACTGAACCATCCTGCCACCCAATCACACAACCACCACCAACCAGGGAGGGGTGAAAGCATACACACGCCCTCTTCGTGACATGCAATGCTATTCACTTGCCTCTTTTTGAACCGCTGTGCATATATATTTTGTGGTGGTCTAACACACGCTGAGGGAAAGCGCAATCCGCCCCCTCTTATGAATGAGCTCACAGACATCCTTGATTGACTGGTGATCGTTATGAATGACAGTGAAGTGAGCGTATGCCGTCCCTCCCATGAGCTCCATGTTATAGTTTACAAATATCACAGATAAACCATACAAACTTTGAGATTAGAGTGCCATGTATTATACCGTGTACTTAAACAATTATTTGCGTCAGACTCAATGAATATCAAATTCATTGTAAAGACCATCAATCAGGTGCTGTCATTTGATGTGGAGTTGTTTAAAATCATTAAAAACAAATATAAGAAATCATGTAACCCATAGGTGTGTGGTCAGATTGTGGATCACAATATTAATCTGGTATCAGTATATCGCCCAGACCTAATGGCAGCTGTAGGAAATCAAGTATCAAGAGTAAAATGGATGGGGTTATGAAAACGTACCTGCCCTTGTTCTCCTTCCCTTTGACCTTACTGTCCATGCCTTTGCCTCCCTGTGGGTCCCACTCCACGCTACTCTCCTCCACCTTCAGGTTCAGGTGTGAAGATGACGAGTCGAAGGTGAAGTTGAATGCTACAGCAGGAGATGTCATTAATAAAAAGTTTTTTTTTATATCTATATATCTGTATACGGTGCATAATAATAGGTCTTTCACTATGATTGGCAGTCACAGATACCACGCCTCCTTTTCCAAAGCTGCTGATTGCTGCATGCTGTCATTGTTGTCTTTACCTCTGGTTTCCAGTGTGACAGGATCTGAATAATCTCCAGCAGCCGCTTTGTTGCACGCTCGTACCCGGAAGTTCATGAATTTGGTATCAAACTTTAAACCTGAAAATAAAATGAAGTGACTCAATGAATTCTTGGTGTAAACTTACAGTATATCACAATGACACTGAAATTATTGACTGCATTCGTAAGAAGGAGCAAAAATTGAGTATATACAGTATGTAAAACAACACAAACATCTAAAAGTATTCATAGAGTACACGGTATCTCCACCTCTCTACATCGATAATGAACCAAACAGATGCCCAACTTAGCAAAAACACGCTCTCATTTGAATGCTTTACCAGTTGGCCAAGGTTTATCCTTTCAAGGTCTTGTATGGTCTCCTCCTTTCATAGTAATAGCATGTTTATTGTCACTGATTTTAATGATTACATGCTCAATCTCCAAAACATTGGCACTTTGAACTGACCTTGACCTCTGACCTTTGACCTAGACATTCCAAAATCAAATCATGGCACTCAGGCAGGGTAGCATTCCCACCAAGTTTGGTGAAAATCCATGCACGAGTGTGATCGGGATATTGCTCACAGTCAAACTTTCAATTAAAAGAAAAAACAGACTGTGTGTGTGTGTGTGTGTGTGTGTGTGTGTGTGCATGCGTGCGTGCATGCGTGCGTGCACATGCGAGCGTGTGAGTGAGAGTGAGTGCGTGCCCTGTGTCCGTACCTGTCAGTGTATACTCTGTGCTCTTGATATTGTCCACAGTCTCCCACTGGTGCTCATCCTTGACCCGAGCTAGACCCTCATGGTTGGTTTTTCTGTACTCGAGGATATAGTGGTCAATCTTGCTGTCCTCCACCGGCATACACCAGCTGATGGTTACCGCATTGTCCATTACCACACAGTCTTGAACATCGACTTCTGGAGCTCTAGGGACTAAAAGTGTCACATGTTACCCATACACTACAAATTTTTATTACAGCCAAGAAATATCATACCATTTAAACTGTTCATTCAATTATTCATTCTTCGAAGTGTTTAATCCTATGAACATGGAAAAACACAGAAACACCCTCACCAAGCCTGGGATTCAATCCCAAAATGTGCTGTGTGGCTACACACATGTTAATCACTGATAAATATGCTAACCACTACATCACTGTGCTGCCCAACAATTTAGTATTTGTTTGTTTATATAACCCCCGAAAATGGCCTTGTGAGCTGTCCAGGGTGTACCCCACCCTAGCCCAGACTTAACTGAGATGGGCGCCAGCCTCCCCATGACCTTAATTAGGATTAAGCGGTTCAGAAAATGAATGAATGAATGTTTACATAATTTACATGCAGCCTGAATATAAAAGATGAAGTTAGATTGAGTCTTTTAAAATAACTGCTCTGTATGCTGAGTCACTGGCAGCCATGTCAGTTCTGTTAGGTGGTGTCTATTAGGAAAGCATTGTGTTTGTAACAGTACAAAAGATTTGTGTTTTAAGACAGCGAGCATTTCCAATTCAGTGCTTCTTTATGCTGAGAGAGGACGAGGAAACCCTTTAGACGACAGATGCCTGATTTGCATGACATTAACCACTGCAGATGGGTGCAGGTGGCTTGTGTGTCATTGACTCGGTGAATTAAGAGCCAGCTATTGAAGACATGCAAATTCACAACTGGGGCCACAAACCATTCATCTACACATTTCACCTGTCTAAATTCAACACAGAGTCCCACATCAGTTTCTGGGTCTTCTGAGCTATAAAATGTGGTATAAAAGAGTGATCACATGTCCTTCACTTTCATTATCACTTTTGTCATCCATCTGTCTATCCATCCATCCATCCATCCATCCATCCAGCCATCCATCCATCCATCCATCTGCCCATCTATCTATCCATTCATGTATCCATCCATCAGTTCATCCATCCATCCATCTCGCTGCCTACCCATCCATCCATTTATGCACCAGTCCATTCATCCATCTGTTCCCCATCCTTTCATTCATGCATCCATCCATCACTCTGTTCACATCCATGCATTTATCCATCCATTAATCCAAGTGTCCATCCATTCATTAATTTTCCATCCATCTATCCATCTATACATCTTTTATATATACCGGTTATCTGTTAAAGACATATGGAGAGCTGGATTCAATACCAAGTGATTCTGGGAAAGAGGTGATCTTCACCCTCAGGAGTCATTAGTTGAGCCCTGGTTATCATCCATTAAACTTTGATTTTCATCATTCATGATTTTTATCATTACACAATTTATACCATGTAAGCCATGGAGTAGAAAGAAAGAGAGATGTCCTTTTGGCTTTTTCCCTTTATCAGGGGTCGCCACAGCGAATGATTTGCACGTTTGATTTGGCATAGGATTTTTTGTCGGATGCCCTTCCTGACACAACCCTTTAGCAAGGGACAGAAACACACTGACGGCTTTGCAGCTACTCTTTACGAAAGTCAGCAATGGTTCTTTTATATACCTCTCACCATAGACAGTGAGAGACATGGCCAGTCATTGATAACCCAGTTAGCTGGGGGACAGTGACAACCTTGTGGAGAGTGGGACGCGAACCCCCAACCTTAGGACCAGCGATCCAGCACCCTATACCACTTGACCACCACTGCCCTTGGAATAGAAAGAAAGTTATTGTCAAATCTACATGTGCTTAGACACGTAATACCCTGGGCTGACTAAACCCTGGTGAAAGAACCATGGTCCAGTTTGTTGTAGTGATAGATACTCAATGTTTAAAAGTGGTCTACTGGGACTGTTGGACACAGCTGTTTCCATCTATGTCCACACTGCCTCTTGGTTTCCTTAATGGAGCCATTGATTAGCTGCAGTAGATCCTCTATCCACTGCGAGTTATGCATCTGAGGTTAATCACAAACTACTGTGTGAAGTAGTAACGATTACAAGGCGAGTGATCAACAAAAAAGATCCCTTTAGTCAAAATAGGTACTGTTTCAAGATACCGTATCAAGGAGCGAGATGACAGGAGGCATCTGCTCCTTAAATAATGGAAGATATAATATATGAGCTCAGCTTCTGCAAGTGAGAGCCACCCTGAGCTGCAACTCAACTCCTCAAAGATGTGTTTGTTAGTTTCATATTTCAGACGTACACGAAGAAAGGCCAGAGTCTCTGTGGCTCTGGGTTCAGACACCTGAAGACCAGCCTTTCTGAAAACAAGAGCTGAGCTGAAGTAAGCTGGGTGTCATAGCAGTACATCATGCATGGTGAAAGGCTCATTCACTCTCATTCTTCTGTCAGCTGAAACTGGGCAAACACGGGGTACACCCAGAACTGCTTGCCAGACCATCGTCTACTCAATCACACTTACATCTAGGTGCAAAGTGGAACTGCTACTTACCCTAATGTGCATGTTTTTTGTCTGTGGGACAAAAGCGGAATATCCGGAGTAAACCCACACAAACACGAGGAAAACATGCAAACTCTACAAAAAAAAAAAATCTCAATACTGCAACTCAAAGGACCTTCTTGATATAAAGATTGCCACTAAGCTCCTACATGGTGAAAGGCTATGCTAGCATATACTTCTGGGACAATTTTTGCCTGAACTAGCTTTCATTGTCACTCTTTGCTTAACTAGTCATATCTAAACAACTTCAACCCCCTGGCTATATACAGGAGCATTAGATTACTCATACTAGAAAAACATTACAGCGACTTCAACACTAATACCCAAGCTCTTCCATGCTGTCCAAGCAACACACAGCTTACATAATTATGCCTGTAAGGTCTAAATTGGCTTAAAAGGACTGTTCTGTTGTATTAATCACATATTTTTTATTGCATTTGGAATTGTGAATAAATGAAAGAGTGCTCCATAGTGTGGTTTAATCTATGATACAGGAGACAGTGGTGAGTTTAGTGATATTTTTAGATCTGTGTGCTGTGCCAGGCTTTGGGGCATCTGTGGATGTGAAAGACTCCGAGTCTCATGGGTGCTTACTCAGAAACTCTACTGATGAGGACAGTCATCATCTGTTTAACCCCACCCTCCAGTTTCACATTTATACAAATGGCATTTCTAAGCCAGTGACGTACTAATTCATTTACAAAGCTTGTTAAACTGCTAGCTCTAAGCTGTACAAACTAATTAGCAACATAAAAAAACTTAAGATACCAAATGTTTCTTAGCTGCGCAGCACAATGCAAAGATTTGATTTTTAGCAGATATCTTTAGCTATCTTTAATCGAAACCTTAAGGAAACACACACACACACACACACACACACACACACACACACACACACACACACACACACACACACACAAATGTCATTAGATATGAACAATTACATGCTCTGATTGGTTAATCTACTTCCAGGATAGCAGCTCATATCTTGTTAGCTGTAATGGCACTACAAAAACAAAAAACACACAAAAAAGAACCCAAACTGGAAATAATCATGATTCTTTCTAAGCTAAAAGCTAATGTTTGGTTTTTCAAACTGTTCATACAATACTGATTTCATGAAACTGAAACAAAATTTGCAAGTTTATTTTTTATTAAAAAAAAAAACATGGGCAGGCATGAGGTGGTGCATAACAGAGGAGGAGGAGAATTTTGTGCACGTGCACACTATGAATGCCAGCGAAGAAAGGCTCGTGGTGAGCTCCCACAAGGCCAGTGCTTCTCAAATTGTGGGGTGCAATTAAGTGTACAATTGACAGAGTACACTACGATTAAGTGTAATTGTGCATCCTCTGCAGTAGGTGCCCACCCACTCCAATTTTTTAAGCGCCCTGGGCGCTTATCACATCGAATACGGTATATACTGTATATACCGGAGTGGGTGGGTGCTTATTAAAATGGTTACCAGTGGAGTGGAACGGTATGTACTTATTACCATCGAGGTGGAAAACATGAATAATAACAGAAAAATAAAAGAGTTCTACTGGTATTTGTGTTATTCGTTTTGAGGTATCAACCAAACTACTAACATGAAAGCTGGAAATAAACAGAAAACAGCATAAATTAAAAAAAGACTTTTCCTTCCCTTACTTTTCCCTCCCGGTACTTTTCCTTTAAACATTTCCTTTAAACATTTTTCCAAGTAAAATGAGACAATCAACACGAATGTCAACTTTAGCACATGACAAGTTGAACCAATCAACACAAATGTCAACTTTAGCACAGGGCAAGTTGAACCAATCAACACGAACATAAACAAAAGCACACGGCCAAGAATTTCTTTAAATTTATGAAGTTAGAGAACAGGAGAATCGAGTGAAAAATACTGGTCATCACTTTTTGATAGGTTCATATCTGGCTCATCGCTCCATTCATTCAGAGCATCCCATAGTTTTGCTGTAACAGTTTCTAATGGTTCATTGGTTGTTGGACATTTACCAAGAGAACACAGCAAAATATTTTCCGTTTTTTTAAAGCACAGCGGAACAATCAAATGTGTTGTTACTGATGAACATTATAGACATTCCCCAGTAGCAGGGGGGTCTTGAAATAAAATGTAAACTCACTTTTACAGGCAGTGAACGCCTCATTTTACAGTTACAGAGACTGATCGAATAAGTTGATAAGTATGATCTACAATTTTGCTCCCAATACACATGGGCGGTTATTATACATAAAATAATAAAAAAAATTAAAAAAAAAAAAACACAGAGGGGGCGCTTATTGGAGCAGAGCGCTTATTACGTCGAATACGGTATATATACAGTCGGTCCGCTACTTACGAAACCCTCTGAATACGAAAAATACAGGTTAGGAAAAACGTTTTCCTAAATTTTCTAAAACAACCTTTTACGAAAAGCGCCAAACGCGCCATTCACAAATTCAAAGAATGCGCGAGTTGCTCTCTCATTGGCTGTCTCCCAACATCACGCCCCGCTGGCCTCCCATTGTCCAGGAGGCAGCTGAACTGTCCCCATACTTCCTGTACCCATACTTCCTATTTGTCACACGCGTGAGAGAGGAGAGTTGAACAGGAATGTTGGCTCATGAGTTTATTTTGAGATTGACCATTGCAATGTTAAATTTCGTTATCCATCACAGACCCGAAAAATACAGAAAAGTGGAAATACAGTGACGGAGGCAATTATTTCGGAACGATATTGAAGCAGGAGCATGAAAACTGCTCCGTGGGACAAAACCTCCGATCTCGCAAGGAAGCAAGTTAATATTGAATCAGAACCTCTGATCTTTCAAACAAGTACTGTAATTCCGCTTTAAATACAATATCCCGTCCATTTAAACATTTAAATACAATTTCTCCGTCAGCTCCTGGCTGTGTGTGGGCGGAGCCCGCATTTGGCAAAACACAACTGAGAAAGAGAGAGTTTTGTGTGTGTGTGTGAGACAGACAGAGAGAGAGAGAGAGAGAGAGAGAGAGAGAGAGAGAGAGAGAGAGAAAGTGTTGTGTGTGGGTGTGTGTGCATTAACAAAAAATGTTTCATAATGGTTTCATTAATAAATATGTTAATAAAATGGTTTAATATGTTAATAAAATGTTTAAATGGTTTAATAAATAATTTTCTTTTACATTTAACACATATTTCATGCAAAATTAGTGTACTTTTATAATTTTTAAAGGGTTTATGGGGTAGTCTTGGGAGCCTTGGAACGAATCACGCGTTTTACATGTAAAATACGCCTCTAATTACGAAAACTCCAGGCCGACTGTATTTATATATCTACACACACATACACACATACATACATATACATACAGGAATCCCTCACTTTCCGCGGTTAATTGGGACTGGGACCCCGCGACCGCCGAATTCCGCGAAGTAGGATAACCCCCCCTGACTGACGTATACGTACATGTAGATGTGTATATAATATCAATAAATACATATTCAACGCTATAAGTTCTTATAATAACAATTAAACATTCAAAAATAATACATAAGATGTAAATAAAATATAAATATACACACATACAGATGTGTGCACGCACTCAGATGCGCACCTCACATAAAAATGTAAGTAGTTTTGATGGGGGTTTTGGGTTGTTTTTTTGTTTTTATTTGTTTCGGGGGTTTTTTTTTTGGTTTTTTTTTGCATAATTGGCCTTGTTTTGTGGCATTTTCCTTAACTTTCACCCTATTTTTCCTTAATTTCCTTATTTTTTAATTCAAAGAATATTAAAAAAAAAAAAACGCGATGCACTGGGGCCGCATGAATTGAAGCACGAAGTAGCGAGGGATCCCTGTATATATTATACATATAACCTTTTCATCATCTTCCTAATGCTCAGTTCTTCTTGCTTTAGGTTTATCCTCTTTGACAGCTTTGTAAAGCACAGGAATAACCTGAGGAGAAAGTCAGTGTCCTGTGCACAAACCCGCAGCTAATTTGGCCATGATGTGTAGTGTGATTTGATTTAACATCCAGCCATTTTGCATTACACATAAACCTGAATCTGCTTCAAGCAGAATTAAAAATGCTTGAACTCTGCTGCTGATGAAGCGCTAGGGATTTTAACATCATGTAATAACTTGCTATTATCTGGAGCTCTGCCTCTGTGTTTATTTGACAATGCTGTCCCGGGTGAGCCCTACAACGAACTGACATTACATCAAATGTCCCAAGTGTAAGTGGATACATGATGGTGACAGCAGAACAGCGAGAGCAGAACCGCTCAAGTATCACTTCGAACAAATGGCTAATACAACCACATTCGTCTTAGAGTGGTAAGTCATTAACATCACCCACCATACTTCATCAGTTTTCCAAACATTTAGGATGGTTATTATGTCACACTGGACATTTGTTAGCAGAAAAATTAATTCCCATCCAGCTAGTGCTGACATGGCAGACCAAAAATGTATGATTAAGAATGCTATTAGTAGTCATAGCTAATACCAGCTAACTAACTAGTATAGCTTGTTTCTTCTCAAAGAGGTGCTGACTAATATATTTACAGTCGGCCTTCTTCTTACGAAAGCCCCTGAATACGAAAAATTGTGTATGAAAAACATTTTCCGAAATTTTTGTCCTCTGTATACGAAACAACTTCTTCTTACAAAAAGCACTAAACGCGCCGTTCAGCATGACAGAGACCGTGTGTGCTGCAGGTAGGATCAGTTCCTCTGCTGTGCTGTGGGGTTTTTCTCCACTGAGCAGTATGGTACTCCACCTTATCTGACACTAACAGAGCTCGCTGGTTTTCTGGAGTCGCATTCAGAAAGTGGGATGATTGTTGTAAATATTCGGCACGTTTTCGCTGAAAAAACTCACGCGGCTCATCACGTGATCGGGGTGTGATGTCTTTAAATGACGCCTGAATTTATTTGGATTCATGCGTTCCGCTGCCAATATTTTCAGACACAGTAAACACAGCGGTCTTTCCTCGTTTCTCATCACAGCACAGTGAAGCCGAGTGCTACAGCCGCTTCATCATACCTCCACAACTTAACTTTCAGGAGACTTTCGTTTCTCTCACTGTCTCCGTCTCTCTCTGCTCTCTTTCCATCCCTGTTAAAAATTTCCATGGTGGATTCATTAACTTCACTTCTTATTTTACCTCTGGGCACACTCTGACAGTGAGGAAGCCACTGCCACCTGCTGTAGCGGATGTAGAATAACACTTTATCCTCAGATGGGCAAAAAAAAAAAAGCATGTTCCCTGGGGTCACACGCGCCCCTCCTGGCATCGCACCACGCCCCCCCAGAGGGGCGCGCCCCACTATTTGAGAACCACTGAGTTAATGGCACTGGGGACACAGCAGTGACAATCATTGACAGTGGGGCTTTGAACCCTCAACCTTGAAATTGGTAGTCCAGAACCTTACCACCAGGCCACCACTACCCCTTGGGAGGAAACCAGAGTACCTCCAAAGGAAAGCCACACAAGCTTGGGGAAAACTTGCAAACTCCACACAGAAACACACTCACCACATCCAGAATATGAACATTTCTTGCTGAGAAATGGACATGCTAACCAATCTGACACTGGTGACACCATCTTATTCCCTTCTTCCTTCAAGTCCTTGTATGTTTATTCTAGGCCAAAATATAATTTCCACATAAAAAAAATCCAACTGTTACATTCTTGGTAATAAGTAAAGAGAGTTTTCTTTAGAATAAACTTGCACATAATGGCTGCCTGAAAGACTAACTGGACTGAACCCCGTGGATGCTGAAACTCACCAGGAAGGAAGCGAAGCCCTTGGAGGAGCTGGCGTTCCTGTGAAAAGTCCACCATCAGATGGGTCATGTTGTCGGAGGCTTTGGGCTTCATGGTGAGACGGAAAGCAGGAGCCATCGTCACCCTAGGACAGACAAACAAGCTTTAAGTTTATTGCTGAATTTACTTATTTACAGACACTACCAGTAGCTCTGTATCCATCAATATTAACCCTATACCTCTTATAGCAATCAATATGTTAGATTCTCAACAAATCTTTATGTGATTACTACCATCCCAACCGTTTGGTCAAGAATCTCATATATGTTGGAACTATATGATCCTCCCTCAGTGACATTTACACTGACAGACTTCAGAAGAGAACCAGTGGAATTATCATGGACTCCACACACCCTGGACTCCCCCTTTTCTCCCCTCTACCCACAGGAAAAAGGTACAGGACACTAAAAACAAAAACTAACAGACTCAAGAATAGCTTTTTAACGTGTAACCCCATCAACACCACTGTTACACAGTATGACTGAATAAGCATCATTCAGACCATCTTCCTGGACATAGAAATATTACCCCTCACTGCAATATTCATGTTTAGAGAAGATCGTGAACATCATTCGTGAACTTTATTACCATGTACATGATAAGTAAAATCTCTACCTCTTACTTGGTGTATGTTCTACACATTTGACATATCATTCTGTGTGGGTGTGAATAGGTGAATATATGTAGTCTTTAAATATGTGAATATGTGAATAGATATAGAGGTGTATATGGTATATATGTATATATATAGGTATGTGTGTATATAGGTACTGTATATGCCCATTTTTAGCTTAGCGCAGTTTTTCACTTGTCTTTTGTGCATTTCTTTTCTAATTGCTGCTAAACAAAGAGATGTTAATCTGATTTTCATTGTTTATGGAACACTTGACAATAAAGATCCCTTTAATCTTTAATCTGTTTCTTTGTTTGGAAATGATTTCAATGATAAAGCTAAGATATGTAGCAAAATCTTCATACATTTTACCTTGAATGAAGTTGCTACGCTGCAAATATTATCATTCAAAAAAATGGAGAAAAAAATCTGGACCAAGATGGACATCATTACAACATTACAGTATAGCGCCACACAGCAAAAATATATTACAGGTTCCGGATTTTAGTAGTGATATCCACACAGGAAGCAATGAGTGACAAGTAATTTGAGTGGCATGCAACACAAGAGCATAGCTTAGCAAAGCCTAGGTAACCCTCTTGCATGGTTCATGTTTGTTTATCTTTCTGAGTAAAACTGTGAGCAGTGAACACCTCATTTCCTGGATGGAATGTAGATCCGCAAGCAATATCAATTTGAACACTTATTTTATTTATCTATTATTTTATATTATTTTAGCTTACACTGTTCGAAAAGTAGCTTATTTTGTATTATTATTATGTTATAAATATATACACACAAGAAATGCCAAACTGTTTCAGAAATGTGGACCCATTTAAATCACTTGTAATGTGAATGTAACCACATAAAGAATTGATAATGAATAACCACAGTCTTTGAACCACCCACAGGCTGACACACCCTGGGTCAAAGGTCCTCTCTCTCTCTCTCTCTCTCTCTCTCTCTCTCTCTCTCTCTCTCTCTCTCTCTCTCTCCCCCCCTTTACACACACACGCACCCACACACACACACACACACACACACACACACACACACACACAGTGAAAGTCTTGTTTCTATTATTTGCCCTATTGAGGTTTTGCACGTGATGTCACAGGGTCGCGTGACTTATGTTTATATGCCATATTGGACGGCATGATCTGGACGGCGCTCGCCCATTCAACATTGCTAAACATTTTAAAATAAGTAATAGTGGTTCAACATTACCCAACTGGATGTTGTTTGTCGGTTAGCAACTTTCCCAGAGTGATAGAAAATAACCAGTGAGTACTGTATGGTTATATCGTGTTGCACTGCTGGCTGTGCAAATAGACAGAGGAGTAAACCTGCACTGTCATTTTATCGTTTTCCATCTGACCCGGAGTGAAAAGCCAAGTGGATCGCAGCGGTAAATAGGAAAGACTGGAATCCTACAGAATACAGTAGAATATGCTGCAAACACTTTGTATCAGGTAAATATACATTATTAGGCTTATATATAAATAAAATATGTGCAAGGTCGTCAGTGTGATTCTGTTTCTTGTTAAAAAGGGTTGTGACAGGAAGGGCATCCGATGTAAAAACCTATGCCAAATCAAATGTGCGAATCAGATGATTCGCTGTGGCGACTCCTGAGAAAGGGAAAAAGCCAAAAGGGAAAGAAGAAGATATAAATAAAATATGTGAATTTATACAACCATTATAAGCACTGATAATTTTAATTTATTATTGCATAAGCGCTTGTTTGTGTAGCTCTATTTGGGGATAGAACACACACCTTAGCCGTTATGAGGTGGTGGTCTTTCTTCCCGGTTCCTGGCTCCCATTGTTGCATACAGCTTACAAATCCGCCAACAAAATACTTGTAAGCTTCCATTGATTTGTAAGCTTTTAACTATTTGCCAGTAAATGGAGACGGGCCGTGGACAAGATATGTACAAAGATCCAAGTAGGCAAATGCAGGAAGGGAAGCACGGTCGCATTCTAACACATTCTTAAACATTGACTGCGGCATTAGATATGGATCAGCAATCCCCAGCTGCTTTATTTTAGTCAGATACCCCGCCCTCTGATCACCTGTCAGATGATTGACAACGTCTGACAATATTATAGCGTCATTGCTTTTGCCTTCGACACTCTCGCATATTTTGCTTTCGCTGTTATTATCGGTTGTTGTTGAAGCCATGCTTAGTGAATCATGTGTGTGTGTGTGTGTGTGTGTGTGTGTGTGTGTGTGTGTGTGTGTGTGTGTATGTGTGTGTTCTGGATCACGCTTGCCGTCCAAGATGGCGCATGAAGGTATTGGGGTCATGTGACTGCAAAACCTCAATAACGTAAGTACATAAACACATTTAGATCCTCACAACACAAATACTCACACACACACACACACACACACACACACAAAACCCCTTACACATTTATTATTTAATTTTAAACGAATTTTACAGTTCATTACCGGGACAAGTCAAACCTTGACTTCAATCTCAATAGCAAAAAAAAAAGCCTAGGCTGTTTTAGTATCAAAAAAGGTTGTCATTATCATTAGATATTGCTATCTTTGTGGGGACATGCACACACGCACTCACACTCATGCGCGCGCACACACACACACACACACACACACACACACACACACACACACACACACACACACACACACACACCACACACACACACATATATACACCCATACACACACAAGCATAGGATCTAACCAAATGAAATGTCATGCTTGAATATGATGTGTGTGTGTGTGTGTGTGTGTGTGTGTGTGTGTGTGTGTGTGTGTGTGTGTGTAAAAAAGAGAGAGGAGAGGGGGAGAGACAGCGAGAGAGAGAGAAAATAAGTGAGCGTAGCTGAACACACATATACACACAGTATGGGAGCTTAGAAAAAAGTCAAGAGTGTACTGTACCTATCTTTGATCTGTTTGGCAGCCTTGGAAGGTAGAAAACAAGAGCAGGGGGGAGAAAAACAGGGGTAGTTAGTAAAAGCATGCAGGAATTTCAGCACTGGACTCTCTCTCTCTCTCTCTCTCTCTCTCTCTCTCTCTCTCAGACACACACACACACACACACACAAAAGTATAAGACAAGATTGTGTTTTTTATTTTAAATGTGAATGAAGCCTACACAAGGTTAATCACTATATAGTTTTTTTAGGTCATGTGCAGTCGTGAGTGGCATGATGGCGTAGTAGTTAGCATGATTCAATTCCCAGCCTGGTGCATTTCTGTGTGCAGTCGGCATGTTCTCCCCATATTTGTGTGGGTTTCCTCTGAGTACCTTGGTTTTCTCCCACAGACCAAAGATAAACACGCTAGGCTAACTGGCTGTTACAAATTGGCCCTCGGTGCAAGTGTGAATGGTTGTGTGTTTATGTAAGCCCTGTGATGGTCTAGCGTGCTGTTCACAGTATACTAGTTATCAGCCAATGTCGGCTGAAATAGGCCTCTGTGTGACCTAAGTAGGAATAAGTGGTTCAGAAAAAAAAGAGATGACTGATTAAAACCTCGTACAGCTACAATCATCTGCTCTTCCCTGTTTATAATCAGGTCTTTAATAGGACTCAAGTGTAAAAATTAAAGTCAGTAGATTAGAGCGTGAGAGGTTTGATATCCACTGACCTTGGTGAACTCAGCCTCGTTTTTGATATCCAATGCATGCTGAGCAAACTCGAGCAACTCTTCTGAACTTTCCAGTGCATTGGTGCTCTGAGTCAGCTGGTTCTGATGGAAAGAAATATCAGAAAATACAAACATAAAAACCCCGCCTTTGAGTAAAAACACCTCAGCATGACTACACTAAGTCTCTTCTTAGTTGAAACCGAACAATTAGCTTCTTATTTTAACCAATCTAATTATGTTTGGTCTCGTTGATTCAAGTAAACGATATTGAATAAGTCACACAGCTAAACATATTTTTTTAAGCTTATCTTAACATTTGGATTTGTAAAAATACAAAACTTGCAAATCTTGTCATGATTTCATTCATTTAACCATTCACTTATTTGCAAAACTTCTTAATCCCACAAGGGTTGCTAAAAGGCTGGAGCCTATCTCAGCCGAGTCTGGGCAAAGGGCGGGTATACCATGAACAGCTTGACAGTCCATCACAAATCAAACACACACAAACAGTTACACCTGGGGGCAATTATTAAAATCTAATTAGAATAATGTGCATGTATTTGGACTGTTGGAGAACACTGAAGTACCCAGAGGAAATCCCTGCAAGCACAGAAAGAACAAGTAAACTCCACACGGAAACATCCTCACTGAGCTTGGGACCCAAAACCAGGATCTTCTTGCTGTGAGGCCCAAAGAATGACTTCTTTCAGCAAAATTGCTTCATTACATTTCTACTGGCGAGCATTTCATTATACTGGGTTTACAGATGTATTACTTCATTGCTAACATTACATGGCATTTCAACCCAATGTTTATTTGCACATTATTGCTCTCTAGCCTCTCAGTTTAGCTAAAAACACAAGTTAGCGCTTTTAGCTAAGTGAGTCGACCCACATACTGCAGCTATTTTAAAGAAATCATTTACTAAAAAATTAGGTTCATACTGTGCCAAAGTTTAAGTAGGGATAATATACAGCTGGTCATGAAACGATAAAAATGCTTTTATTGCTTCCACTAACGGTAAACTCCATAGCAACATCCTGCTCTAAAGAAATAACAGGCTGTTAAATAGCACGAGCAACCAATACATGCAGACTTGTATACCAGGGGTGGGCAATCTTATCCGCAAAGGGCCGGTGTGGGTGCAGGTTTTCACTTCAACCAAACAATAGCCACACCTTCCACCTGTTTCCACCAATCACTGATCATCAAAAGAAAAGAAAAAAACCCTAGATTGGACATTACTGTTTCAATTCTTACATGGAGCCATCTTGGTGAGATCACACTACTTTAAGGCTTAAACAGTAACATGATCTCACCAAGATGGCCACACTTCAGAATTGAAACAGTAATGTCCAATCTAGGTTTTTTTTTCCTTTTCTTTTGATGATCAGTGATTGGTGGAAACAAGTGGAAGGTGTGGCTATTGTTTGGTTGAAGTGAAAACCTGCACCCGGCCCTTTGCAGATAAGATTGCCCACCCATGCTGTATACTGACACTTGGGAGTGAAGGTCTTGTACTACAGTTTGCAGCTTCAGTACAAAACAAACAGTGTGGGCTCATAGACTAAATCTAAAGTAAAATAAAAATTAAACCTGAATGTGAATTTCAGACTTTAACTAAGCATATTATCACCACACAACTGTTTGTAATACTTACCAGTAATTATAAAAAACAATTTAGCATATGAGGTATGATCCTTCTTACGGATTTAATGAAAGTGTGTACAGAGTAAGACAGTCTGAATGCTTAGTGCTGAAACTGCCTGAGTCATTCTGGTTCCTAAACACACCTTTTCAGTTTCCTCTAGACACCCTTTCAATCCTTTGTTCTCTATTCATTGAATGGTCCTGTGATTTGTCTCTTTCACAGGATTACAGGACTTTGTATTTTGGGGAGTTTGAATTAAGGTTTACATACTGAATAGAACAGCTTGTGTTGTTGTTGTTGTTGTTGTTATTACTATGACCGAACTGTAGTGTGCTGCTTTGCATGACCACCTCAAAGCAAAGAGGTCCTGGGTTCAAGTCTCGAGCTCAGCGAGGAAGTTTCTATGTGGAGTTTGCTTGTGAGGGTTTCTTCTGAGTACTCCAGTTTCCTTCAATATTCCCAAAGCGTAGACATTAATTTAATTGGTTCTTACAAATTTCCCCTAGGGGTGACCGTGTTAATAGTTATGTGTGCATGTGTGTGTGTGAGTGTGTTGGCCCTGTGCTGAATTTACTGGATTACTCTGGTTTCCTCCTAAGTGGTGGTCTAGTGGTATAGGGTGCTGGATCGCTGATCCAAAGGTTGGGAGTTCGAGTCCCACTATCCACAAGGTTGTCACTGTCCCCCGCAGTGCAGCTAACTGGGTTATCAAAGGTGGGCCATGTCTCTCACTGTCTATGGTGAGAGGCATGTAAAAGAACCATTGCTGACTTTTGTAAAGAGTAGCTGCAAAGTCATCAGCGCGTTTCTGTCCCTTGCTAAAAAAGGGTTGTGACAGGAAGGGCATCTGACGTAAAAACCTCTGCCAAATCAAATGTGCGAATCAGAAAAAGCCGAAAGGAAGAAAGACAGACTGGTTTCCTCCTACAGTCCAAAGACATGCACATTAGGCTAATTGGCTCTTCACAATGGCCCCTATGTGAGAGTCTGAGTGTGAATGGATGTGTGTGCTAAAGAAAGCTCTAAAGAAAAAAACGTTCATGTTCATGGTATACTGTATCACCTTTACTTAAAAAAAACAAAAAAACATTTATGGCCTGCGTTCTGGGGGACTTTGAATTTGGCGGCTCTGTTCTGTAACCCTGTTTTCTCCCCAGCGATGCAGGCTCCGGCTGAGGGGCATCTCCAAGGATCACAACAAGCATGTTCACCACGTAAGATGGTCGTATTCGCTAGGAGAATAAATTATAACTGAAAAAAAAAGTGAGTTTCATGTATCCACAGTCTCTTTTCTAGGTTACATCATGGAAAGGGGGCAGTTAAAACCGGATCTAGGTATGGTGTAAGTGGTGGCAGAGTGGCAAGTTCCAGTGACGTGCAAACAGCTACAAAGGTTTCTGGGGTTTCGGAATTTCTACAGGAGGTTCATACGGCATACGGGACTATAGCCACCTAACAGGCCCTGTCATGCAGCTAAAATCACTCAAGACACCCTTCAAATGGTCCCCTAGTGCTTAAATGGCATTTAACAGACTGAAAACCAGATTTATCAACGTGCCCATACTGATCCACCCAGACCTCACACTGCAGTTCGTGGTGGAGGTGGATGCCTCAGATTCGGGAGTGAGGGCTGTCCTTTCCCAGTGCTCCCATGCAGACCAGAAACTACACCCATGCGCATTCTTCTCCCATCGCCTGACTCTGGCGGAACAAAATTACAACGTGAGAAACTGTGAGCTGCTGGCAGTGGTCTTGGCACTCTAAGAGTGGTGACACTGGTTGGAAGGAGCCTCCTACCCCTTCGTTGTCTTGATGGACCACAACAATCTGTCCTACTTCAGTTCACCTAAGAGGTTGAACTCCCGGTAGGCAAGATGGTCCCTCTATCAGGGGAGGTTCAATTTTACCCTCACGTACCGTACCGTACCGTACCGGCTCATGAAATACCAAACCAGACGCTCTCTCCCGGCAGTACTCCCCAGGGGAAGACACCGCCATAGAAACCATCCTGCCCGCCTCCTCTGTGCTTGGAGATGCTTGGTGGGAGGTTAAGAGCCTGGTCCAGGACACCCAGCAAGGGGAACCAGAGCCCGATGGGTGTCCGCAGGGACGATTATATGTTGCTCCGCTTGCTAGAACTCCAGTGCTCCAGTGGGGACATGTGTCCAAATTGGCCTGCCACCCCGGGGTTCACCAGACCCTTTTCCTCCTCCAACAACGCTTCTGGTGGCCAACCATAGCAGCCGACACCAGGGAGTTCATCTCAGCCTGTGCCACTTGTGCCCAAAACAAGTCATCCCACAATGCGCCAGTGGGTCTCCTCCAACCCTTGCCCATACCTCATTGCCCCTGGTCACATATTGCTGTGGACTTTGTCACTGGTCTACCCCCAGCTGAGGCAACACCGTCATCCTGACTATAGTAGACCGCTTTTCAAAGGCGGTCCATTTTATCCCCCTACCCAAGTTCCCATCAGCGATGAAGAGAGCTGTCCTGCAGGTCCAAAATGTTTTCCGCCTCCATGCGATCCCCCAGGACATTGTTTCTGACCGAGGCCCCCAGTTTGCATCCAGGGTATGAAAAGCATTTTGCGACACCCGAGGAGTTTCCAGAAGCTTGACCTCCGGCTACCACCCACATCTAATGATCAAGCGGAATGAGCTAATCAGAGCCTAGAATCCTCCTTGTGTTGTGTTGCTTCCCATCTTCCAGCCTCCTGGTCCATACACTTACCATGGATCGAATACTCCCATAACTCCCTGCTCTGTACTGCTACTGGTATGTCCCCCTTCATGGTGGTGAACGATTTCCAACCCCTTCTGTTCCCCAGTCAGGAGACCTAAGTGGCTGTCCCCTCAGTCCAGGCCCACTTCCGCAGAGCACGCCGGGTCTGGAAGGAAGCTCGCGCTGCCCTAAAGAGGTCAGCATCCCGGAATCAGAGAATCGCTGATCGCCACCGGACACCCGCACCGGTCTATAAGGTCGAGCAACAGGTTTGGCTCTCCTCCAGAGACCTTCCTCTTCACGCTGATTCCAAGAAAATGGCTCCCAAGTACATTGATCCGTACAGCATCGAGGGCATCATAAACCCCAGTGCCGTCCGGCTTAAACTCCCAGCGGCTCTCAAGGTACTGCCTGTTTTCCATGTCTCCCTGGTGAAACCTGTGGTGGAAAGCCCCCTTCATCCTCCTACTGACCCTCCACACCCTCCCCCTGGCTGGTTGATGGACACCCGGTTTATCCGGTCAACCACATCCTTGATGTCCGCAGGCAGGGTCATGGCTATCAGTACCTGGTGGATTGGAAGGGGTACGCTTGTGGATCCCACGGTCCCTGATTGTGAACCCTGACCTGCTGTCCGAGTTCTACAACAGGTTCCCAGACAAGCCAGGCCAGATGCCAGATGGCACCCTTACTGGTACTGTTATGGTCTTGTGTTCTGGAGGACTTTGAAATTGGTGGCTCTGTTCTTTAACTCTGTTTTCTCCAAGCAGTGCAGACTCCAGCTGAGGAGCATGGCTGACCTACTCGGGTTGATTGCAGCAGCACAGATGTGATTCCACTCCACAAATCTACTGCCTATAAAGACAAGCTAAATGTTCACCTCTGTGCCAGAAGATTGTCCCGCATCATACAGTCAATACCCCGTGTTTCTCTCTGGCCCACGGTTATAGCTGTGCTCAGCCAGTTTTCCATGTCTCAGTCACCAGTGTTTATTGTTTGTCATTTTCCCTCCATCATCACCAGTGTTTGTGTTTGTCTCCTGTCTCCAGTGTTGCCCTGAGTAAAATAAATCGTTCCTGTTGCACTGTACACCGTCTCCTGAATTTCTGTGTCCGGCTGAGAGCCGAAGCGTAACACATTTGTGTATAAATTATGCTGCAGGTTATTAAATGCTAAAGTTTCTAAGTTTGGTAGAAGTACTTTCTCACATCAAGGTTTGGGGTTCCATTCTGAAACAAGAGCGTTTTTGTGTGGAGTTTGCATCTTCTCCTGATGCTTGTGTGAGTTAGCTCCAACAGTCCAAAGACATGCACCTTTTGCCAATACTGGTGTGAATGTGAGTGTGATTGGTTTGTGTTTGTGTTGCTTTTCAGGAGACTGGTTACCCCTTCAGGGATATACTGCACCTCTTACCTGAAGTCCACTGGGACTGGCTCTACCTTCCTGAATCAAACTTTGTTTTTTTTGCCCAAGTGATGGATTGTGTTTTGTTCTGTCTATCGTCTATTTTCTTTTCTTTCTTCTTTTATTCCCACTCTTCTCTGGTTCCCACTGGCACGAGAAAACAAGAGCTGCACTTGACACTGAGGACGCCAGACACCAGGGCTTTGTGTATGAATGCCAGTGTCTGAGCACGGCTCTACCTACAGAATCTAGTTCTTCTCACAATCTCTTCTCAATTCTATTGCCTTTCAACAGAATTAAATTTTTTGCAAGAATCGAAATTATTTAATTAATAATTAATTTGCTTTATAATCCCTACCTTATAAACAAGCTTAATTACCACACAATTACCAAATCCGTCTACTGTGGTCATCATCTAACATGCGTGTGAATACTTTTGCACAGTGAGACACCTATTAGCAAACTAATATCAGTTTAATGGACCAATAGGAGGCATGTGGTGTGCAGGGCTGAATGAGCAGGGTTCGAGTGGTTAATCTCTCATCTGGGCTGATTTCTCTCACCAGTATTGTCTCTGCTCAGTGAGCTCAGAGGAATGCCGTGGCAGCATGATGACATCATCCGGACTGGGCCCAAGAGAACCAAATAAACTCCAAGCACACACACACACACACACACACACACACTTCCTGGAAGTTTTTTTTTTATGTTCTCATTCCCTTTACCTGCAGTTCATGGGATTTCTTGGCCTGTTCTTGCTTAATAGTGTTGGTCATACTCTCCTTGATTTCCTCCAGGATCGAGAACAGCGTGTCGAACTCCTCTTCTAAATCAGACACCACCTGATTGGAGTTGACCTGATCATGTAACACAAAGTAAACATTTGATTTCCGTATCGACAGGTCACTTCAGTTCACAGTGTCATGAGGAAGAAGAAACTGAAGATGCCAGATGGAGAATTGTTTGCATTCGCCTTTATGATAGTGCTTCCGCTGTCTTACCTGAACTCCAGCCAGCAGGTGACTCAGCGTCTCAATGAAACTGTGGAGCTCATCATTTTTATTTGCCAACGTGGTGATTATCCTTTGTAGGGCCTCCTGTAGGAGGGGCAAATTTGAGATTTACACAAATAGCAAAAAATAAATAAATAAATAAATAAATAAAAATTAATAATACTATTTCCACTTTCACTCATTCATTTATTTTTTAGCTTAATTCTACGGACATCAAGGGGGCGTGTTGCTTATCTCAGAAAACGCTGTGTGAAAGCAAGCAAAGTACAATTCGCCAGATCGTCATGACGACACAACCATTCAGATTCACATCCACACCCAGTGGCAATCTGGAACAGCCATTCGCCTGAACTTCATGCCTTTGGATTGTGGGAGGAAACTGCAGTCTCCTGTTTGGACACCCATGCAAACATGAGGGGGACGGCAAAGTTCACCAAGCGCCTGGGACTTGAACCCATTACCTTCTTGCTTTGAGGCAGACATTCTAACCACCATACCAACAAATATTTTTTTTAATTCTACATCATATTTTCATGTGTGCACGGAAGGAGATCTAATAATGAGATGGACTTTTCTGAAGGCCCTGAAAGTTTGTGGTTCAAGCCCCAGTGACATCAAACTGTCCCTGTTGGGTCCTTGAGCAAGACCCTAAACCCTCAATTGCTTAGCTGTATAAAATTAATGAATGCAAGTCACTTGGGATAAGGATGTCTGCCAAATGCCATAGATGTAATTCTGATTCTCATTTTTTAAAGAATGCGATGGTTCATTTATCCCCCAAGTCATGTGCAGTGTGTCCTATATATTAAGTCATGCAGAAGTCCCAGTGAATAAATATTGTCTAATGTACAAACCTAGCATCCTGCTCAAGCACTCAAAATTCACTGCATATGCATAAATCAAAATCATGTAGACTTCTGAATCCCACCTGTATATGGACTTCCCTTAAACTAATGCCACAGTGCTGAGAATGCACAAATGTTTATGATGTCTCTGTATGCTGTTTTAACATTTTCCTTCACTGCAATAAAAGAAGAATGTACACAGGAAGTGATGTATAATCAAAGAAAATCAATAAAATAAGCAATTCCAGATTAAATTTTCTCAAGCAACACAAAATAATATGAACTGAACTTTCATGTGATGCGTTGTCCCACTTGTGGTTTCATTTGAAAACATTTAGCATTGAGAAACATTTGAGAGGGTTACCTAGGCAAACAGACTTGGCAACAAGTGCTTCGCTAAGCAATTAGCTTGTCTCGCTAAATGACTTCCTTGTGGCTCTGTGGCATCACTGTCTGTGTGTATACCCCTAAAGTGATCCAAATCTGTTTCACCTTAACAATCCACATATCCACAGAGTGTGTTCCATGAAGGCATAGTTCGCCAATGTTTGAGTGAAGGAACTCAATCATCCTAAAGGTATGTAAAGGGACTTCAAACACCAAATGTCAAATGCTCTAGAATCTGAAAACTCACATAGCAACTTTCCAAGGCCTACTGAAGAGTCTCCCCAGAAGAGTGGTGGATGTTATAACAGCAAAACAAGGGACCGATTTTGAAGGTGACATTCAACAAATACCTACAGGTTTAAGGCGGTGACCAACGTCTCTTTGTACTGGGTTACAGTGTTACCAGTAACACAGGAGATTCTGAGTGAACTCCAAGCGAACTCTGACCAAAGTTAGACAGATTTTTGTTTTGCAAAGTCCTGATTAAAATCATAAAATACTTCAATATGAATGACAATAGTAAATAATGTGTCTGACACTGGATCAGCATTGTATAAGGACTTAAGAAGAAAAAGGAATACGGAGTTACATAAAGAAATTTAGGGAGGCAAGTGCCTTTTTAGCCTAACATTAATAGATTATTAGACAGCATTTAAATATATATTAATACAGTCGGCCCTGTACTTATGAAACCCTCTGGGTAAGAAAACTCCAGGTTACGAAAAACATTTTCCTAAATTTTCATCCTCTCTTTTTACGAAAACACCCTCTTTTTACGAAAAGCACCAAACGTGCCATTCAAAAATTCAAACGTGCCATTCCAAATCCAAACCATGCGCGAGTTGCTCTCTAATTGGCTGTCTCCCAACATCCCACCCCGCTGGCCTCCCATTGGCCAGGAGGCAGCTGAACTGTACCCATACTTCCTGTACCCATACTTCCTGTTTGTCACACGTGTGAGAGAGGAGAGTTGAACTGGAATGTTGGCTCGTGAGTTCCTTTTGAGAGATCATTGCAGTGTGATATTTCGTTATCCATCATGGACCAGGAAAATACTGAAAAGCGGAAATACAGTGACAGAGGCAATTGTTTCGGCACGATATTGAAGCAGAAGGAGCATGGAAACAGAGTGCTCCGTGGGACAAGACCTCCAATCTCGCAAGGAAGCAAGTGAATATTGAATCAGGACCTCTGATCTTTCAAACAGGTACTGTAATTCCGTTTGAAATACAACATCCCGTCCATTTAAACATTTAAATACAATTTCTCTGTCAGCTCCGGGCCACGTGTGGACACCAGAGTTTTGTGTGTGTGTGTGTGTGTGTGTGTGTGTGTGTGTGTGTGTGTGTGTGTGTGTGTGTGTGTTAATAAAAAATGTTTAATAATGGTTTAATTAGTAAATATGTTAATAAAATGGTTTAATATGGTAATAAAATATTTAAATGGTTGAATAAATAATTTTATTTTACTTTTAACACATATTTCATGCATATTTCATACAAAATTGGTGTACTTTTATCATTTTTAAAGGTTTATGGGGTAGTCTTGGGAGGCTTGGAACGAAACGTGTAAAATACACCTCTAATTACGAAACATATACGTTATGAAAAAGGCGCTGGAACGGATTAATTTCGTAAGTAGAGGGCCGACTGTACAGCAAATGATAAGTGTGTACACTGTTCCCATGCACATCCTCTATAACCCTAAATACCCAATGGGGCTTTAGTCACCGGTAACACAACATGCACACAAATTAAACTCGGAACTGTTGAATGAGCTCTGTATGTCCCTGACAGTCAGGAGCTAGAGTGATTCCACAATGACATTCAAACATAAAGGACATTAAATCGCAAATACAATGCAATAGACTCTATTTTGCCAAATCTAATTTTCCCATCTGGACCACAAAGCTACTCTAATTGGGACACACAGTAATTATGCATGGCTTTCGGTGTTCTGGTAAGTGCGGCCGGTAGCGTAGTGGTTAGGGTACTGGGCTCATGATCAGGAGGTTGTGTGTTCAAATCCCAGTTAGACCCCCACCGTGCTAAGACCCCCTGGGCAAGGTCTCAACCAAAAGTGTGCCTCTGTTCACCCAGCAGTATAAATGGGTACCAGTAAAAATATACTGGGAAGGCAACCTGTGATAGACTAGCGTCCCATCCAGGAGGAGTTGAACTCCTAGTTGCTTCACATTACAGAAACTGATGATAAGCACCGGCCTGATGGGTGTAAAAAGCCCAACGGACTTTACCTTCGGTGTTCTGGTGTGCTGTAGTATTTAATTACATACAATTTTGGATACCTTAGATTTCCCACAGCACACTACACGATTACACGATCATAATGCACATTGCGCCCGTTAGGGTGACGAGGGGACAGGATAAAATTCACTTTCCCTAACCACCAGAAAGATGAGAAAGAGGTGGGGGGAGACTAAGTGTTGACCTTATGAAAAAATAAAAGAGTAAAATTCGCACTAGTGAGATACCCAACATTCATTGTCTAGGCACTGACTTGAGCACGGATCTCTCATGACCACTCCCTGACCTCAACTAAGTCCTATTAAAGGTGCTAATCTTTTGCCAGACCTTCCTATCCCCTGGATTTACCATAGACAAATACAATGGTACCTCACCTTACGAAATTAATCCGTTCCAGAGCTTTTTTCTTAACCTGGATTTTTTTGTAAACTGAACTGCATTTTAAATGTAAAACGCGTGATTCATTCCAAAGCCCCCAATACTACCCATAAACCCTTTAAAAATTATAAAAGCATAGCTTTTAAGACCTCCTTCTGCTTCAATATCGTACTGATGGTAGAGAGGTTTGGCCATATTCCTTTGCGAAATCACTTAACTGCATGCCATGAACACGCTTCTTCTTTTCACTCGCACCGGAAATCACACGCGCGTGCGCGTGTGTGTGTGTGTGTGTGTGTGTGTTGACCATGTCTTCTGAGCGAAGTTATAATCTTACAAATGTTTATGGAAGGTTAAAAGCCTGAGTCAAAAAACAGTAACTCTGTTCTTTACATGAAAAGCATTATGGGCGATGCAGCTCTATAATAGTCAGTAGGAGGGAGCTGCGTCATCCCTCCGAGCCAATGGGAGGCCAGCGGGGCAGGATGTTGAGAGATGGCAAATGGGAGGGAGCTTTCGTATACAGAGACAAAAATTTTTGGAAAATGTTTTTCGTAACCTGGATTTTTCGTTTGCTGGGACGATCGTAAGGTGAGGTACCACTGTATAAACTCAGACAGCAGTGAACTAGAAAACAAACTAGCCTCAAAGGGTTTTTTGGAACAGTGCCAAGTATTCAACCTTTTCACAGGCCCAGGACTTTTTTCCAGTGGACCAACATTAGACCATCAGGGCCACCTTTCATCCTCCTTTAAATCCAGCATGAGCAATGTTGATCCAAAATTAGCAGGGCTTTTTGAACCCTTTTTAATGGTTGCACTAAAATAGAAAATATTAAATAGAAACTAATAGAATATGAACTACAATATTTATTTAAATAAAAAGGAAAAAGTTAATGACAAATATATATTTTCTTAACAGTCACTTATGAACATTTGTGAAGGTTGTACTCAGGTCTAAATATAAAACAATTCCCTACATTCTGGTAGTCTGTAAAAATATACCATAGATTTATTTTTGGGGCTTCTTGGTATTTTAGATGGGGTTTTTTATGTATTAAAAATCTTTTGCAATAAATTACCAACAAATTATAACCAATTACAGCTACAATAGAAACACTTTTCAAAATAAATAAATAAATAAATAAGAACTTTTGACCAGCAAATATTTAATTGGAAAATATGTATAAATTTTTATAATTTATATACTGTATCATCAATTTTTTTTTTCATTACAGCTGCACTTGACTGTATATCAAATTACTTATACAGCTACTTGTTATTTTAGATATTTTTGTGTGTTAATAGGTTTGTGGGGCTGAATTCTATGCAACGCATCATGGTGATGTCACCTGCATGCATAGAAACGTTACACATTATTGTGGTCTGGACACAATGCAATTACAGCTAGGAACAACTACAAGAATATGCAACCTAGAAATAATCATGGTTTATTTTTTAAATTTCAATTCAATGGGTCATAAATTTGTACAGTAATTTACTGCTTTCTTTTTATGGCTAGAAGAAGAAATTGTTGAAAAGATTCATGTGTGTCTCAGTCGCCCAAATGGGATTGAAAATAGTTCCAGTGAAAAGTATAAACGTATGACACAGCAGTTTCCTAAAATACAACAGAGCTTTACTACATGTATCCCAGGACATATTGGCATATGATACACTGTTACATAGCTGTAACCAAAGCAAAGGACGCAAATACACACACACACACACACACACACACACACACACACACACACACACACACACACACACACACATTTCCTCTGTCTCTACTTGTCTGTCATAGACCCATTTTACTTTATGATAGCTATGTGTGGTTGATGGTGTTTGTCTATCATCTCTACTCAGAGAATGGAACCTTGGTCTACGCTGCCTGTGCCAAACTGCCAACAAATTATTGTTAACTGCAGCTATAATAGAAATAGTTATTTTTGATTCGGTAATACGAATATAAATATTTGGTTTTTTTATGTCACAGTAGAGATGGCTATTAAGTAGATATGGCAGTCATCCTGGGCAGTGGTGGTATAGTGGTATAAGGCGCTGGATCGCTGATCCAAAGGTTGGGGGTTCGAGTCCCACTCTACACAAGGTTGTCACTGTCCCCCCCCAGTGCAGCTAACTGGGTTATCAAAGGCCGGCCATGTCTCTCACTGTCTATGGTGTGAGGCATGTAAAAGAACCATTGCTGACTTTCGACAAG
Organism: Plotosus lineatus; assembly: GCA_024760905.1. NCBI lineage: Eukaryota > Metazoa > Chordata > Actinopteri > Siluriformes > Plotosidae > Plotosus > Plotosus lineatus. Next base: position 24,763,904 of record CM045740.1, on the reverse strand, counting down.
AGTAGGCTGCAAAGCCGTCAGCGTGTTTCTGCCCTGCAATGGCCTGACGAGCTGTCCAGGGTGTACTCTGCCCTCGCCCGAAGTTGGCTGGGATGGGCGCCAGCCTCCCCGCGACCCAAGTTAGGATTAAGTGGGTACAGAAAATGAACTGAACTGAACTGGCAGTCATCATAGTAGAGATGCCAATTGCAATCTCTACTAGGAAAATTACCAATTCTACTAGTAGAGATTGCAATTGGCATCTCCCCTAGGACAATTTCCAATTCTCCTAGGAAAATTGTCTTCTTAAACAGGTGCTACGAACATTACCGCAGACAAGCAGATTGATGTTATATAATTAGAAAACTGTAATTGCAACCTGCAAGCAAGATGCACATTTAAAAATGTGAAGTGTATAATTGTTTAATATTATAAAATCATGTGATGAAAATGTGATGTGAAAAATATGATGTTGTGTGGAAGAAAATAAAAGCACTATATTTTAACAAAATATATGGTCTTGTCATTTATATTGTCCACTATTGTTGAATTCTGCAAATGTGATATGTTAAATAAAATTACTGCTACTAGGGATCCTTTTCATATATTAAGAGTTCCCTTTTATAAGATTTCAATTGCCGTCTCTCGTAGGACAATTGCCAATTCTCCTAGGTGCGATAGCAACTGAGATTGTATTTAGTTAGGATCTCAATCTCCCTTAGGGGAGATGCCACTTGCAATCTCTACTAGTAGAATTGGCAACTCTCCTAGGGGAGATTGCGATTGGCATCTCTACTTAGGAGAATTGCCAATTCTTCTGAATTGCCATCTCTACTGTGACAGATATAGTACCAATTTTTTTTCATTACAACTGGACTTGACTGTACAGTATATCTAACAGGATCAATTTTTTCTACAAAAGGGTAGTTGATGATATGGCCGCTGACAGAGGGGTAGTTGATGATAATTTGTTGGTACGTAGTTGACGGCAGTTGACGGTAATTAGTACTTACTGTCCATCTACGCATCACAGTGTGTTTACGGCCATGTGTCCCTATGCTAACTAACATTCGATACATTACTGAAACCTGAAGATGTTACTGCTTAAATACACAGAATGGAAGTGAAACTCAATTCTCCTACCTGTAGCTCTCTACTCTACATAAGTGATTAGGAATACGCCTTAAAGGAAAAGTAATGTCAACCTGTAATATTACACTTTTCAGTCTTCTCGCTAACTACACACACGATTAAGTTATCTCTCAAACCACAATCATCTAACGGCACAAGGATGTGTGGAACAACCGAAACAAAAAATACTGTACCTCAAAATTCATAATATTATGTATCAATCCCACAATTACACAATCAACCACTACTGGGAAAAGTAATCACCTTAAAAGGGAATTAAACCCAAACTTAATACAAACTTGCATAGATAGTTATGTGTCCATGCCCATCAAAATGCACCAATGCTATTGCAATCTTGCTCAATCCTTTCACAAAGGGGGCTAAAGTGGAGCGGGAGTGACACTGAAGTAACAGATGTTCCTGACATTCATTTCTTCAGTTCATTTTCTGTAACCGCTTAATCCTAATTAGGGTAGCGCCCATCCCAGTTGACTCTGGGTGAGGGCAGAGTACACCCTGGACAGCTTGCCAGGCCATCGCAGGGCAGAAACACGCTGAGAGCTTTACAGCTACTCTTGTCGAAGGTCAGCAATGGTTCATTTACCCGAACCTCTGACCGTAGACAGTGAGAGACATGGCTGGCCTTTGATAACCCAGTTAGCTGCACTGGGAGGGGGCAGTGACAACCTGTGGTGAGTGGGGCTCAAACCCCCAACCTTAGGATCAGTTGATCCAGCACCTTTACCACCACTAGGTCACCACTGCCTATATATATATATATATACTGGTACATTTAATGCACAGAATGTCAGGAATGGGCAGTGGTGGCCTAGTGGTAAAGGTGCTGGATATATATATATATATGTATATATATATATATATATATATATATATATATATATATATATATATATATATATATATATATATATATATAAAACACTCATGTCAATGCACACGCTTGTATGATTGATGAAAATGTATGTATTATTAACAGCTAATACTCCCCCAACACACACACACACACACACACACACACACACACACACACTTACACAACCAGGGGCAATTTCTCATTGAACCTGGGAGTATATAATGTCTGTTTTTCGTTTATTGTTTATTTTCTGTACCATTTAATCCTAATTACAGTCGAGGGGAGGCTCAGCTGACTTGGACTGCAGCTTACACCCTGGACCCCTTGCCAGACCATAGCAGATCAGTATCTGTTTTAGAATCACAAATAAAGATAATGAGCAGCAACTAATAACAGATCCTATCTATCTCCCACTGCACCTTCAATATCAGTCTTTGGTCAGACAGCTTCTGAACCCTTGGCCTAGTGTTTGTAATCTTCTTTAAAGATATAATTATCACTTGTTAGCCAGGGTCCAGATGATGCCCCAGGCCAGTCCTGGTGTGTATATGCTCTCTTGGTTCAGACATGTGTACTAGGACGCAATCAGTATGCTATGACGACGCTGATATACATATCTTGACCTTGAATCAGGTACCCGGATGTAAATTAAAGGGAATATTTAAGAAAGGTACACAAAAGAATGACACTCCCATATTATCCGAGTTGATTCAATTGCCAGATAGAATGCGGCTCGGGGTTATAAGCATGTTATTACACACGCACCTTGCATTCATAACATTCATTACACTGTAAATAAACAAATGCTACTTACTTTTTGAGAGTCCATACCGTGGACTAGTAAACAACCCAACCTGGATTCAATAATGTTACATGGAGCGGCCAAGTTTGAGCGTGAGCGCAGAAACGAGATGATCCCTGTCCCTCGGAAACAAGGCGGAGCATAGAGCGCATGCGCAGCGGGCGCGGAAACGCACTTTACATTCCCTACAAATAGACAAATAGCCATGGATTTGAATGGGATATTCCCTGGAAATTAATTTTAAAAAACTCTCTCAGCAGGGCATAAAGCAGACTGGAAATTCCGTCAAGCCAAATTGGTGCACTAAATAATAATAATAATAATAATAATAATAATAAAACAAATAAAGCAAATGCCATTGCGTCTAATAGTATACAACTGTGCACTTTCTAATAAAAGAGCTAATGCACAGGCAGCAAAGTAAAGAGACATCTCAGAGAAGCTTCTGTATTTGCAAATCATATTTGCATTCAACAAAAATCCCAAAACCTTTGTTAACCTAATCCATGCAAAAAATATTTCCATGTGCTACAATTATTCTGTATAAAATCGTATCTGTAAGTTATCTGTATATACTATCGTTTCTTCTGGGGTGGTGTTGAATTTGTTTATTTTTTGGCAATTTCTGTACAGTACATAATACAGAAAGTTTATAGCTTTCGGAGAGTCTTATTGAATTTAACTTGTGTTTTACCGCCCTCTGGTGGCTTAACAATATCTCAGCAATTGTACTCCAAATACAGTATTAACCCAAGCCTTCAAATTATTATTTTCATTAATTTAACACACATGATGGAGTCAGTTAACTGACATTTCCGGGGTCGATTCTGGCACTGACCACAATAAAATAGTTGAAGACTAGTATACCCCAGAGGTATATAATATGAAACACAAGGGTGAAAAAAAGGCACAGGAAGATACACGCACGCACACACACACACACGCACGCACGCACACACACACACACACACACACACACCAAGCCAAATTTGGAGACGAGATTTCATGTGTAATGTTATGTAATATGGTTTATGAGCTACTTTATCATTTTTTACGTTCACAGGAAGGCTGGAGCCTATCCCAGCCAACTCATGATTAGGGTGGAATATATACAACCATTCACACATTGGGGGACTTTGGAATACACAATTCTACCAATGTTCATTTCCTCAGGTGGTGGGAGCAAAATTTTACTAGATTTATCTATTTTGTTGCATGAAATCGACTAATAACTATTCATACATATACAGAATACTGTATATATATATATATATATATATATATATATATATATATATATATATATATATATATATATATATATATATATATACAAAAATAAAAGGACAGGACAAAGACTTTCTATTGAAACTCCATTTATCACTACAGATCTGTTTCGAGGGGTGGTGAAACCATCCTCTCTCTTCAGGTGATTACAGAAAATCCTCTCTCTCTCTATATATATATATATATACGTCATTGGGTTAGGGTTCGGGTTTAGATGGCATTTTGATGGTGTTCTCCCGTGCTCACTTTCGCCCTCTACTGGGTATTGGTAAAACACGGGAGGACGAGATTCGGGATCGTGCTCACTATTTTCGTCCACCTGCCGATAGGGGCAAACTTTTTTCCCACGTATAATCTCGCGAGAACTTGTAATTGTTGCCTGGCAACAACAGAAGAGTCTTTTGCTTCTCCAACACAGCAGGAGCCGTCGTTTAAAGATTTCAGCGAACCGTCGAACATTATTTCACAGAATTTAATGTTTTAAAAAATATTATTTTGAAATTTTTAATTGCGCTCTGAAAAAAAATGTTTTTTAAGGATAGCAAAATGTGTAAACTGTAAATGACGAGTTAGCTTAGCATATTTGCTACAAAACCGCTAGTCAGTTTAGCAAACGTAACTGCACTAATCATTAAGGTAACTTTATCTATTTACCCCAAAAAAGATTAAACTTGCATCATGGCAAGTCAGAGACCACCATCAGGCAGGCCTATGAGCAGGAGTTCCCTCATTCCAGGGACTGCAAGACCACCAACTGGTGTCAGACCTCCACAGACAGCCATCAGAGTGGGAACAGGGGTAAGAGGAACATCTCAGGTCAATGGACAAGCAATGTCTTCAGTATTGTGAACATCAGCATCAATAACCTGAATAGTTTGAGATTTCAGAGCTCTTCTGTTAATCAACCAGAAACTGCTGTTTTCATCACTTCAGGATTACATCACATCCAGTTACACATGTGTCATGTCTTCCAGATGGTGCCAAGTACTGGACGTCCTGGGACCAGGGCGGGGCCCATTGCCACTCCGGGTGTGTTATCAGCCCAGATTAAAGTGACCGATCGTCCTGTCACTCAACAGGGTCTCAGTGGAATGAAGACTGGTGGAAAAGGTGCTGGTCTAAATTGCAGACATTAGGGTTGCTCAGTTTTGCACTTTATTACAAACTGTTTGTGGTTGGTTTCCTTCTGCAGGACCTCAGAGACAAATCCTGGATAAATCCTACTACCTAGGTTTGCTCCGGTGAGTCATTTATTATCCATACATTCGATTCGGAATGTTTAGAAGGAGGATCAGTGATGCTGATATACTACACCCTTGAATGAATGTAAAAGTATCTTTATGGAGCTGGTTTTCCTACATTTCCCTGCAGTAGGTACTGAATCCCAAATAATGAGGCCCAAAAGACTCTGGACGCTACATAATGCTAGCTTGTCTTGAAATTCAGACCTTACCTTACCTTATGTTTTAATTTGTTTAGTTTATGTTTAGTATATACTGTACTTTTAAAGAAGTAAGGCGACACACAGCTCTATACCTGCTAAGCATCAGAGCTCACCTGCGTCCTTCACAATTAAAAAAAAAATGTTAAAAGTAAACCACAAAGAAAAAAGTAAATCTTCTTCTTAAAATTTGAACATCATTATTGACAACTCTCATCACTGATCACCCTCATGCCCAACACTGGATCACTCATTACCTGTGTTACCAATACCCAATCACTGATCACCTTCATTCTCAGCAACCAATCAGTGTGCACCTCTATTCTCAACACACACAAAAATTTTCATGTGTTTTTTTTTTTTGCTTATGTTTCCATGTACTATATACTAAACATTTATTTGTCTTAGAGAAAATTTGTGCTGTTTCCATGTAGTGTAGTCAAAGCACAATAGCTTTTAAATAAGTACATGCCATATTATGTGCCACCCAGACATTTGCATTAAGGCATATAGAGTCAGTGCGAACCGATGATTTAATAAAGTACAACAACATTAAGTAAAGTTCAGCTTAATTATTATTGTTTATTACTTTGATATTTACTCCCTCGACTATCTTCTTTATTCACAGGAGTAAAATAAACGAGTTGACGACAGAGAACAGCAAGCTGCAGAAAGAGATCGACGTTTTCAACCAGGAAAACTCCGTGTACTTGTCATATGAAAAAAGGTGAGATGTGTGCTTGTTTTTATGGTTGTTGTGTTATGGTAGTAGGATGGTAAATTCTCCTCTTTTCCCTTGGACAGAGCTGAGAGTCTGGCTGGGGAGATTAAGGATTTACAAGGTCAATTAGCCGATTACAACATGGTACGGGTGCTGAAGCTACAATAAGCAATGAATCAGTTTTTAATAAGAGTACATCACTGAAAATTGTTGGTGTTCACAGTGCAGGAAATTAATCAGTTCGCTTCCTGTTATGTTAAAGAACTAATTCAACTGAGTATGATTAAGTGTTGATTGTGATACTTTCAGCTGGTTGACAAACTGAACACCAACACAGAAATGGATGAAGTGATGAATGAAATCAGCATGGTGAGCATCTTTATGTATGGTACTGTTGTTGTTGTTTTCATACCAGTGTAGGTTTATTCATCTGTATTTTTATTTGTTTAGCTGAAAACACAGAATGACCGAGAAGCCCAAAACATAGATGCCATATTCACAGAGAGAAGAGAGTAAGTGTCTTTCATCTAGAAATATCTCATAATAACTGTTTGACTCCACGATTGATAGCAGGAGGCAGCATAGTGGTTAGCACGTTCACATTGCAGCAAGAAGGTCCTTAGTTCAAGTCCCAGGCTCATCGGGAACGATTCTGTGTGGCATCTACAAGGTCTCACTGTGTTTGCATGGGTTTCCTTTGGGTACTCTGATTTTTTTTTTCCACAGACCAGGGACATGCACATTAGGCAAATTTGTTGTCCAGTTTACCCCACAGTGTGAATGGTTTTGTGTGTGGGTTAGTCATGCGATGGACTGCCTTCTCTCAGAGTCTGTGGAGATGACCTCCAGCCTCTTAATGACCCTAGTAGGGTTAAGCACTTCAATCAATGGATTGATGGAAAATACAGTAATTTGTAATACATGACACAAGATGGTGCTGTTGAGCTGATTGAAACTCCATTACAGCATCCTGTTTCATATTGGAGTGCACTGAAAGAAATGCAAAAAACAACATTAGAGTTGTTAGCATGTATATTTCATTATAATAGCACAACACAATTACTTTCATCTTTGTATTTATTTTTAATGAAAAAGCAGTGAGTGACTCAATGATTAGCGTCACAGTGAATAGGTTCAGGGTTCGAATCTCAGCCATAGTTTTTTCTGTGTGGTGTTAGTATGGTCTCTCCATGTTCAACAGCTGAATTTTTGTACACCGGCACCTATGACCTAATTTTTTTGTCGTGCCTATTATTGCTAGGTTACAAAAAACATCTTTCACTTTTGCTGTTCCTCACTATGAACATAAAGTCTCTCTTTGTTTTCACAAAAATAATGGAACTATCATGGCCTGATATCAGCAGCAGTTCTCAACATCACAACTATGAAATGTTGTTGATGTTATAAGCCCAACCCCTTTTTGATTTTGATTGGCTGGTGAGAGTGACATGACTTTGATGAGTTTGTTGGCATGTCAAAGGTTACTGTCTTTTAGCTGAAAGACAGTTTATGTACACAGGGCCTCGGTACCTTCTGACCAATCAGATAAGAGAATTTGTTAGTGGTATAAAGTGTTTATAATTCTCAGGTTTAAGCTGTACAGTGTGGTTAAAGATTAAAGTTCACAGTTTAGCAATTACAATCAAACAACAGAGTTATTATTAAAAATAAAAAAAAAGATGACATGGAAGAACATGCAGAACATTTAAATCCTGTGAATATTTATAACATGATGAAATGTAAAAAGAGCTGTTTTGAATATAACTGAACAACTTATGTTAAAGTAAGTAAATTTAAATGTCCAAAGAGTGTATGTTTGTCACAGGCTTGAAAAGTGAACAAAATTTATAAGTGATAAAAGATGACTCCACAAAGCTTGTGTAGAAAATAAACTTTCATGTTGAACAATGCGTAATAGTCACAGGATGACATCAAGACTTCATATACCATATTTGGTGTCTCCAAGCACTTCAACAGTTGCTGCTTCTCGTACATGTAGACTTCTATGTGTCTTATGTCCATCATGCCATATTTTAGATTTCTGCTAAACATTTAACACTCATATTATTTGACATAAACCCCTCTTTAGTAAGTGCTCTCAGTTCAGACTTCATCAACATCTGCATGCTCCTTGTAGTCCTCAGACTGAATGTAGCCATCCTCGATAAAGCCATCCTCGTCCCCTGTAAGGCCCTGGTCCAGCTCATGAGCGCTGGTCTCTGTCTGCTCCGTTTCAAGGTTGAAGTTAGAGTAGGGACCAGTGTTATAGATACTGGGATCATCTACTTCGTGCAGTCTCTGGTGCCGATAGTCAAAGAGCATTTTGTACCAGGTAGGCGATTTCACCGCACATATAATGATCATGGAAGTGCAGAGAATGATCACGATCACCCCGGTGAGGAACTTCCAGGTGTTGGTCTCCACTGATATGACATTTTGTTCAGATGTGTCTAAAACAAGGCAAATTAAAATGTTCAATATGGATATTATAATAGGTGTGTTCAGTGTGAATGACATGGGAACCGTGCTACCTGATTGGCTTGCTATCCCATAATAATAGATATTATTGACGCATTAACAAACACCTAGGATTGGCTGGCGATTGCTGTTCGTGAGAGGGAAGTGAGCGTATGCTGACCCTCCCTTCTGTGAGAGTTTGGTCAGTTAGCTCCCATAGACTCCTGGTCACTGATGACTGGAGCATTAATCCGGATTCGAACTTGCAATCTCTGCATTAATAGTCACGCATCTTGTCGATGCACCACTTAGGAGATCTGAGAATTATCACCGGTAATTATCCTCCTCAATTATTGCTCATTATCCACTTGGGATAACACATGAAACAATTAAAATGTAAAACTGAATAATTAACTCATTTAAAATTATTTTGAATAATTTACTTTTCTTGTGTTACTGTGTAGTATATACTAAATGAATTATTCACCTCAGGCTCAGTGAATATCTCTGAATATTCTCCTTCGTCTCTAGCAACTACGTAATTGTTATTTCAGCAGTTTCAATCTAACGACACTTCTTAGAATTTTATAAATACCCCTTATTAATAATTAAAAAGTTTTACATGAACATTTTACAATTATTCAACTTTAAGTAGAACTGTATGTTTTTTGTTTTGTACCCCTTTGGCCAGTTCATGCCCACTACATCTTAGTGTGTTTACACAGAGCATCATTGTTCATGGTTGTTTCTATTACATTTGCTGGAATGGCTAGAACAGCAGACTTTTTTGTTTGACGGCAGAAAGAAATTTTTTTAGAGACACTAAGAAGACTCACAGATTTCTAAATCCCAGTTCATTATTTGTCTTCATCCCTCGCATATTAGATTATTTACATAAACCCATTCTACAACATCAGATCATGATAAAATGCTAATCTGTTGTATTTTGTGAACGAAGAGAACAGCTACATGTCGCTACAGGTGCTGAAATGTTAATATTGTTTCTCTGAAGGGTTGCTAAATTGCGTGTTGACACCACAAAATATGTACCCACATCTATTTTGCATACTGAATGTATACTCTCACTCACTCAAACTTACAAATCTTGCTCCTGTCAGGGTTGTGGGGGTACTGGAGCCCATATCAGCTGACACTTAGTGAAGAAATGGTATACCATAAACACCTCACAAGACCATCTCAGGGCCAACACATATATGGAGCTATTTACATTCATACCTCGGAGCAATGTGGAATATCTGCTTAGCCTAATGTGCATGTCTTTTTAATGTCAGAGGAAACTGGGGTACCTAGAAGAAGCCTATACAAGAAACCTTGTACATGTAGCCCAGGATTTGAACTCAGGAGCTTCTTGCTGTGAAGCAAGCCCGCTAACACTATGCCACCAAGTCGCCTAATGAATGTACAGGGTTGACAAAAAAATCTAAACAGACATAACTTCTGGCTCTCTGAAATGTAGTTGAGGTCAATTCCTGTTGTTGGGTATTGCATCCCTATCATGTGATCACAACTAACTGCGGATGGGCATAAGCAAGCATGTGCCCCCTCCATGACACATATTTACCAACTGCTGCGCAGGGAGAGCACTAACTGCCTCCTTGTAAACATGACTTCTCAGACACCCATCATCACTGGAGGGAAACTTATGCCACCCCTCCCTCAAGATCTGCCACTGAATAGCCATTATTATTTTATTTGTAAACATACTTATTGGTATATTACTCCCCTTTGTATCGGGCAAAAATCCAAAACCCAAAGGAAGAGAAAGCCATCCTAACCTTTAGTTGAAATGTTGTGGCTACTTGTTGTGGGACTTTGGATTGTAATGAAGGTTTTTTTGGAAGTCGTAACTGTAGTTGATGTAGAAGCAGTTTTTATAGAAGTGATTGTACTGCTTATCACCGTAGGTAGCATTGTTGATGTGTTGAGCACATCCAAGATTTTTTTTCCTGCCAGGATCCCTGGAAAGGCGCAGGTAGTATTCTGCCCTAGAAACGTAAAACAAGTAATAAGTGTTATTACTTTGTTAGCACTAACATTTTTTTCTGCATTTTAATTTTTTTTTTTGTTGAATGAGTGGTGCAGGTAATATGCATTTATGTACTTATAAATGTTCTCTCATTGAACATTCACACATTTTGTAGTGCTACATATCAGGAATCTTCACAAAATATTCTACAGAATTATATTGGGACAGCGTGAACACGGTTTGAAAAAATATTTTCATGGATATCGTTCACTCAATTGCCTAACTGCTTAATCTTGTTAGGGTGCCGGGAAGGCTGGAGCCTATCTCAGCCGATACTGGGCGAAGGCGGGGTACACCCTGAACAGCTCACCTATCTATAACATGGCCCACAGACACACAACCATTCACACTCACACCTAGAGGCAACTTGGAACAGCTGACTAACCTAATGTGCATGTCTTTGGACTTGAGAAGAAACTGGAGTACCTGGAGGAAACCCCATATAAACTCAGGGAGAACATGCAAACACCACATAAAATGCATGAGTCCGGTACTTGAAACCAGGATTTTCTTGCTGTCCGGTGGACGTCCTACTATACTACATCACCATGCCTCACCAAATGAAAAACAATGTTGAGGTATTCGTTCTTGATTGCATGATTTGCTATGAAATGCTTAAATTACTTCTTGTGCAACATTTGGTCTTCACATCATTATTTGAATAAAGATGATTTAAATAACTTGACAATTGAAATATACAGAACACACCTGAAGAAATCTAAACAAAGATCAAAATTTTGGGAAAGTATCAATCAGAATTAAATTAAAAAAAAAAAAAAAAAAGTGGCCTATAATATACCTATAATAAAAAGACTATGCCTTAAGTGTGGATTTTCCCAAAAGACACAATACACCAAAAAAATGAAAATGAAGGGAGTTTGTAGAGTGAAGCAACCAAGAGAATGATAAGTCTCAGTATGATGCTTCCACCACCATGTTTCACTACTGTGAAGGTGCAATAATTCATACATTAAAATCTGGAGATATTGTGTTTGAATTCATAACATGCCATCAAACTTCAGATCATTAAAATTCCAAGTTGTTGCATGACACAATGTCTTAATAAAAATCACTCCAGTTATGTATAATAATGAGAGCAGGTCCCACCTGTCTGCAGAATCCTATCATGCATCCACTTTATCAGCATCAGTAACTCTTGAGTGCAGTTCCATGGATTCTCAGACAGGTCCAGTGTTTTCAGTTTCTTCAAATCTGAAAAAGTCTCATTCCTTATCGTTTGTAGATGGTTTCGTGTTAAATTGATAGTTTCCAGACTGCTGAGAGTAGAAAAGGCTTGATCAGGCAGCTGTACTACAAGGTTATACGAGAGATCCAGGTCTGTCAGATTGGAGTAGTTTCTCAAAGTCTGTATGTCCGAGCTGTTCAGCACAATTTGGTTGTTGTGCAGGATTAAATGGGTTATGTTTGCAGAATAGTTGTCAGGAATTTTCATAAGAATCTTATTGCTGTCATTCACCTAGAAACAAAGACAAACATTAACCCTGAGGTAAATATTATACAGCACGCCATGTGATCTATGAAGTCAAAGAGTGAAAAATGTATGCATTCTATGTTAATGATAGTCTGCATTGTTGAAAGGCTTTCCTGAAATACTTACAAGGATTTCGCCTGAAGCCACCATTAGAGCCGCTGTCCACAGCAAAATCACCTCCTTCTCCATCATTCACCTACAGCAACACACTAGTGTGAAAACTGCATGAAACCCATTACAAAGACCACCACCCATCCACACCTTTAGGATAAAACACACATCAATATATCTCTTCGGACAAAGGCATTATTATGTATCCACAAAGCTCAGCTGCTTCAGACGGATGACTATGAGAATAATAATCAAACCCAGTATGTATGAGGGCACGAAGAGAGCACAAAGGGACGCTTTGTGCACATGGGTTGGTGCTGTAGGGGCATGTTAGAGCATGCTGTCTTCCTGTACGCCTCAGCTTGTGGGCTTTTTTCTTTTTTAAGTGTTATCTGCTGTCAACCACAAATCCACTTGAAAGGAAGCCCCAAATACTGGACTGTATAAACATGGAGGTCATGGGTAAATAACTGGGTTAATTTGTACACTTTGGAGCACTTGTTGGGTGTCAGAGTGGCTTTTAATGAATGTGCAGAACATAAATTATGATAATTCCTACACCAGAACTAATCGAGACCAAGTCCAAAGATATTTGAGTCCAAGTCAACACTGAGCCCAGAAAGGTTTGGGTTCATGTCAAGCCAGGGTCTTCAAGTCAAGACAAAGTCCAAAGAGTATTCAGTCTGAGTTAAACTAGAGTTCAAAGAGGTTTGAGACCAAATGAGAGAGACAGCAGGAGTCAAATTATAGACGAACTGTGATATTAGATTCCATTTTTACTTTTACAGCCTTTAGCAGACACTCTTATCCAGAGTGACTTACATTTATTATTTGTTATACAACCGAGCAATTGTGGGTTAAGGGCCCTGCTTAAGGCATTTTCTTTTTTAGTTAAAAAGTTATTAATCGACTCAAGTCTTTCATAAGCATGTTTTAAATAATTTCAGACTAATCTTGCCCTCAATCCTTTAAAATATACCCACTCACTGCTGTGATGGATGGAACCACGGTATGGTTGAACACACACCAAAGCATGCCACAATCAAAATACGTAAAGTACAGTGTAGATTCCATGGAGCTACTTAACTCCATAACTATAATAATTGAAACGAAAATGATGACCTTGTTTATAATGTAAATCATAACTCTGCAGATTTTTCATGTCCTGGACCTGTTTATGATGTCTCCAAAGTTACATGTACTTTTTTGAATAAACAGATATGAATAAGACTCAATAAACAATACATGGTTTATGAGTAAAGGTGCAGGACTTACTTTGAAGCGAGCATGTATCAGGCAGCAGTGAACAGTGCGTTTTTAATGGTGAGTGTTGAAATAGTTCTTCAAGGAACTGGGCCACATGAAGAACCTTTGCACCGTGTGATAAAAGAGAGAAATTTCCTCCTGGATAGAGATTCACTGTAAAGCATCAGCCGACCGGAGAGAGCTCATTGTTAACGATTTATCGGAGATGTTTTGGTCATAATTTCGAGCAATGCCTTCTAAGTACAGTCATGTAATTCTGTTATATGTGGGTTTATCCAACTAAAATGTAAAAGTTGAAACATTTGAAAAGCTGGTTACTCTCAGATATAGCAACAAGTGCAAATCTGTGGTAATTTATTGGCAAACCCCCCCCAGAAAACACATATGTTAGGGAATTTATGCAAATAGGAGTAAGTCATCAAATTGGTCAGGTTGGACATTGTGTCATGTCTGTCTGTCTTAGTAAGGAAGACTTGATCCATGCTTTAGAAGAAGAAATTGAAAGGGAGAAGCAGGCAGCCGATGACATAGTGAAAAAAATGCCTCCCGAGAAACAAGCCAAGTACGCGGATATGAAGGCGGTTAATGAGGAGCTGCTACAGGTGGGTTTAACTAAGATTTCATCACCAAATTTACACCTCGAATATCTTAAATAGCTCAGAGTCTCATACAGGAACAAGTGAAAACTTTATTATTGAAAAGGAGGATATGGAATCTGTCGTCCACTCGAATGTCTGTGTGTGCAGGAACTGGCAGTACGTCAGGACGAGCTAGATGCACTCATGACCAGGAGGGAATCTTTGGAGGCTGTGAGTGATTGTTCACACCGGATACACAAACCAACCAACCAACAAACAAACAAACAAACAAACACACACAAACTAAACCTCCAAAGATTCCCATAATTTTTCCATTAGTGCGAGGAGATGCATCCTCTCAATGTCTCATTTGCTTTTAGTCACCCTTCCTTCCCTCCTTCTTTTCTTTTTTCCTTCTTCACTTCCTGCTTCATTTTCTTTCATGCTACCTCTTTCTTTCTCCCTTCTTCCTCTTTTTCTCCCTTAATTTCTTTTTCTTTTTTCTTTATTTCTCTCTCTCTCTCTTGTTTTGTTCTCCTTCTCTCTCTCTCTCTCTCTCTCTCTCTCTCTCTCTCTCTCTCTCTCTCTCTTGTTTTAGGAGTTGGAGCAGTCTCAGGTGAAGCAGGAGGCTGTAGTGCTGTACGAGAGGCTGCATGAACTGGAGCTGCGCCGAGATGCCCTGCAGGCTGAAGACAAGAGCATGATCTCTCCACAGGAAGAAAGAGAAAGACTCCTGAAACAGGCAGCGCCTTCACCCCTTCACCATCTCTGACACCGCTTTGGGCGGCTGATACACATGGAACTCGGACATGTTCATTTTACCTTCTTTTTGTCTTTCAGGTAAAAGAAGATAATCAAGAAATCGCCAGCATGGAGCGACAGTAAGCAGCCCTGTTTTGGATGAGATTATGAGTGAAATATCAAATTAGCGTAGTTCATCTTAAAACGTGTCTCTTGTCTTGTCAGACTGACTGAAACACGGGAGAGAATAAACCGCCTCACGGAGGAGCTTCAGCAGCTTGACATGGACATGGAAGACCATCAGAGTATGATATATACATTTCTTCTCTTGTAGACCAACATCCTGTCAGATTTAGGGTTAGGGTTTTAGACTCACAGTAGACTTCCAGAATGTTTTTAGGGGACAGCGCCCTCTTGCGGTAAAAGCACTTCATCACTTCATGGTTAATGGGTTTCTCGGGTTGACAATGGTTTAACGCTGGGGTTGGTTACATTCCAACAGTAATCAGTAACTTCTGAGATCTAAAAAAAAATGTGATCTGTGAAAACTGTAATCCTGTAAAATCTCAGACCAATCACAGACTCTCAGTTCACTGGGAAATATCCAGTCAAATGCTCCAGTGTCGCCCTTGTCTGTGACCCTACTGTGCACCAGGGTTGGGTTGTTTTTTTTTTTGTTTTTGTTTGTTTGGGGGTTTTTTTTTGCATAATTGGCCATGTTTTGCAGCATTTCCCTTAACTTTTCCCATATTTTTCGATAATTTCCTTATTTTTAAAAATTTTCAATGAATATTTTTGAAAAAGCCGCGATGCACGGAAGCCGCAGAAACTGAAGCACAAAGTAGCGAGGGATCACTGTAGTTTACTGTTTGGTACTTCTCTGTGAATTTTAATGTCCTGTAAACAGAGATGGATAACCCCACCCCACTCGCTCCATGAGGAGGCCATAGAGGTTAATGCAATTTTTTTCACCACACCCCCTTCGTCAGCCATACCCCCTACCTTTTTGCCATCTTATAGATAAATGTCAATAGGAAGGGCCAATCAGATGCCATATTTCTGTAACTTCTAACATTTACTACCATCTAAAAGTACAAAAGCTATCAGACCCTCCATGGGCTGTGAGACACATGAGACTCCAATTCCCAATCTGTAGCGCACGAAAGCACAGCATATGAGTTGTTTGTGAAATGCAGACACCCCCTGGCTCCAGTGGAGTACATTATGTATGCACTCAGGCTTTTGTCCGAATTTTTGGGAAAGCCCCTGGGAGAGATATTGTAGTTGTTTCCGTGTGTAAGCACGAGGCAATTAAGCTTTGTTTTTCTCTAGGGGCTGGTTGCCCCGAACGAACCATAAATCCTTAAGTACTCTAGGACATGTTCCAAAAACGTTAGCCTCCCTCCTGGAGAGTGTCTAAGGGGAAGCGTAGAGAAGATACAGTGAAACAGATGTATGTGTTTATATTTATATATATATATATATATATATATATATATATATATATATTTATATATATATATATATATATATATATATATAGAGAGAGAGAGAGAGAGGGGATAGAGGATAGAGTGAGATGGAGGCAGATCATTTGCTGTGGTGACCCCTGAAGGGATATATATATATATATATATATATATATATATATATATATATATATGTGTGTGTGTGTGTGTATATGGGTATGTATGTATGTATGTATGTATGTGTGTGTGTGTGTGTGTGTATGGGTATGTATGTATGTATGTATGTGTGTGTGTGTGTGTGTGTGTGTGTGTGTGTGTATATGGGTATGTATGTATGTATGTATGTATGTGTGTGTGTGTGTGTGTGTGTGTGTGTGTATATATGGGTATGTATGTATGTGTGTGTGTGTGTGTGTGTGTGTGTGTGTGTGTGTGTGTGTGTGTATGTATGTATGTATGTATGTGTGTGTGTGTGTGTGTGTGTGTGTGTGTGTGTGTGTGTGTGTGTGTGTGTGTAGATGTGAGTAGCCAAACGCCACATGTCCATAATAGGGAGGAAGTGGATGCCATAGACTCATTGTACAGCATGATTTAAAATACACAGACACAATGCATACTTACACACGCAGCATGGCGCTCAGCATTGTTGTTTTATGTCACGCTGTCTTGCTGTTTTTCTTATTGTTTCCTCTCCTTTCTTTTTTCCTCATTGTGTGTGTCTTTTGTGTTCTGTCTCTATCTCTGTGCTCATGTCAAGACGGTAAGATAATGTCTTAGTTTTAGTACCAATAAAATTGTCATTATTTTTTATAAAAGATGTGTTATTGAGAAAGGAATTGTTTTGTGTGAGCTACATGTTCTTTATGGAAATGATAACCTAGTTATAAGAAATATATTTATATATATATATATATATATATATATATATATATATATATATATATATATATATATGTATAAAAATTGCGTATCAGAAGAACCTGAGCCAATGATTGCTCAAATTGTAGATATTTAAGTAAGTTTATCTCTGCACTAAAGGAATAGTGTGAATAAAAATCAAGCAATAGATTGTGGAGAAGTTATGGTTGGCGGCGGCAGGGGTGGGGTGGGGGGGGTTGGAGGTGGGGGGATAGTTGCATCTTAAATGTATGTTACAAGGCTGTTACTGGAGGATTCTGTCAGAGGGTGAAATTGGTTACATGACTAGAGTTTGCTCAATTTTTTTTCTGCTGCTCTATGAGCCACAGATTTAAAATAAAAAGACTGGATTGCAAAACTTTTTGTTTGTACAAGCCAAATTTGAAGACAGACCGGCGGCATCTTGCTGAGATCACTTTACTGTTGGAGGTAATACTTGAATGCTATGAAAAGTATTACATATAGCTGAGATGTACATTTAAAACCAGAAAGCTGCATACTAGTTTATTTCAGCTAAAATACTTCACAAATCTTGATTTGAACTTGGCTGGTGAAATTCCACAACAAAAGATTTATGAACTTACGACCTTATAACCTTCATTAGTGACATTTTCCCAGGTGTTCAAGCTGTGTTGGCTCTCAGCTCCGGGTCTCTGAAGTGAGATCTTACGACAAGGCGCTTTCTCTAGGATGACTGCCATCTGGCTTCAAAATTGAAACACTGATGGGCAATCTAGTCATTCATTCATTCATTTTCTTTGACGGTTAATCCTAATTAGGGTCGCGGGGAGGCTGGTGCCAATCTCAGCTAACTCTGGGTGAGGGAAGGGTACACTCTGGACAGGATGGCAGACCATCGCTTGACAGACACTCACACAACCATTCACACTCACACCTAGTGTCCGTCTGGAAGTCAGTTAACCTACTGTAAATATTTTTTGGATTGTTGGAGGAAACTGGCGTACCCAGAGGAAACCCACACAAGCACAGGGAGAATATACAAACTCCACATATAAACGTCTGAGCTGGGACTCGAACCCAGGCCTTCTTGATGTGCTAACCAACTACACCACCATGCCACTATTATATTATTTATTATTATTTTTTTACATCTTTAGAGCAGTGGTATGTGCTTATTGATGCTACGATGTCGCTTTCCAGTACAGGGATCTCTACTTCACGCTTGAATTCATGTGGCTTGAGGGCATCGCATTTTTTAAATTTAAACAAAATTTTTTTTTAATATTCATCGAATTAAACAATAAGGAAATTAAGGAAGAATAGGGGGAAAACGTTAAGGAAAATGTTGCAAAACAAGGCCAATTATGCAAAAAAATCAAAACAAAACAAAAAACAACCCAAAACCCCCTATCAAAACTATTTACATTTTCATGTGACCTGCGCATTTGAGTGTGTACACGTGCATCTGTGTGCGCGTGCGTGCAGCTGCATGTGTGTGTATTTATATTTTATTTACATCTTATGCATTATTTTTGTATGTTTAATTGTTATTATAAACATTTATAGCATTGAATATGTATTTATTGATATTATATACAAATATACATGTACGTATACATCAGTCGGGGGGGGGGAGTCGATCCTACTTCGTGGAATTCGGCGGTCGTGGGGGGATCTCGGTCTCAATGAACCGTGGAAAGTGAGGGATCCTTATATTGCCCTTACTGTTCTTGTGCACGTTGCAGTTTGTAAACGTATAGCATTAATTACTGAGGACGTGCACCGCCAGTGCACCACACGGTCGCAGGGTATGAGAGGTAGTCATTGTGAGCATTGTTTAAAAATTATTGGTCATTTCCAGCCTAATACGTACTAATAGCTAACATTTTTTTGTTTATTATGTACAGGTGAACGAACCCAAAAGTACAAAGAACTGCAGAAGAAAGAAGAGGAAATAGATGGTGAGTGTAATCTGTGTGAAATATTTTTAAAGGCAAAGTAACATAGGAGATTCTCGTAGGACTTGTATACGGATATATACCGAGTTCGCCACTGTCTACATTTTGGGGATATTGTTTCATCTCTAAAAACACTTTTATTTGAAATCGAAAAAAAAATCGCTTATCAAGGAATAATTATTTTCAAAGTAAACATGCATGCACACTGTTATTGGCACCCTGGCAAATAGTATGAGATGAAGATATTATAATTAGAAATTTCCTTTCTGCTTTTCCCCTTTATCAGGGGTCGCCACAGCAAATAATTCGCACGTTTGATCTGGCGTAGGTTTTTATGTCAGATGCTCTTCCTGACACAACGCTTTAGCAAGGGGCAGAAACATGCTGTCAGCTTTGCAGCTACTCTTTACCAAAGTCAGCAATGGTTCTTTTACATGAACCTCTCACCATAGACAGTGAGAGACATGGCCCGCCTTTGATAACCCAGTTAGCTGCACTGGGGTGGACAGTGACAACCTTTTGGAGAGTGGGACTCGAACCCCCAACCTTAGGATCAGCGATCCAGCGCCCTATACCACTTGACCACCACTGCCCCGGCAGATGAAGATATTATAATAAGTATAATAATTGTGCAAGGCACCATATATATTATGTTTCATGTTTTCACAGCTTTCCTTGAAATGTTTGACACCAACAGAGCTCAGGAGATAGAACACCTTCAGGGGACTCAGGCCAGCATTGTGGCTCTGCTGGAGCAGTCGAGCAGGGTACAACCCTCCGCATGCTCCCAGACTTCTTAAATCACAGATGGCTTGTTCATGAATCAGATAAGCTTTTAGTGTAGAAACTCTTTTTTCTTTTCTACCTCCCTCAGGTGATAAATCGTATGAGTCAGCTGTCGGCCATCAGTCCCCATGAGCTCAAGTCCATGCAGGAGGACCTCAGCTTTAAAGAGACAGAGATGCAGAAATCTCAGAGCACTGCCCAGGGACTGTCTTCTGGTTAGACACACACACACACACACACACACACACACACACACACACACACACACACACACATTATCATCATATCTTATCCCCGTAAGGTAGTGTAGCAATTGGTCTCTTCCGGAGAAGATTAAACGGGATGCAGGAACGCTTGCTACTTGTCCCCAGAAACACGCTGACGGCTTTGCAGCTACTCTTTACGAAAGTCAGCAATGGTTCTTTTACACGCCTCTCACCATAGTCAGTGAGAGACATGGCCTGCCTTTGATAACCCAGCTAGCTGCACTGGGGGGACAGTGTCAGCCCTGTGAGGACTCGAACCCCCAACCTTAGGATCAGCAATCCTGCGCCCGAACCACTAGACCACCACTGCCCTATTTTTATTAATATTAATCACACTTTCAGCTTGTAACATACTCTCACTTTCTCTCATATTTCTCACAGATGTGTCTTTTCGCTTCACGTTGTATATTATACCACACTTTTTCTTCGCTCCTATCTCTTATTGAATCTGTTTGTATAGTCAGACACAAAACAACTCCTTCCCCTCTTTCTGTGCAGTTAGTGTTTTATACTATCTGATTTCAACACTGCCGTTGCCACACAGTCAAGTTTTCTGCCTTCTGCCACTCGGTTGGTCACAGTGATTTTTTGCCCGTGAAGATGTGAATAAAGCTTCTTCTTCAGCTGAGGGCAGACTAGAGGCTAAAGTGATGGCTCAGTGGTTAAGGTTGTGGGTTACTGACCAGAAGGTTGGCGCTTTAAGCCCCAGTTCCATCAACTTGCCACTGTTAAGCCTTTGAGCAACTATTCTACGTTTTCTAATTAAATGAGATAAAATGTAAGTTATTTTGGATAAGGGTATCTGCCAATGCCATAAATGTAACTGGGTCACCTTGATCTACATGCATATTTCTAATAGAATAAAAGCTAGAACTGTCACAATTATTGTGATCTCAGGCAAGGCGTACCAGCTTTATTACTGCTCTTTTATGATACAATAAACCTCTGCTGCTGCTGCACATGACCTGGAATACTAAAGTCGACGTGGCCGTGCATGTGCAGGTCCCCAGGGAACTCTAACTCAAAATAAATCAAGGTGACCGGACGGTCAGTTACCCTGCATCATGTCCACTCCCCAGTTCCACAACCTTCTTCTTTACGTCCTGCTCTGCATGTCCAAAAAGTGGCTGAAGCTCAGCCAAGAGGCTTTCCTTCCTTTGTGCAAGACACCTTGGAGCTGCGGGATCCCTCCCTCTCTTCAGTATCGTCTTATCTCTGCAGTGCCGCCCCATTTCCTCTGCTGCGCTCTATTCTCGGGAGCACCAAGCATTGTTTCTTCGCTCAACGTTTGTTTATCTTATAGTGGTGCACTTTCATCGCCTGCTGAAAAGCAGTGCAGGGGAATGCCGTATGGCTTGGCTTTAAAGGAAGAGGCTGCTGGAGACCTGAAGAAAACCAGCAGGGACTCATTTGTATGATGTTAATGCGGGTCCAGGCATTAATTAGTAAAATTAATCATTCAGGATGGTGTATTTTGTTACCAGAAATAAATTTACAGGATAGTCACGGAGTAATTATTACATAATTACTTTTTAACACTGCTGTGTGTGTGTGTGTGTGTGTGTGTGTGTGTGTGTGTGTATGTGTGTGTGTGTGTGTGTGTGTGTGTGTGTGTGGTGGGGGTTATATAGACTTTAAGAAGTTGATCGATTCAGTCTTGCAGGCGGAAAAATTCAGCTTTCGGATGTGCAGAACTAAAACGTGCGTAATAAACACATGGGTATCTTTACTTAACAACTGAAATGCTGCGCTGCAGTGGGGTGAATATTTTTTGGAAACCCCGTCTCAGAAATTTGTGAAAGAAAATTGACCTTTGCCTTCATGTGTGTGAGACAGGGAGAGGTGATTGGCTTGGTGGTAGGTAAAACAAAAACCCCAGGAGGAGGAAGCAGCGGAGAATGCTGACAGGACATTTTAATTACACACTACATGCTACACATGTACCCACTTACACCACTCTCTCTAAACACAGAACCGGGCCTGTTGCCTATCAAAGAGGAACTGGCCCTTTTCCCCTTCCTGTCTACCCAAACCCAGCAGCGCTGTACAAACTGAAGAACTAGTCACTAGAGAGCATTTCCAGTGGGGGAAAAGCCTCCTGATGGGGATTGCACGTCCATGTTGTATAACAGGGACATTAACTGTTTCTGAAAGTACTGCTTCCTTGTACTGACACACACACACACACACACACACACACACACACACATACACACACGCACATGCACACACATGCACATGCGCATTTGTGCAGTGTCCTTTTGCCTAAGTGTCCTGTGAACTGTGTACTCAGCACAAATACCCTCTGTAATAAAACTAGTTTTGAAATTTCTGAGAATCCCAGTTCAAATAGAGGTTGCAAAGAAATCTAAGTTTTATCGTTATTATTATTATTGTTAATGGTTTACTATTGATTTAAAAAACAGTTTAAAATTTAAACTTTTTATACAGAGAAAAAGTGAAAACAAGAGCACTCACAGGAGTGCAAACCTTTGCCATAGTAAAAAATCAAGTGCACAGCACCCCCTACTGGGCTAGCTGTACAACCACACTTCCAAAAAATTATATCCCATGTGCAATTAAACTTGAAAACAAATCTTGATCCAATCTCAGTGAAACCGGAGTCTAATTCAGCTGAGACTGGGTGAAGGCAGGGTACACCCTGAACAACCTGCCAAGCCATCGCAGGACCAACACACACAATAATCCACATTCACATACAGCGGAAATATGAAATAACCATTTAGCCTAATGTGCATGCATTGGATTGTGGGAGAAAACTGGAGTATTGCGAGGAAACCCAGGACTGTCTTGCTGTGAGGCGGCTGTGCTAACCACTACATTACTGTGCGACCCTGACATCAAAAATTTCTGATCCTAAATATACAGTTCAAGATTTTTTATGATGCCAGTATTTAGATTTATCTGTCAAAAAACTGAACAGCACATTACTAATAGGCACACAGACAAACAAAATTCTTCTTCTTCTTTTATTATTGTTATTATTATTATTATTTTTTTTTTGTGTGTGTGTGTGTGTGTGTGTGTGTGTGTGTGTGTGTGTGTGTGTGCAGAGTGTGAGCGTCTACAGCAGGACCTGTTGAACGTAGAGCGTCTGGAAGGGAAAGTCCAGACAGAGATGAATTCTCTGAAAGAAAAGATCCAGGAGATGACTGAAGGACTAATGACCTACAGGGACCTGGATGCTCTCAAAGCCTCTGCAGAGCAGAAGATGAAGGTAGATGACGTGGCTTCCTGGGACAAGATGGATTTTATTTTTTTTAATTTATTTTTAAACATGTTGATCGGATATCTTAAAAATGCCATCTGTCAAAACTAGTTTTTCTGTAATGACCTGAGATAAGGATCTCCCAACTGTCTCTCAGGAACAATATGTATTTCGTTATGGCTTTCCGTCTTATTAGCGGGCCGTGTTCAGTGACACGTACATTTCCTCGGATCGCACTGCAAGCGCTTTGTAGTGTAAACAGAACATAAACCCTAAGACTCAACACACTGAACTCTCCATGGGCATTTCACCTAAAACACAATGCATCTTTTTTTAAAGCCATCTCCCATTACGAGCTCACGATTATTTTTTTTATGGAATGCACACAGCAGCTCAAGGGTGATGCCTACACCAACGTACTCGGAGTCGGATAACCCGGCTCACGATTAAGGAAAAACTAAAACAATAAACAAATTGGTATTTTGACAGGCGCGTTCTGACAAAGCAGGTCTACAATCATTTTGAAAAATCTGTAGCACAATCTGTAAAAACTCTGAAGAATCTGTAAAAACAAAACAAGAATCACATCTTATTGTAAAACTGTCAAGAACAAATTCCCTGATTACGAAGTCCCTTGGAATGAGTTGTTAAACTGTTGAGTGTAATTTCTTCCCTAAAGCTAAGGCTGAAGATGTGGATATGGGAGGGGATCATGAGCATCAATCACTCACTCAGTGATTTGCTGAACTGCTTAATTATACTACCAGGGTCTCAGGGAGGCTGTGCCTATCTCGGACGAGACTGGGTGAGGGCGGGATACACCAACATACACACAACCATTCGCGATCACAGCTATGGACAATTTAGAACAGTTAGCCTAACGTGCATGTCTTTGGACTGTGTGTGGAAACCGGAGTCACAGGAGGAAACCCACAAAAGAACAAAGAGAACATGTAAACTCCACACAGCAATGTCCAGGCCCGGGACTCAAACATAGGACCTACTCGCTGTGAGAGACACATGCTAACCACTAAGCCACAGTGCAACCCATGTGTCAATCAATGCATATTTAAAAATTCGCAGACCCATAGTAGAATGGACCAGGAGAGTCTAGTGCGAGCACGTTAACCTTCATGAAGTAAATGATATAGAGAAGTACCAAACAGCTGACTTTCGACAGTTTAACAACTAGAGGGCGATCTGAGTCATTTTTAATCCACAGATTGCCTTTTTTAAAGTTGATGTTTTTCGTTCTGTGCAAGTTTTATAATCTAGTTTATCTCTGACAAAAAAATACATTTTAGTGCACGTATACTTTTTTCACGTAGACTTCTTAACCTAGAGCTAACCCGGGAACATAAATGTGTGATTTACTGTACAGGTGCACTACATACTGTATACCTTCTGATCAATCCCATTTGATTTTGAATTTAAAAAAATTTAGAGACTTATGTTTTTGTGTGTTTTTAGATGTTGCAAGAAGACCGAGTGTCTCTAACAGCGAGGCGAGATGCCTTTAAGAAGATCAATCACAAGATGAATCAGGAATACGAGACTCTTGCAGCACAATTACGGGAGAACGAGACTCACGCACAGGTCTCTCTCTCTCTCTCTCTCTCTCTCTCTCTCTCTCTCTCTCTCTCTCTCTCACACACACACACACACACACACACACACACACACACACACACACACACACACACACACTTGGAAAAACAGCATCATTCCACATAAATAGAAATATTGAAAGTGTTTTGTATGTATTTCTCCTTCATCTTACTCGGCTGATGAACTGATTCTTTGACTACTCTTTTTTGGGTCAACACCCAGAAAGCAGCTGCATCGTGTCCCAACACTGCACTATTTCTGGGTGGGGTATCATTTCCTGATGCCTGCGTGCTTATATAGGTGAAAGGTCCGGACTCCCAGTCTTCACAACAGTCTTGGCAACACACCTCAGTGCCTATCTATGAAGGAAATGGTTCTGTCCAGCCAGCAAATTTACACTGTTGTCCTGCTGAGAGAGAGAGAGCGGGCTATGATCATGTCCTTAGATACTCCAAACGTACCCATTGTGCTGTGGTTTGCTGCCACATTTTAACATGCCCACTTACAGTCACCTTCATATCTGTGAAGCATTTTTTTTACAATAAGAACTTTTTAAGTTGCGTCACCGCAGTGTTCAAGCTCCTGCGAGCTCATCGGAAAATCCGAGTTAGCATTAAAATGTAGGGCTTAGCACATCAATTTTACAGCAAGAATGACCTGTATTTGAGTCATGAGTTCGACAGGGGCATTTCTGTATGAAGTTTGTATGTTCTTCCTGGGATTGCGTGGATTTCCTCCAGATACTCCAGTTTCCTCCTGCAGTCTGAACACATGCATTTTAAGTTAACTGACTGTTCCAAATTGTCTCTAGGTGTGAGTGTGAGTGTGAATGGTTGTGTGTGTGGCAGCCCTACAATGGTCTGGTAGGCTGTTCTAGGTGTACCCGTTTTTTCGCCCAGTGTGGGGTGCCATAGGCACCAGCCTTCCCGTAACCCTAGTAGGATCGAGGGGTTTGGCAAATGAATGGCAATAGAATGAGAAATTTCCTCTAGATAAGTGTGTTTCTCTTGTGATGAACTGGTCAGCTGTACAGGGTGCACCATGTCTTCATCCACCATTTGGTTAAAATAGGCATCCCCACAACAATAATGTGAATGAAAGAATCAGTTAATCAATACTGTTGTTAACCAATGAGAATGAAGTACTGTACTTCAGGCTGATTTACTATGGGAATGTTTTTATTCATATAATTTTGGTGATTCAATGCTTTTATTTCACCACTTGGAGCATTTTGTGGTTTAATATTTGGAAAAAAAAAAGCGATGGATGACATTAAAGTTTAGATTTGGTATGTTCTACAGCTGACAAATCTGGAAAGGAAGTGGCAACACCTTGAGCAGAACAACTTTGTTATGAAAGAATGTATCCTTTGACACCACACACTGCTTAGCATCCACGCCAACCACAAACCTATCAATTCATATATGGTCAGCTTTATCCTCATTAAGCTTGCAGTGGAGCAGACATGAGGCAGGACCATAGGACCACCTGAATAAACCTATTATTATTATTATTATTATTATTATTATTATTATTATTATTATTAGTTATGGTGTTTTTAGTCACCTGACCCTGATAACAAAACATCCTGTTTACACATTCTATTCAAGGTTTATCCCTGTAGATCTTCTTGACTGAAGTTTACTTGTATATGGTGAGATTTTTTTTCCGAGTTTACCCCTAGAGGTTCAAAGGTCAGTCTAAAAACAGGTGATTTCATTTAGCAGCTAACAACCTTTCTTTAACACCCCCCTTCTTACCAACCACCAGTTATCGCCTCTAAAGGCACGGAGAGCGATTACCGGCCCGTGAAGAAAAATGTCACCAAGCAACTGTCCGAATACAATAAGATCCTCATGGATGCTTTGCAGGGCACCAAAAACTGAGTGCCACTTCCTGCCTTCCCATGTTCGCCATCACGGCGCTACGGCTTTAATATTGACTCACTTCCTGTGCAAGCCTGCTCTCCTACTCAACATTCCAAAGGCATGGCGCACGTGGCGTAGAGATTAGGGATGGTCCTGGTGGTAAAGCATACGCTGTGTATCACAAATTTCATCTGACAGCCTTTTGATGGCGAGTACATGGACGCAGAGGCGTAGCGTTAGTAAGAATTAACTGTATGGATATTTATACTGGAATATTTCTGTTTTATTGTTAATAATGTGTTTGTAATGTAAATAAATTACTGTGTGACTATTTGCAGTCTAAACGTCTCAGTTTTTACTTCACATATGGGCGAATAAAGAAATCCTTTGGATTTGATAAAAGTAAAATTTTCAGGCTACTAAATATAGTTTATTTATGCCACAATATATTTAAATTAGGTTTAATTAGCTTTCTGAAATTAGCGACTAAGAGCATGGTGGTGTAGTGTTAGCACATTTACCTCACAGCAACACGGTCCTGGATTCAAGTCCCAGGCTCAGCAAGGGAGTCTGTATATTAAAGTTTACATGTTCTCCTCATTCTACTGTGGGTTTCTTCCGGGTGGGTTTCCTGCAACAGTCTAAAGACATGCACACTAGGCTTACTGGCTGTTCCAGATTGACCCGAGGTGTAATGTTGTGTGTGTATGTGTGTGTATGTGTGTGTATGTGTGTGTATGTGTGTGTGTGTGTATGTGTGTGTGTGTGTGTGTGTGTGTGTGTGTGTGTGTGTGTTTTGGCCCTCCTATGGCCTGGCAAATTGTTAAGGCTGTACCCTGCCTACACTCAGAATCGGCAGAGATAGGGTTCAGTCTCCCCAAGACCCTAGTAGAATCAAACAGTTTTGATTGCAGCAAGAGTCTTTGTTATGAATTATTGTTCTATTTAGTGAATGATGAATAATGTTTCAGGAAACAATGGGGTGATCTGTAATTTCCAGATGGTGGCGGGCCACAGTCGTCAGGACAATAAGGGGTTAATGGCAAGCAGGAAGAACGGTGGCCGATAACACTATTGTTTTAATGTTATTGGTTTCCGCTTTGCTTTATCAGAGAAGGGGGTTACCCAGTGTCCTCCTCGGATTCATAACTCTCTCATCCTCTCACCCACCCCGTTATCTCTCTCTCTCTCTCTCTCTCTCATTCTCATTCTCATTAACACTGCTTTCCGCAAGTGGTGTGTGAATTGTCCCGCAATTAGAAACTAGAGCACCTATCATAGATAGAAGCCCCAGATATAGGAGACAGTGGTAATGGCACTGGAATGTTTTTATTTTGAACTATAAATAAGCATCAGTCCTGATTGTGCAGATTATGGGACATTTATAACCTGTTGGCTGTGACCTTAATCATTGTGTGATAGTCCTGACTGATGGGGTCGGAACAAGAGTGCAGGTGGCAAGAATTTGTTACAATCACATTTTACTAGGCTCGATTCAGCATTTCCTTTTGCCACTTTCAAGCACTCAAGGCTGAAGGTCATCTTAGTTCAGATCCTTTAAGGACAGATGTGTGTGTGTGTGAGTGAGAGAGAGCGAGAGAGAGAGAGTGAGCAAGAGAGCACACAGAAATTGTCAGGCATAAACTACACACAGGTGTAAACAATTACATTACCTGCTTTCTCTCCACAACCCTGCTTCCATTCAGAGTAAGTTTGGTCGGTAGGTCTTTGGGGTGTTCCTGGTATACATTGAGAATTTCTTATCAAAGTTGGTCCAAAGAAAGACTTCCAGTGAACTGGCAAGAAGGTCATGGCTACACAGGGTTCACTGATGCGTCTGGGGAGTGAATGCTAGTATGTTTGGTCCTACCTCAAAGAAAAGCTACTGTAACATAAACTGTCGGAACTGAATCCTGTTTAGGCTCAGATAGAGAGGAATCTAAACCTGCAGTGTATATACCTACACTATGCAATGTATCAGTTAATATATTATAAGTGTAGGTTAGTGCCACAGCCATCCGTGACCGGGAGTCCATGGGAGCTGATTGGAAGAACTCTCACAGAGG
Organism: Plotosus lineatus; assembly: GCA_024760905.1. Classification (NCBI taxonomy): domain Eukaryota; kingdom Metazoa; phylum Chordata; class Actinopteri; order Siluriformes; family Plotosidae; genus Plotosus; species Plotosus lineatus. The sequence goes on along the minus strand of CM045740.1, from coordinate 24,734,848 downwards.
GCAATGGGATTGCATGCGCTCACTTTGCTGCCACTCACAGTGATCATGGGAGTCTGTAAGTTCATTCACATGAGGAGGCAAATAGTGTTTTCCCTCCTATTGTGTTAGACTGCTTCCGAATACGTATGTGCCATAATTTGGAAAGACATGGGTGGTTAGCATTGCATGTCATGGAGGGGGCATGTGCATGCTTTCGCTCTCGTTCCTCCCTGGTTGGTGGTGGTTGTATGATAGGGAAGGTCATACCTGATGGGTGGGAATTGGATATGATGAAATTAGGTAAAAAATGGGGAAACATAGTGTGTGTATATATATATATATATATATATATATATATATATATATACATTCTTTTCTGTTTGGCTTTTTCCAGTTCTCAAGAGTCGCCACATCGAATCATCTGATTCGCACATTTGATTTGGCATGGGTTTTTACGTCGGATGCCCTTCCTGTCACAACCTTTGAGAAAGGGACAGAAACATACTGACAGCTTTGCAGCTACTCTTTACGAAAGTCAGCAATGGTTCTTTTACATGCCTCTCACCATAGACAGTGGGAGACATGGCCCACCTTTGATAACCCAGTTAGCTACACTGGGGGGGACAGTGACAACTCTGTGGGGACTCGAACCCCCAACCTTCGGATCAGCGATCCTGCGCCCTATCCACTAGACTATCACTGCCCCGTGTGTGTGTGTGTGTGTGTGTGTGTGTGTGTGTGTGTGTGTGTGTGTGTAAATAAAATAAGGGAACCACTATCATGATACCTTCATGTAAAAGAAATGGGTATTATAGAATAAAATGTTGTAAATAACATTTTGGGGGTGATGAGAACATGGAGTCATGGGGGCAGGTCTGTTGGCCAGGGACTGCCTCAAAAAGCTTTGTCAAACTGTTGCCCAACTCTTTCACTCCAGACCTCATTAAAATCCCCTCTGTCTTCTGGGTACTGATGGGTGGAAAAGAAGAGAAAAAATAAACATTTTCATGTTTACTAGCAAACTTTTGGCTATTTTCTTTTCTGGTAGGTCATGACATGCTGATACGCACTCCATCTGTAACTAACCTCATTACCGAACCTCACTACAATGGGACCAAATGTGTATTCCAGACAATTAAGAAACGAGACACACACCAAAATTCAAGATTCAGGAGTCTTTATAGTCATTATGTTCACACATAATGAAATTTCGTATGAGACTCTTAACATTAAAAGGTGCAAATAAGTGAAAAGGGTGCAAAGAAGACAATAAACTGCAATTAACACAAGTCATTCTACACACTGAACTTTAAATAAAAATATAAAATAGAAATGTAAATTCTGTGCCTATGAATGAGAACTGAACGTTGAGATATACAGTATGTACATTGAGGTGTTGTGGTACGTAATAAATAACTAAATATTAGTAGCAAGGCAGATAGCCTAGAGGAGGGCAGTGGTGGCCTGGTGGTAAGGTGCTGGATTACGAATCCCAAGGTCGGGGGTTCAAGCCTGACCGTCAATGGTCGTCACTGCTGTCTCCCCAGTGCAGCTAACTGGGTTATCAAAGGCCAGCTATGTCTCTCACTGTCTGTGGAGAGAGGCATGTAAAAGAACCATTGCTGGTTTTCATCAAGAGCAGGCTGCATAGCTGTCAGCGTGTTTCTGCTCTGCGATTTCCTGATGAGCCATCCAGAGTGTATTCTGCCCTTGACTCACAGAGTCGGTGGTTCAGAGGCCTCCCACGGTGTTGTCATGAGCAAACTTCTCAAGTGTGTTTGTGGATAGCAGAGCAGAGTCTGAAGAGGTCCATGCTGTGCATACAGCCTTATGGTGTTCCAATGTCCAGTAACAGGGTGGATGACATAGAGTTTTATATTCTCACCACCTGAGGTCAGTTGGTGAGAAAGATCCAGTCATGCAAAGCGGCTGACAGTCCCAAGTTGTAGAGTTTCAATGCCAGCTTCTTTGAGAGAACAGTGTTGAAAGCTCAACTGAAGTCCACAAATAGCATCCTGACAGAAGCGTTTGGGTGCTCCAGGTGAGTTATTACTGTGTAGAGTGCTTCCGATACAGCATCCTCTGTGGAGCGGTTCTCCTTGTAGGCGAACCATATCTGGTCCTGAACCCCTGTTGATGTTGATCTTCCTCAGGGTATTACACAGTTGTTGCAGGATGAGGGGCTGCTGCGCCTCTGGTGGGGGAAGATGTACAGTCTCCCTACTGCTCGATGAGTCAAAACATGCAAAGAAGCTGTTCAGGGTGTCAAGTGTGTGTGGGGGGGATATAGTCTGTGATGGTCCTTATACCTTTCCACATGCTGCCTGGGTTGTTGTTGGTAAAGTGTTCCTTGATACGCTGTTTGTACCTGAGTTTTGCCAGTTGGATGCCCTTTTTAATTTTTTTCCGGTCCCTGCTGTAAGCCAGCCTGTCACCTGCTCTGAAGGCTATGTCTTGGGATTTAAGCAGGGGCCATACTGTACCATCCATCCATTGCTTCTGGTTGGGAAAATCTGTGGTGGATTTTGTGGGGAGGACATCGTCAATGTAGAAATGAACGTAGGCTAGAACAGACGTTGCATATTCCTCCAGATCAGTGCCCTGTTTGAACACATCACAGTCTGTGTTCTCAAAGCAGTCTTGATTTGCTGATGAAACCTCAGTCCAGATCTGCATGGTTCTGGTGATGGGTTTAATCCTGCAGATTAGAGGTTTATATGCTGGGATCAGCTGGGATCAGGGGCAGTGGTGGTCTAGTGGGGCAGTAGTGGTCTAGTGGGTAGGGTGCAGGATCGCTGATCCTAAGGTTGGGGGTTTGAATCCCAACAGGGTTGTCACTGTTCCCCCCCAGTGCAGCTAACTGGGTTATCAAAGGCGGGCCATGTCTCTCACTGTCTATGGTGAGAGGCATGTGAAAGAACCATTGCTGACTTTCGTAAAGAGTAGCTGCAAAGATGTCAGCGTGTTTCTGTCCCTTGCTAAAAGGGTTGTGACAGGAAGGGCATCCGACGTAAAAACCCATGCCAAATCAAATGTGCGAATCAGATGATTCGCTAGGGCGACTCTCGAGAACGGGAAAAAGCAGAAAAGAAAAGAAGATGCTGGGATCAGCTTCACTGTGATATGCGTTTGTCAGCTTCACGTTCATCTGAGTGCTAATCAGACAATACAGCTACTCCAGTGCTAGCCTAGCATTAGCTCTCGGTGGTAGGTACACCGCTATAACTATACCACAGCTGAGTTCTTTAACCAGTTTCAACGGTCTGCATTTCACTGCCAGAGATTCCAGATCAGGCAAGCAGAATGTTCCGAGAAGGTTGGTAGCAGTACACCACGAGTTATGAATATAGAGCACCAAACCTCCATTTTTTATCTTGCCTGAAGCTGTGATCCTGTCGGCCCGGAACAGATAGTGCCCTATTAGCTCTACTACAGTGTCGGGGATATTGTTATCCAACCAGATCTCGGTGATGATTGCCACACAGCTGTTCATCCACTCCAAGGAGAACCTCAAGCGGATCTCTTCTAGTCTGTTGGTGTGAGACCTGCCATTTGTGAGAGGAAGACTGGGTAGTGCTGGTCTGTGTGGGTTAGCATGTAGGCCCGCCCCCTTAACCCGCTTTTGTTTATGGTGTCTCCTCTTTCTCCTGGGCTACAGAAGAGGGATGGTGAAAGTTACTGTGGTCCTCTGCACTGGGATAAAGTCCAGAATTTTTCCCTAGCTCCAACAGTTCAGCCTCCCCGTACTCTTTTATAGCTAAAATTCCTTGAAACAAAACACAAAAAGACACAAAAAAACCCTGACATGCGCCACCGCCATCTTGCAATTGAAACACACTGGTGAGTAGTATGATTATAGTTTAGTGCCCTCAAGGTAACAATTGTACACAATGGCTTCATCCCAGACAACTGTAAGGCATAAGTGAAGGGAAAACGGACACACCTGTACACTTACGCACAAAAATAGATGAGGACGAGTGAATATGCACTGTATTATCATAGGTAGTGTGTTGTCATGGCATTGATTGTAAATCAGAACAAGGTTGCTTATCCAGGAGGTATAACTTCCATTTTTGGATCGCAGCCGTAACACCGCCGGCCCGTTCAAATCCTTTGTTTTTTAGAAGCTTGTGGTCGGAGTGTGTCGTTTGTGTCTTGTCGAAGGCTCAGTGCGCTCTTAATCTCTGCTTCTGGCTCCGAGCCCTCGCTGGGTGTGACGGAGGCAGCAGAGAGGAACTCCACCCGGTACTATGCTGAGTGACTTACTGTTCCCTCCACACTGTCAGCCATGAAGAGAGGGCCTTGACCTCCGCACCACCCTGAGGAGGCGCGCCTTATCACGTCTTCTTTCTGCACACTCCGACTCCACCTCAGATTTCCGCTGTTTTTCTCCACCCTGTTTATTGATACTGGGATGAAAATGTATTTAATAAGAAAATGTATTTAAAATACTGGGTTCAAAATATGATTCAGTGCTCGTGCCACTCATCAGTATTTTTTATCGGATCATTTGAAATCTAAAATTAGCTGCTTTTCCCATCGTGGCAGATTTTAAAATGAATCTCGTCTCGTTAACATCTAAAGGAGCATCAAATCCATGAGAAAAATGTACTCGTGCTACTAATGTTGCTACAGCTGCTATAATAACTACACAATTACTCCATTCTCTCTCTCTCTCTCTCTCTCATTGTCTCTCTCTCTCTCTCTCTCTCTCTCTCTCTCTCTCTCCCTCCCCTTGCCATTCACTCTCTCCCCATTCTCCCTCTCTCTCACACACTCTCACTCTCTCTCCCATTCACTCCTCTCCCCATTCTCTCTCTCTCTCTCTCTCTCTCTCTCTCTCTCTCTCGCTCTCTCTCTCTTTACCCCATTCACTCCACTCCCCATTCTCTCTCTCTCTCTCTCTCTCTCTCTCTCTCTCTCTCTCTCTCTCTCTCCCATTTTCTCTCCCTCTTCCTTCCCATTCACTCTTCCTCTGTTTCTCTCACACACACACATGCTCTCTCTCTCTCTCTCTCTCTCTCTCTCTCTCTCCATTATCTCTCCCTCTGTTTCTCTCTCTACCCCATTTTCTCTCTCCCCCATTCTCTCTCATTCTTTCATTCTCCCCATTCACTCTCTCTTTCTCTCTCTCTCTCTCTCCCTCTGTCTCACTCATTCCCCCCTCTCTCACTCCAGCCCCCTCCCATTCCTTACATCTCTCTCTCTTGCCCCACCTCCCTCTCTCATGCCCTTGCTTTCTTTCTGTCATACACACACACACACACGCACACACACACACACACACACACACACACACACACACACACACACACGCACACACACATATAGAAATATATTCTCTGTCTTTCTGTCTCTCTCACTCACTCACTCACACACACTCACACACACACACACACACACACTCACACACATAGAAAGGAAGAAACACAGACCTCTGTCTAAACACAAGTTCCTTAAACCTGTTCCGTTCCTGAGTCAAAGGTCCATGAGAATATTTTTCCAACCGTGCTGAGAGAAGCCCGGGGCTGATCATGAATGTAAATACACCCTAATGTTTCTCCCTGCTCTCTCGCGGCCCTCCTCACACCGCAAATCCAATCACTGCTACACATAATCTCATTAGATTTCAACTCATGGCTCTCATCAGACCGATTCCTGCTGTATGATGAAGTCTTAAGGGGGATTGCTCAAATTAGCTGGACATTTCCAGACGTTTCCATTTTAGGGACGTCCAGTGCTGGAGAGGTTGAACACATGATTTAAGGTCATTGAAGCTCAAACGCTCTCTGACTCTGATATGCTGTGCATCCAGTGAGGGAGTCATTAAATAAGGAATTAGATAAATACTGCGTGCAAACGTTCACATTTAAAAACATGTACTCAGGTTTTTGTCCGCATTGTAGAAGTGTGAGCTGACTGTTCCGGCCCGCCATCAATCAAATCATTGCTGCTCTGATGCTAATTCTTTAGCCTGCTCAGACGGAATCTTTAAACATCCCATAGGAATGACTTCTTTAAATCTTTAGCAGAAGAATGCGCACACCTTGGAGAGCAGAAGTATGACGGAATTTGGAAAACACCATTAAATGACATATAGTTCTGATAAAATGTGCTGTTATTTGTTCCATCTAAAGCCAGCGCCTCAGACTCATTTATTAATGTGACAGTGACTTAAATATTCTTATTCTGACATCTAGTTTAGTGAGTTTTAAAAAAAAATGTTGTGAATTTTTCTACGTAAAATTTGGAAAGATGTGTTTATTGCTGTGGAGGAAAAAGTACTAATTCTGCACTCTAGAGAGACTAAGCTCCACCCCTTCCTGTGGACCAAAACGGGATCTCACTCATTTGCCTCCCTAACCACTTAATCCTACTAGATTAAGGATTGCGGGGAGGCTAGTACATATCTCACCAGACACTGGGCAAAGTGGCTAGCACATCTGCCTCACAGCAGGAAGGTTCAAAGCCCAGTTCGGTGTTTATACTAGTATGTCTGTCTGTCTTCCTTTCGGCTTTTTCCCTTTTACTCGGGAGTCGCCACAGCGAATCATCTGATTCGCATGTTTGATTTGGCAGAGGTTTTTACGTTGGATGCCCTTCCTGACACAACCATTTTTAGCAAGGGACAGAAACACGCTGATGGCTTTGCAGCTACTCTTTACGAAAGTCAGCAATGGTTCTTTTACATGAACCTCTCACCATAGACAGGGAGAGACATGGCCCGCCTTTGATAACCCAGTTAGCCGCACTGGGGGGGACAGTGACAACCTTGTGGAGAGTGGGACTCGAACCCCCGATCTTTGGATCAGCGATCCAGTGCCCTATACCACTAGACCAAGATATATCTTGTCCCCATGCTTGTATGGGTTCCTCCGAGCGCTCTGGTTTCCTCCGACAGTCCAACGACAGGCATATCAGGCTAATTAACTGTTCCAAATCGCTCCTTGGTGTGAGGTCGAGTGTAAATGGTTCTCATGGTCTGGCTCGCTGTTCAGGGTGTACCCTGCTGTGAGCCCAATGTTGGCTGAGTTAGGCTCCTGCCTCTTCACGACGCTAATAGGATCAGATGAATGGGTGAGTGAGAAAGTGCAGAAATAATCATATTTTGAAATTAAATTTTAGGTTTGTTAAGCAGATGTCAAAAAGGTTTGACAAATAATAAACCTGTAAGACACGCCAGGGAAATTCTTCAGGCCTGTAGTGAAGAAGCAAGTGGACACAAATGTAAAGTTGTAAGGACACACGGGGAAAGTGTGTGTGTGTGTGTGTGTGTGTGTGTGTGTGTGTGTGTGTGAGAGAGAGAGAGAGAGAGAGAGAGAGACCATTTTCCCTTCTGTCAGTCATTCTGCTACTAGTCTCTTAAATGTGATGAATGTTCTCATTAACACACAACTCGCTGGGAAGACATTGGTGCAGGGTGAAGATTTATTTTATTGCTTAAACTGTTTAAACTTCCCATTAACTTTTGTGTGAGCTACACAGAAGGTATTGTGACATATCTGTTTTTGTTCTGCAGGAAAGCCGAACCCGGGAATTGAACCCATGACGTTCTTACTGTGAAACGGCCATCAACATAATATTAAAAATGGTAATAATATTCCTGAATATTTTACTAAGTTGACCTTTGTTGGTGTGTTCCTCCCCCCCTTTCGCACCACCAATCTCATCGTTCCTTCCCCTAAAAAAATCACGGACCCACTGGTTATGCTTCACAAGTCCCTGAGGGCTATCGAGACCTCACTGAGAGCACTGCAAACAATAATGGTACAAAAAAGTAATGAAAGTTGATTTCATTTCAAGTCATTTGTTTTTTTTTGTTTTTTTTACTGACGACATGATTCAAATCTTTCTCTCACTTGCTCTCCCCCACGTCATCTATGATAAGGTCAACATGGGGACCACTCCCTTCAGGGTTGAACCAAGAGCTGCACCTCATTACAAGTAATTGTTTGGGCCTGCCGCCTTTCCCATCTTCACTGGCGAGAGACAGAGAGAGAGAGAGAGAGAGAGAGAGAGAGAGAGGAAACAGGAAAAAGGAACTTCTACTCCCTGTGCCTGGACAGAGCAGCAAGAGAAAGGGAGAGTTCTAGTTCTTCAGTCGTAGAGGAGGGATGTCTATGTTTCGTTTCTCTTCTCCACGGGGTCTCTGAGATCTGAAATACGGTGGATGTGGACGCGTTACTTGTTCATGCCCCTCGGCCGGGCAAATATGCCTTACCTGCCTGTCTGGCTCATGGTCTATCTGCTGGGCTCCCTATGTACAGGTCAGTTTTAGTAGATTGTTTCCAGCCGGTATGTAATTGCATTTATCTATTCAAGATGGTCAGCTTTAGATGATGTACCCTGATGTTGTTCAGGGGACATGTTTTGTTTTTGTTTTGCTGTTTTGTCTAGTTTAAGTTAGTAGGTTTATGCATCGGTGACGTTTGTGTAGTCTAGGAAGAATACAAGAGAGCTACATGGAAGAATGGATTAAATAAGATCTGCTGTATGCTCTATTATAGACTTGGATATGGAGATGTCAAAGACTGTGTGATCAGTGGTACCAAGTTCTGTGACTGCTTAGTCAGGAAAAAGATTTTATGGTTGCAGTTGGATTGCTGTTTGAGATACAAGCTACAGGTCAAACTGACATTAATCACCCGCTGTTTAGCACGAGCCTCGGCAGCCCTCAGGGATCATACTCAGGACCGCTGATTATTTGTGCTGTGTGTGTTTTGCATTCAAACTGTGCTGTCCAACCAATGTGATGATCCATAATATATTCCTGTAGCGCTTTATATGATAAAGACAAGGCTTTTACTGCAGTCAGATTGTTGGCTTTGTAAATCCTACAGCCTTTTTTTTTTTTAAAGAACAGCTGGAATCACCTAAAGAGCATGTTTCAAACATTATAACTGTGTCTTGATCGCTCTGCTGAATCAGAGTCTGTTTATTTTGAATTTGTATCACACTGCTGTGTTGTGAGTTATGACCCTTAAGTTATGGGGAATTGTTTATCTTGATGTAGACGGATATGAGCCTGCATCTCCAATGCACGCTTTTTCTTTGTTCAAGTCATTTGTAGCTTCATAATTTTTTTTTCTTTGTAATTTTAAATCCAACCTTATTCATTCAAGGCTCAAGAAAAATGTCTATCCAACTATTCACTAAGCCACTTCATCCTACTAGAGTCGCAGGGAGGCTGGAGCCCATACCAGCTGACTCTGGATGACAGCTCATGGGTCTATTGCACACACCACAAAGCAAATGTAAAAGTAATCACACACCTAGTGGCAATTTGGAACCACCAGTTAGCCTCAAATGCATGTCTTTCTACTACGGCAGGAAGCCTGAGAACCAGGAGCAAACACAGGAAGAACATGCAAACTCTACACAGAACTTTCCCCGCTGAAGCTTGAAGGACTTGAACCCAGGACTGGGTTACAGCCTGAGCAGCTCACCAGTCCATCACAAGGCCAACACAAAAAGAATCACTAACATGCACACTCGCAATTACCTAGGGGTAATTTGGAACAACCATATGGTCCTGGGTTCCGTTCCCGGCCTCGGCGAAGGTATTTCTGAGTGGAGTCTGCTTGTGGTTTTCTTCAGAGTACTCTGGTTTCCTCCCACTCTCCAAAGACATGTACATTATGTCAATTGGCTGCTCCACATGGCCCCAAGATGTGAGTGTGACTATGTGTTGGCACGGTGCTAATCTGGAAAGCTGTTCAGGGGGTGTACCTAACCTTTGCCCAATGGTGCATGCGATAGGCTGCAGCCTTCCCACAACCCAAGTAGGATTAAACAGTTTGGCAAATGGCAAATGAGAGCGTGATTAGCGAACACACACACACACACACACACACAAGTACTGGAGTGTTATCTTTACTTTTTTCTAATCCGATTGAAACGCTTCACAGACACTTTCTTGGAATGTTGCTTATACCCTGCTTGGAGAGCCACTTGAGAAACTTCACTGAGTTACAACTGGACATTTGTCTTGGCTGTCCTTCCTGTATCTGCCTATACATTTAGCTAGCATGGGCAATTATAAATAGATAGATCATAAACGGAAACGGAAACACCATGACTAGAGAGTTGGGATAAAGAAAGACTTGTGGACATGTATAGTCAGTCCACCAAAGAGGCTGACATCTGAAATGAAAGATTTCTAAGAATTTCTTGTTAGCTTGAGTGGGGACTTCTTGGAGAATTGGCTCTTTTGTCAGTATAACTTGCTTTTCTTATACTTTATAATTTTCCAACTTACTCATTTGCCAAACTGGGGCAGTGGTGGTCAAGTGGTATAGGGCGCTGGATCGCTGATCCAAAGGTTGGGGGTTCGGGTCCCACTTTCCACAGGGTTGTCACTGTCCCCCCCAGTGCGGCTAACTGGGTTATCAAAGGCGGGCCGTGTCTCTCACTGTCTATGGTGAGAGGCATGTAAAAGAACCATTGCTGACTTTCGTAAAAAGAGTAGGCTGCAAAGTCGTCAGCGTGTTTCTGTCCCTTGCTAAAAGGGTTGTGACAGGAAGGGCATCCGACGTAAAAACCTCTGCCAAATCAAACTTGCGAATCAGATGATTTGCTGTGGCGACTCCCGAGTAAAAGGGAAAAAGCCGAAAGGAAGACAGACTCATTTGCCAAACTGTTTAGTCTTACTAGGGTCATGAGGAGGTTGGAGCCTATCTCAGCCAACATTGTGTAAAGGTAGGGTACAACCTGAACAGTTTGCCAGACCATCACTGAGTTCGCACGTGCGCGCACACACACACACACACACACACAACTAGAGGCAATTTGGTACAACCAGTTAGCCTGTTAATAACCATGTGTTTGGATACTGGAAGGAAACTGGAGTACCCGGAAGAAACCAATGCAAGCACAGGAAGAACAAACGCCCTTGCTGAGCCTGGGACTTGAACCCAAGACTTTCTTGTCGTCAGGAGGATGTACTAATCACTACAAAACCGTGCCACCCTTTTCACATCGTCTTCTTGTTAAAAGCTTTGAGCATTATAAGTGAATGATTGCATTATAGCTGCCATCAGGTCTAAATGGCCGTCACACATTTCAAGGCAGATAATCGCTGATTCCACCCCAACTGGGCATAGCGATAAACACCGAATGCAACATGTGTTGTTCATTTGGAATCATTTCCCATGAAGTTTAGACAATGACTAGCAGCAACACAAAGCATAACTGGTTATTTAATGAGCTGCTGTCCTGCTGAAATAAATGTAGTTTTAACGACCTGCTGTGAACTACTGCGCGTTCACTGTTTCCTCCCTCATGAGCCAAACCTAAATCTCGACTCCATTTTAGGCCAATAGTACAAAAACATTTTTGTAAACAAATAACACGTGACTACTTAATCCTTAAATAGTAGTTTTGGTAAGTCCCTTTTAGTGTTTTGTCTGTAGTCAATCAAGTAAATTTAACCGACATCAAGATTAATTGGAATGTGCATGTATAAGGGTTCAACCCTGAAATTAGTCCTAAATAATTAACCCAAAGTTTTTTCTGTTTTTGTTTTTTTTTTTACTTTCTAGTGATATGTAGAAAGTTCAAATCTCACAAAGTTAAATCTGTCTTCCTCATTTCTATCCATGTGTTTATTTTTAATTTATAATAGCGTAAATGGAGGCGGTGATGGCCTGGTGGTAAGGTGCTGGGTTACTGATCTCAAGGTCAGGGGTCAAAGCCCCACCATCAACGAATTGTCACGGCTGTCCCCACAGTGCAGCTAACTGGGTTATCATTGGCTGGTCATGCCTCTTACTGTCTGTAGTGAGAGACATGTAAAAGAACTGCTGTTTGCTGTCGTCAAGAGTAGGCTGCATTGCCGTCGATGTACAGGTATCTCTATCCTATCACAGCCTGGCGAGCTGTCCAGGGTGTAATCCACCATCACCCAGTGTCAGCTGAATTAAGTACCAGCCTTCCCACAACCCCTAGTAGGATTAAGTGCTTCAGCAAAGGAGTATTTGGGGTGCACAGTGGAATAGAGGTGAGCATGTCCATCAGACAGCAAGAAGGTCCTGGGTTCAATTCCCAGGCCTGGCAAGAGTTCTTCTTTGTGGAGTTTGCATGTTCTCCCTGTACTTACATGGGTTTCCTCCAGGTACTCCAGTTTCCTCCTACAGCCCCAAAGCGTGCATAGTATTATGCTTAATCAGCTCTTCCAATTTGTCTCTAGGTATAAGAGTGAGTGTGAATGGTTGTGTGTTTTTTGGCTCTGCAATGAACTGATGAGATGTTCAGGGTGTACCCCAACTTCGCCCAGAGTCACCCTCACCTGTCTTGTAGGATTAATTGGTTCAGCAAATGAATAAATGAATGTTTTTGTTTATTCATTAGATTTTTTCAAATTAATTGCTACTTGCCTTTTTTTATTCTAAACGGTTAATTTATGACCACTTTTGCAGCATAAAGCATCTGAAATACTGTGGTTTGGCTCAATGTTTTGAAATATTATTTCAGAAAAACCAAAGCATGTATTTCTTCATTACTGTCACAACAAACCACCATGCTCCAGTCTCCTTCATTCCGACTGACCTTTAAAACAATTGTAATGTGAATTTGGTGTGTACCAAACACATTGTTTGAATGGATTTCATTACTGAAGACGTGTGACTGTGATGCATCGTAGAAAAGAGTATGCGTGTATAGTAGTGTCTGTGGTTCAGTAGCTGTGTGCTCATACACTTTGCAAACACGCATTAATCACTCTGGCAACAACAATATCCAGCCGGATGAAAGAAATTGTTTGCAACATACAGTACTGTATTATGTTAGCATGTCCGCCTCAGAGCAAGGTCCTGGGTTCAATTCCCTGCTTAGGCGTTTCTGTGTGGAGTTTGCATGTTCTCCTGTGGGTTTCCTCTGGGTACTCCAGTTTTACCCCACAGTCCGAAAAAAAAAAAAAAAAAAAAAAACATGCATAGTAGGCTGATTGGCTGTTCCAAATCACCCCTAGGTGTGAGTGTGAGTATGAATGGATGTGCATGTGTCTGCCCTGCAATGGCCTGGCAAGCTGTCCAGGGTGTACCCTGCCATTGCCCAGATTCAGTTGAGATGGGCACCAGACTCCACATGACTCTAATTAGGATTAAGCAGTTCAGAAAATGAATGAATGAGTGAATACGGTTTTCTTTCTTTCAGCTTTTTCCCGTTCTCGGGAGTCGCCACAGCGAATCATCTGATTCGCACATTTGATTTGGCGTAGTTTTTTTTTTTTTACATCGGATGCCCTTCCTGTTACAACCCTTTAGAAAGGGACAGAAACACGCTGACGGCTTTGCAGCTACTCTTTACGAAAGTCAGCAATGGTTCTTTTACATCTACATGCCTCTCACCATAGACAGTGCGTAAACATTACACATCCATTTATCTATTGCCACACCGCTTGATCCTACTAGAGGCGTGGAGTGGCTGGAGCCTATCTCAGAAGAGACGACAGCCTGAACAGCTCGTCGGTCCATTTACACTCACACCTAGGGGCAATCCGTAAAGTTTAGGTAGAATAACATGCACATCTGGGCTGTAGAAGGAAACCTATGCAAGCACAGAAAGAACCAACCTTATATAGAAATGCTTTTGCTGGCACCACGACTCGAACCCAGGGCCTTCCTGCTTTGACACAGAAGTACTAACCCCCACTCCATCATGCTACTCAGCTCCTTATTACTCCTGAATATTTCAAACATGAAGCAGGGGCACATTCACCTTACAGCAAGAAGGTCCTGGGTTCGAGACCCAGGCTCTGCAAAGGCTTTTTTGTGGAGATTACACGTTCTCCCTGTGCTTGCATGGGTTTCCTCTGGATACACTGGTTTCCTCCTACAGCACAAAGACATGCACGTTCGGCTAACTGGCTGTTCAAAATTGCTTCTAGGTGTGAGTGTGAAGGATTGTGAGCGTCCTGGTCCTGCAATGGACTAGTGAGTTCTTTATGGTGTACAGTACTCCATATTCATCCAGAGTCGGCTGAGATAGGCTCCAGCCTCTCTACATCCTAGTCAGGATCCTTTGCATTTTTCCAGTCATCCTTCACATGACGTCTGATTAGCACTTATTGTGTCCAAACCTATCTTCATCTAACGAGCAACGCCCTCATTAGAATGTCTCAGATCCAGACATAATCCCTCACAGATGTGCTGTAAAAGACATGTATGCACGTAAACTGTAATATTTGTGAGCCGACTTGCACGCCTGATCAATTACGTAATACAGATCTGGGATAAAGCCGAGAGCGTGATTCTGTGTAGTGTATGATCCTGTTTCTGTTTAATTATAATTGCAGAACTCTGAAGAATGGGACAGGATTCAGCAGTTTGACGGTCCTTAACACTTACCCGAGCTGTTAAAAGCCTTGGGGAAGTTTGGCAGGCTTCAGGGATGATTAGTAGTCAGAGGGAGCCACTTTAGTGTCCTGTTGTCTGACAGTGTTTATGTATCTATTGTCTACCAGACATTAAACAGACACAAAGCACACATAATGCTTCACACATAGTGATTGATTCCTTCATAAACATGAGGTGCGTGCATATGTGTGTGTGTGTGTGTATGTGTGTGTGTGTGTGTGTATATGTGTGTATGTGTGTGTATATATGTGTGTGTGTGTGTGTATATGTGTGTGTGTATGTGTGTGTATGTGTATGTGTGTGTGTGTGTGTGTGTGTGTGTGTGTGTGTGTGTGTATGTGTATGTGTGTGTGTGCATGTGTGTGTATATGTGTGTGTGTGTATATGTGTGTGTGTATGTGTGTATGTGTGTATATGTGTGTATGTGTGTGTATATATGTGTGTGTGTATGTGTGTGTATGTGTATGTGTGTGTGTGTGTGTGTGTGTGTGTGTGTGTATATGTGTATGTGTGTGTGTGTATGTGTGTATATGTGTGTATGTATGTGTGTGTGTATGTGTGTGTGTATGTGTGTATGTGTATGTGTGTGTATGTGTGTATGTGTGTGTATATGTGTGTATATGTGTGTGTGTGTGTGTGTGTGTGTGTGTGTGTATGTTTGTGTGTGTATATGTTTGTGTATGTGTGTATGTGTATATGTGTGTGTGTGTGTGTGTGTGTGTGTGTGTGTGTGTGTGTGTGTTAAAGTCCTCCACCCCCACCCCTTTTGCATAGATCTTTAGCACTTGGACTATTCCTGCCACAACAATAGCTGGGTGAGGTTTCCCTCTTTACAAAACTAATAACCTTCCAAAACTCTTCAGAGTCCGGGCAAACTGAATAAAACAAACAATAAACCAGATTTTGGTATTTGGGTAGAAATCACAAAACTTACTGACTTGCTGCTCTTGCAGTCACATGGCTTTGAGCAGGAAGTTCAAAGTGATCTCCTTGTCCAGTGTTTGATTTATTTGTTTGTGGAACGAAGTTATGCTATTAAAGTCAACGGAGCTTACTAGCTCTAAATAGACATGACATGACTGAGTCTTGTTTGCACAAAATACGACCCATTCATTTATTCATTCATTTTCTGAACCGCTTAATCCTAATTAGAGTCGCGGGGAGGCTGGAGCTCATCTCAGCGGACTCTGGGCGAGGGCGGGGTACACCCTGGATAGCTTGCCAGGCCATCGCAGGGTGCAAAATCTGACTTTGTTGGTAAAATAAATGAAATGTAAAGACAATTATAGAATGAAAAAACATTTTGGTTTATTAACAGTTAACGCAGTGATGGATGGGATTTTTGCAGATTGTCAGAGGAGAATGATTAGGGGCAGTGGTGGTCTAGTGTTAGGACGCAGGATCGCTGATCCTGAGGCTGGGGGTTCGAGTCCCCACAAGCTTGTCATTGTCCCCCCAGTGCAGCTAACTGGGTTATCAAAGGTGGTCAAAGGCGGGCCATGTCTCTCACTGTCTATGATGTGAGACATGTAAAAGAACCATTGTTGACTTTTGTAAAGAGTAGCTGCAAAGCCGCCAGCGTGTTTCTGTCCCTTGCCAAAGGGTTGTGTCAGGAAGGGCAGCCGACGTAAAAACCTAAACCAAATCAAATGTGCAAATCACATGATTCGCTGTGGCGACTCCCGAGAAAAGGGAAAAAGCCGAACGGAAGAAAGAAAGAAAGTGTGAGGAGAATGATTGAACGCATGTGATATTGCAGGTGCGCGGACATTTGCTCAATGGACAAATGCTCACGACCTTAATTTAAAACCGGACATTTGCTCACAACATCTTTTTTCTTTGTTCTAATAAATACATAATAAAAAAAGATCACAATGTGTTATAAATTTTTTTTTATTCTTAAAAATACATAATGCGAAATTAACTCATTATACGTTCCGGTTAGGGGTTAGGGTTAGGCTTAGGGTTAAAATTGAACAATTTTTTTTTTTTGTTGTGAGCAAATGTCCATTTTTTCATTAAGGTTGTGAGCGTTTGTCCTGTGAGAAAATGTCCTGGAACCGATCTTGCATTCTGGGTCATGCAGTCTTCATGCCGCCTACCTATCCACTTTACAACCTATTCTTCTTCCTTTCCACTCTGTCGCCACCAGGCTAATGACAACTCAAACCTGTTTTTACAATTCACCAAACAACCCATTTGGAATGAGATAAAAATGTCAGTCCCTCTGGATAAGGACATCTGCTAAAATGCCTGAAATGCAAAGCGCATTCATTGACCGAGGCTCACAGAAATGGTTCCAGGACATTTGCTCACAGGACAAATGCTCACAACCTTATTGAAAAAACAATTTGCTCACAACATAAAAACTTTTGTTCAATTTTATCCCTAAGCCTAACCCTAAACCCTAAGCCCAAGCCTAACCGTAACCCTAAACCCTAACCCTAATCCTAACCCTAATGTATAATGAGTTAATTTAGCATTATGTATTTATTAGAATAAAGAATTTTTATCACACATTGTGATCTTTTTGTATTATGCATTTATTAGAACAACAAAAAAAAGATGTTGTGAGCAAATGTCTGTTTTTTCATTAAGGTTGTGAGCATCTGTCTGTGAGCATTTGTCCAGTGAGCAAATGTCCGCGCACCCACAGAAATAGCTTATGAGCCACGCTCAGTAAATCTTACTCAGAAAGCCATACTCAATAAACCTTATTCAGTAAACCGTCCTCTATCGGCCATGTTCTATGAGCCTCACTCAATAAACCACGTTCTGCTGAATGCTAAATGAACCTCATGAATCCTCACTATGACCTACAGTAACTTACAAGCCTTACTCAGATATCCTTAATCAAGAAGCCTAGTTCATTAATAAATACCCAACTATCAATATTCAACACATTATAATCAATTAAATATACCCAACAAGCCATACTCAGAGCCATACCGAGCAAGCCATACCCAACAATAAATATTCAACAAGCCACAACAAAAAAGCCACACCCCTTAAGCCAGACCCAACAACCCATGCAAAATAAGCCATACCCACTTAACCCAACACACCCTACACCAGGTATGGCCAACCCGCAGCTTCCAAGCCACATGTGGCTCCTTGCCTAGTTTCATGCGGCTCTTATGCTCATATCGAAGTTTGTGTTTTTTGCAATGTGTGTGTTTGCTTTGCTTGGGGGCTGGTGGTGTAGTGGTTAGGGTGCTGCATTCAAGTTCGGGAGGTTGTGAGTTCAAATCCCAGTTAGACCCCCATTGTGCTAAGACCCCCGGGCAAGGTCTCACCCACAACTGTGCCTCTGTTCACCCAGCAGTATAAATGGGTCCCAGTAAAAATTTACTGGGAAGGTAACCTGCGATGGACTAGCGTCTCATCTAGGAGGAGTTGAACTCCTAGTCGCTTCACGCTACGGAAACCGGGGATAAGCACCGGTCTGATGAGCCACTATGGCTCAGGTGTAAAAAGCCCACCTGACTTTACCTTTGCTTCGCTTGTGTTCAATATGGTATTACAGTATTGTCAAATACTTATGTGCGTGAGATGAAAATGCTGCAAATCTTCCCAGTATGGGCGAGATCATTTCAGTAAACTTCTTCTTCTTTTCCTTTCGGCTGTTCCCTTCAGGGGTCGCCACAGCAAATGATCTGCCTCCATCTCACCCTATCCTCTGCGTCTTCTACTCTGACTCCAACAACCTTCATGTTCGCATTCACCACATTCATAAATCTTCTCTTTGGTCTTCCTCTAGACCTTCTGCCTGGTAGTTCCAACCTCAGCATCCTACTACCAATATACTCACTATGCCTCCTCTGTACATGTCCAAACCATCTCAATCTAGCCTCTCTGACTTTGTCTCCAAAACATCTAACATGTGCTGTCCCTCTGATGTACTCATTCCTGAATTTCTAAAAGGGACTGAACTTCGCAAGCACAAGTTGTTCACTTTGAAAAGTCAGCCAGGAAAGCAGATACAGTTTTTCCAAAAATTTACGAAGCGCTCAGAGACCATAACGCTTGCATCGTATCAACCGGCTTGGAACATTACACGGGCCAAAATGCCATACAATAAAG
The DNA here is from genome assembly GCA_024760905.1 of Plotosus lineatus. Classification (NCBI taxonomy): domain Eukaryota; kingdom Metazoa; phylum Chordata; class Actinopteri; order Siluriformes; family Plotosidae; genus Plotosus; species Plotosus lineatus. The sequence goes on along the minus strand of CM045740.1, from coordinate 24,716,432 downwards.
GAGAGTTCATTATAAAATCCCTCGGTTGTTGAAATCTTGTCTCCTGAAAATGACAAACTAAAACGTGTGGTATCAGATGTCCAACTGTCCATTTCATTTTCTGTACCCGCTTAATCCTAATTTGGGTCGCGGGGAGGCTGGTGCCCATCCCAGCCAACTTCGGGCGAGGGCAGAGTACACCCTGGACAGCTCGCCAGGCCATCGCAGGGCGGAAACACACTGACGGCTTTGCAGCTACTCTTGTCGAAAGTCAGCAATGGTTCTTTTACATGCCTCACACCATAGACAGTGAGAGACATGGCCGACCTTTGATAACCCAGTTAGCTGCACTGGGGGGGGGACAGTGACAACCTTGTGGAGAGTGGGACTCGAACCCCCAACCTTTGGATCAGCGATCCAGCGCCCTATACCACTAGACCACCACTGCCCCGGCTGTCCAACTGTCCCACCACAAAATTGAACACAGATAATCGGACATTAACACAGCTACTGAATCACAGTTGCACTCTGACCTTCAAAGATGTATTTTATCATGATAGTGTGTGAATTTACAATAAATCTGGCTGAGCAGAGGTTTGTGTGTGTGTGAGAGAGAGAGAGAGAGAGAGAGAGACAGAGAGAAAGAGAGAGAGAGAGAGAGAGAGAGAGAAAGGGACGGGTGATGTTCATGTGTGTCCATGTATATGATGTGGCTCTTGGTCTCTGGCTGGTTGGCCACCCCTGCCCTACACAATAAGCCATACTCAGTAAGCCATAACCAACAAGCCATGACCAATAAGCCATATCCAGCTACAGCATTGGATCAAAAGTATTTGTGAAATCGCGTTAATGCATCAATTTTAGAAGCAAACACAAAAAGTCAAATTATAAATGTATTGATTTTACATTATTATACATTGACATCCTGGAAAACAATCTGTGGCCATTTACCGTCGATGAAACTTCATGAAATTTTAGAAGCGCGTGGTATTCTACTTCCTGTATGACGTCACAGTTTTGTTGCCTGTCAAACAGGTCAGAGCAGACGAGCCAAAACAATCAATGGATCATAGATCAATGGAGATTGACAGTGCCACAAAACGATTGATCGTAGATCTAAAACAACAAGGCACAGATGGACTGTTGATCAACACTGGAAAACTGTTATATTCAGTGATGAAGCTCAAGTAGTCACTGGGAAAAATAATTGTGTATTTGTGTGGCGATCAGGAAATGAAGCATACTGACCCGAGTGCACGTGTGTTTCGAGCCAGGGGAAGTTGTCTGTTATGGTGTGGGGTTGTATCACTTGGTATGGTGTGGGGACTTTGTGCCAAGTCGATGGTAACATAAGTGCTGTCAAATACATTGACATCCTAGAAAACGATCTGTGGCCAGTTTTAGCCCGTCATTTCACGGACAGACCGTACAAGTTCCAAGATGACAACGCCCCCGTCCATCAGGCTCGTATTACAGACGAGTACAAAATTCAAACAATATTCAAGGCATGCTATGGCCGGCCCAGTCTCCTGATCTCAACATCATAGAAAATATTTGGCAGAAAATAAAGCATTCACTGAAAAACAGTGCCGCGTACATAAAAACACAAAATGAACTTTTTCATGAAATTCACACCATCTGGACAAATATCACATTGGATTCCGTGAGGAATCCATATTCATCCATTCCGAGACCGAATACTGATCTCTGTTTGAAGTAAAGAACAGCTGACCAAGTATTGAAGTAGGAATTTTAATGTTTTTTTTGTTATAATTACTCAATTGAAAATGTGAGTTGATTGTTTGTTTACGTCCGCCATCTTGGAAAATCGTGAATACTTTTGATTCGATGCTGTGGCCATACTCAATAAACCATATCAAATAAATTATACTCAGTAAGTCATACCCAATTATTCATTCATTCATTCATTTTCTGAACCGCGTAAACATAATGATGCTCATGGGGAGGCTATCGCCCATCACAGCCAACTGAGTGAGGACAGAGTACACCCTGAACAACTCGGCAGGCCATTGCAGCAAACCAATTAGCTATACCCAAGAAGCTGTACTCAGTAAGACAGCCTCAACAAGCAATATTCTAAGCATGTGGTTTCAATGAACGATCTGAGGAAACACATCTGTTTGTGATTTCCAGAGTGTCTGCCCATCCGAACAACATCAAAACAGATCAAGGCTGAGCATGATTATAACGTATGCTATCAGGAGAATGCGTTTCCTCTCTACCCTGTGGATTCTGGACTATAAGGAGAAAGTTTACTTTTAATAGATTCACAACAAAAGACTTTTTGATTAGTGTTTTATTTTTGTTTTGTTTTATCTTTTCTTAGTGATGCTGCTGGCTGACTCTATTTCCGTGAGCTTATAAATAGAGTGAGTGGATTCTAATACAGAAGACAGGGAGTTCGGTGTTGGTTAATGCCGAGGCATTTAAGTGATGCCTGTGTAACTGCTGATAGGCAGCTTTGTTCTACATTATTATAGAAAGGGAACGTGGGAGAGTCTATAGCTTGGTAATTTGATTTAAATTGAAACACGGGATGGGGCTCATTGTAAAGATGAAAAAAAGGTAAAAAATATACTTTTTTTTTTTTACATGTATAAATATATCGTTATCGTCATCATCTTCCGCTTCTGCTGGGGTCGGGTCGCGGGGCAGCAACCTAAGCAATGAGGTCTAGATGTCCCTCTCCCCAGCTACTTCTTCCAGCTCTACTGGGGGGGGACACCAAGGTGTTCCCAGACAAGCCGAGAAACCTAGTTCCTCCAGCGTGTTCTAGGTCAAGCCCGAGATCTTTTCCCGGTTGGACATGCCCAAAACACCACATCAGGGAGGCGTTCGAGAGGCATTGTCTGTCTTCCTTTCGGCTTTTTCCCTTTTCTCGGGAGTCGCCACAGCAAATCATCTGATTCGCACATTTTCATTTGGCAGAGGTTTTTACGTTGGATGCCCTTCCTGTCACAACCCTTTTAGCAAGGGACAGAAACACGCTGACGACTTTGCAGCTACTCTTTACGAAAGTCAGCAATGGTTCTTTTACATGCCTCTCACCATAGACAGTGAGAGACAAGGCCCGCCTTTGATAACCCAGTTAGCCGCACTGGGGGGGACAGTGACAACCTTGTGGAGAGTGGGACTCGAACCCCCAACCTTTGGATCAGCGATCCAGCGCCCGATACCACTAGACCAATATGTTTATACATTAAAAAATGTAATAAAGTAATGTTTATTACGTACAGAGTACAGTGAGGCATATTAGTGAGCACATCTGTCTTACAGCAAGTGTTTGAGGGATTCTGGATTCGGGTCGGCGGCTCTGTGAGGGCGTTTCTGTATGGAGTTTGCATGTTCTCATCATGCTTGCATTTGGGTTTCCTCTGGATACTCTGGTTTCATCATACAGTCCAAAGACATGCACATTAGGCTAAATGGCTGTTTGAAATTTCCTCTAGGTGCAAGTGTGTGTGTGTGTGTGTGTGTGTGTGTGTGTGTGTGTGTGTGTGTGTGTGTGTGTGTGTGTGTGTGTGTGTGTGTGTGTGTGTGTGTATGTGTTTTGGCCCTATGATGGACTGACATGTTGTTCAAAGTATACACTGACTTTGCCCACTGTTGGCTGAGATAGGTTCTACCCTCCTGTGACCCTATTAGGATTAAGCAGATTAGCAAATGAATACTAATGCAGATTAAACGGTATTATAGTAAGAGATTTTAAAAGCTGCTGTGGTTCCTTCAGTTGTTGTTCTGCCAACCGCTTGCAATCCTCTTCTCCTTGTTCATCCTCCTTCTATTAGGAAATCTACAGTGTAACCCAGCTGTAGATCGGATTGCGCAGAACCTTTCAGATACCAGCCCAGTGGGAACGACTGGAATGAAGCAAACATTCCTTGCATCCAGCAGTTGTCCTGCTGATCCCTTCAAACATCACTTCTCCAATTTTGTTTGCAGTTCCTTTAACTGGAAAATTAATTCCATGATTCCCTGAATATGGATTTATTTCATGAAAATTATTTTATTATTTGGGATATCATATGTATTTATTAGAACTGTAAAGTTATATATATTTTTAATATTCTTTAACTTTCCACCATGGGATTAGTGTGATTAAACCAATTCCAATAAATAAACCAAGCCTCATTCATTTATTAATTTTCTGAGACAGTTAATCCTAATTATGGTCGCGGGGAGGCTGGCACACATCTAAGCCAATGCTGGGCGAAGGCAGGATACACCATGAACAGCTCGCCAGGCAGTTGCAGGGCAACACCAATACAACCATTCACACTCAGTCTCACACCTAGGAACAATAGGAACTGCCAAACAGCCTGGGATTGGCAGTTCTATCTACCTCGGGACTTGAACCCAGGATGCCCTTGACGTGAAGCAGACATGATAACCATTGTGCACACATCCACAATGACACAAGCACAAAGACAACCTAAAACAAAAAGAATATTAGCTTCACACACATCTTTCTGTACTGGGCCTTAAAGAGTTAAAGTGCCACTGGTGACCCTAAACACTGATTATAGCTCCAGGATTTGGCCTGTGCATGGGATTGCAGAGAATTTTCTAGCATTTTATCAGTTGCCAGACCACGGGGTGGGGTTGGGGGTTTGGTGGTTGCATGCGGTTCATCAACTCAATAAATCAGAGAAACTGTGTGCTTTTCTACCCACTATCCCCTTCACTAGAGATGACCCATGATCCTTCCCAGGAATCTTTATTTGCTCTGGTGTCTTTGTTTTGGCAACCAACATTCATATTTGTGGCTTTATTTGTACTGTCAAATTTGAACCTGGAAAGCTGGACTGATACTTAGAGGAATAGTGTTGAAGTCAATAAACCAGACAGAATTGGTGTCCTCAGTTTGCTTAATTTAGTTCATAGTGTATCACTACAAGACTAGTTTTGCTAATATGTTGTCAAAGTTAACAAGCCAAAGATGTGAACGTAAATCCTTTGAAACTCCTTCACCCAAAAACTGTCATGATAGCTACAGTACAGTCGGCCCTTTACTTATGAAATTAATCCGTTCCAATGCCTTTTTTGTAACCTGGAGTTTTCGTAAGTAGAGGTGCATTTTACATGCAAAACGCGTGATTCGCTCCAAGGCTCCCAAGACTACTCCATAAACCCTTTAAAAATTAAAAAGTACACCAATTTTATATGAAATATGTATTAAAAGTAAAAGAAAATTATTTCTACCTTTTTTTAAATCTCTCGAACCACCCATGCGACGCTTTAAAGTCCGGGGGTTGCTGGTCTGAAGAACCCTCACCCCCACCCTCCTTAAATATGGCGATTGCTTTTTTCCAAAATAATCGCCTCCGTCACTGTATCTCCACTTTTAATGCCTCCTTCTGCTTCAATATTGTTCTGAAATAATCGCCTCCATCACTGTAGCTCTGCTTCTAAGGTCTGCTTCTGTTTCAATATCGTCCCGATTGTAGAGGGATTTCAGCCATACTCCTTTGCGATTTCGCTCAACCGCATCCCACTTTTGTATTTTTTTATTATCTCCTGCTTCACTTCGATTGATAATGGAGCCCGCTTCTTCTTTTCGGTGTCACCGGGAATCACTTTCTTGGGGTCCATGATGGATAACGAAATATAACGCTGTAATGATCACTCTCAAAAAAAACCTCACGAGCCAACAGTCCTGTTCAATTCTCCTTCACGCGCGTGACAAACAGGAAGTGTGAGTACAGAAAGTATGGGTACAGTTCAGCTCCCTCCTGACCAATGGGAGGCCAGCGGGACGGGATGTTGGGAGACAGCCAATGAGAGAGCAACTCGCGCATTGTTTGAACATTTGAATGGCGCGGTTGAATTTTTGAATGGCGCGTTTGGCGCTTTTCGTAAGAAGAGGTTGTTTCGGAGGGCGAAAATTTAGGAAAATGTTTTTCGTAACCTGGAGGTTTTGTATTCAGAGGTTTTCGTAAGTAGAGGGCCAACTGTATTTTAACCTCAAAACACTTAATGTAATTTATTTCAGATATACATATGGTGTTATTTCACTTTAAAAATGTATTATTGGTCTTTTTGGATGCATCCTCCCTGTAACACCCTGCGAATGGTTTATACACTCAGAACTACCATCATCTGACCAATCAGATTCAAGAATTTAACTGTGGCAACGTATAAATATGTGCATTGGTAATTGTCTCTCAGGTAGCGCTCTGGACATCTCTGATGTGACACTAATAAACCCAGATCCTGTAGTATCCTCAGCCAACGCGTCTCTTCTGTGTGTGAGCAATGACTGGACGTCCCCTGATCGAACATTGCTCGCTCTTGGCCATGAGTTCCCCCTGCAACAGCAAAACCAGCTCAGTTCCACAACAGATCAGTCATATCGCTCTGCAGCCAGAGTCTCCTGGAGGACACGCAGTGACATATTCGGGGTTTTCTATTGCGAAGTCAAAAATTCAGACAGCGGCAAGGTGTACACGTACAAAATGCTTAGTGAAGGTGAGTATGCTTGTGAGCTTGTTTAACCTCTTGTATGTCAGTTTATGTGAATAAATGCAAGAACAACCTGGTTGATTATGAACCATGGATCTTTGAATGGGTCCTCCATATTCAATTCAATTCCGTTCAGTCGTATTTGTATTGCGCTTTTATTATTGACGTTGCCACAAAGCAGCTTAATATAGTAAAACAAATTTGGTAAAAAATTTAACTTTCTGTATAAAGCAAAGTGCTGGGCTCATGATTGTGGGGGATCAAATCCCCTCTACTGGCTAAGACCCCTGCAAAGGTCTGCCTCTGTCTGCCAGCAGTATGAAGGTAAACTGCAATGGTTGAGCATCCCATCCAGGACGAGATGAACTCCTAGTTGCTTGATGCTAAGGAAACCAGCCTGATGGGCCAGTAGGTGAAAAAGTCAAATAGACTTCACGTTATATACCCAGTGCATCCAGAATGAAAAAAGCCTCTGGTCAACATGAGACAGAAACATAGATAGGAACCAGACTCAAAAAGAAAAAGCCATCTTCTTTTGGGTGAAACCATATATTAGAAACATCACTAAAGTTTAATATGAAGTCTAGTTGGTTATCTTATTGCTGTATTGGTAACTGTACAGTGGTCCTAAATCTTTTTAGGAAACAAGTTTACTTATAACCAGGCGAAAAAATTGTCTTTACAGTTTGAGTGTGAATTTGGATCCACATGAATCATCATCAATCATCATCAATAGGAGGGGCTTTATAAGATGAGAACTCCAATCAGTGGTAGCACAATTGGACCACAGGTTTCAGAGAGCAGACGGAGCAGGATCATTGGTATCTCAGAAGTAGTTCAACATATATATATATATATATATATATATATATATATATATATATATATATATATATATATATATATATATATATATATATATATATATATATATAAAGAAGAGAGTTTATTAGTGCTGAGTGCAAACAGGGACTCCAGTATTATTGACTACGGCAGAATAACTTAAAAGAGAGAAGTAGACGGAAGACAGACACGAGGGGACCTTATGACTTGAGCCAATCAGCCATTTCACTGTCGACAAACTTGGTGAGCATGTGAGAGTGAAAGAGTGACAGCATTCAACCATCCCAGTTGGACAGAACTCTCTATGCCTTGTTATAATAAGATCATATATATATATATATATGATAAAGGTAAGTCTGTTGGGTTTTTACACCCGAGCCTAGTGGCTCATCAGGCCGGTGCTTATCCCCGGTTTCCGTAGCGTGAAGCGACCAGGAGTTCAACTCCTCCTGGATGGGACGCTAGTCCATCGCAGGTTACCTTCCAGTACATTTTTTACTGGTACCCATTTATACTGCTGGGTGAACAGAGGCACACTTGTGGTTGAGACCTTGCCCAGGGCTCTTAGCACAGTGGGGGTCTCAGTGAGATTTGAACTCACAACCTCCCGATCATGAGCCCAGCACGCTAACCACTACACCACCGGCCCTACAATATATATATCGTATATTCACATACAATATATATATATCGTATATCGACATCTTGTCCACAAGTCAGTGGTGCTTAACATTTACAAAGAGATTCCTTTATTATTATTTTTTTTAATAATAAAACCGAAATGTGTCAAGGGGTAAAAATTAAGCAAAGGAAAATAAATAAGCAGGTCCTGGTTTACATCCAACATGTTCCCAAATTACCAAATTCAAAGTACTGGAGTATTCCTAATCCAATATATTGTTCTTAGCCCCTTGAGTGGCATCTATGAGAACATCTCTGACTGAGGGTTGGAGAATGAAGGTGGTGGTGGGGTGTTTGGGTTGGGTTGGTTTATGAAATCTTTCATGCAGTGAATTTGGATTTTGGATTTCCTGGCAGAAAGCACCTCTTTGTCATTTCTGCTCATACAGAAAGCACCACATAGGTTTGTTTATTTTAATAATCTTTCCATTTCGTTATAACAGGAAGCATTGACATGTTCAGGAATGTGTAACCCCATTGAAATCTTTCAGCATCATTTCTTCCCGAGGCGCTCACGGTAACAGCCAGCATCGGGGATGATGTGACCATCACGTACATGAGGAAAAAAGTAGCCGAAGAGGACACAATTATCTATAAGGAGGGTATGTGTAAAAACAGGAAAGAAATTCCATAACAGAAGAAAAAAATGTATAATCTTGCAAGGGAAATTTGGCTCTAGATTTAACCCATCCAAATTAAACATACAGACACAGAGCACCGAGCAGCATCGTTGTGGTGCTCGGAGAGCAGTTGGGGGTTTTGCTTAATGTCACTTTAGCTGTAAAGGATGGGGAAGGTGCTGCTTACCCTTGCATCTCATTTTTTTTCACCTGCTGGTTTGAGAATCAAACCCTTTGGCCCATTCTCATTTCACCCAAAACTAATCCAGATTCAAATTTACCATGGATAGTCATATTTTTTGGAAGTGTGATACTACAAGAGGTCCAGCAGAGGGTGCTGCATACCTAATTTTGGATGATTTGATCGAGATTTTGGTTCTTTGCTTGCTCTTGCTTCAAGATGTTCTACCTTCAATCCAAAAGGCTGAAATGCTGTGCACAAACATCAGATTAGCACTGTCTGAAAGTTGTTTTGGTGACTTGAGTAAAAACATACACCAGTGTGGCCATAGCCTTACATTACGCTTCATACATAATGGAACGTATATACATATCGAAAATATTCAACATTATTAGTTTATCAAGATGAACATCCCAAATAAGTTCATCGTAACATAGCGGTTTAATGGTTAGCACTCTTGCCTCACAGCAGGAAGGTCCTTAGGTATTTCTATATGGAGTTTCTCCTTCTAAATTTGCCTCTCAGTTTTCTCCTGGCACGCTGGTTTCCTCTCATAGTCCAAAGACCCGCAACATTCTAACATGCATTACCAAATTGTCTGTAGGCTCAGTCAAGGCTGGTGACCCTTCAGTCATACAGCTTATGGTCTCGCCACTAAAAAGAGAGATGTAAATGGTCCTACCTCAGACTACGGCACTTAAATGAATGAAAGATTCTAAGACTAACCCCTGGCCAGAGAACTGTAGACCACACATGTATTGTAGATTACACACCGAAAACTTTAATTGACCATGAATCATATGCTAAACGTAATCCATAGTGAGTTTAAAGGCTAGTTTGGGGCCTCAGCCAGAGCACTTCCTCACACATCAGTGTTTATACACTTCAGCAACCCATATGAACAAAGCTGTTAATAAATGCAAACACAGATTTAAGAATCAGATCGAATGCAATTCCTTTTGTTTATTTAAACTTATCTCCTTCTCTCATCCTTAAACAGGATTACAATCATCTTTTGCACACTCCGTGCCCAAAGGGGACATCACGGATTCAGTCCCTTACCGCATCAGCGACGTGAAGAAGACACATGCAGGACTCTACACTATTCGCTACATGTCAGAAGGACCACCGACCTCCGCCATCACTCACCTCATTGTCAGGAGTCAGTACATTGTTTACTAATGTATACACATGCTTCTAGAACATTCTGCGCTGTGATGGTAAAAAGTTATGTGTGTGTGTGTGTGTGTGTGTGTGTGTTCAGGCTGTAAGAAGGGCATGTGGGGATCTGACTGTGCTAAGCAATGCCCACCATGCACTAATGGAGGTGTGTGTGATGATAAAACAGGAGAGTGCATCTGTTCACCCGGCTTCAAGGGTCCCACCTGTCAGACAGGTAATACATATCGCTGCTGATATTAATATTGAAAGCCTTACCAGTTTATAGAAATCAGCATTTCATGGTTTAGAAATAGCTCAAATTTCCATTTATGATTTGAATTCATTCTGAGCCTTGCAAAGCCGGTGTTGCTGTAAAGTCAAGTATTTGGTATTTCTCTAAGTCACAAAATCTTCATTAAAAAAAAGGTTATTGCTCTTTAATTAGAGGTGGGCATCCCTCGCCTCTGCCCGGCTCTCACTCTTACCCTTGAGTGGGAATGTATAAAAACATGTTCAATCAATCATATGGGTTTCCTCTAGGTACTCCAGTTTCGTCCCAAAGCTTAAATACATTCATATCAGGCTAATTGGCTGTTCCAAATCGCCCCTATGTGTCCGTGTGTTGAACCTGTGACCCTAGCAGGATCGTTAGGTGCATAGATGAGTCCCATTGTTGCCTGAAAATGGAAAAACTAGGATACAAATACATTCAATTACATATTATATTGAGAAACAGAATGACTGAAGCTTCAGTATATGTGTGATATTTAGAAGAGCATGTAATGTGACATAGAGTGGTCAGATGAGCCTTCCCAGAAGCCTCCATACAAGGTACGCGAAGTAAGCGTGTTGCTAATTTCAATGCTGTCGTTTTCCACTGTGTTTGGAAAATCTAAAACTTTGTGGACATAATTTGAGAACAGAGTTGCAGCCACATCCTTTCAAAACACACCGGACCATATATAATTGAAAACAACTGGATTCTGGGAAGATTGCGCTGGCCCCACTTTAATATCTTATCACCATATGGTTCAGCTCTGATGTGAAGACTGTGGGGATGTTTGCAGTGTGTGGTGAGGGCCTTTTTGGGAAAACATGTAAGGAGCGCTGTATAGATGGACAGTGTCGCTCTCTGGTGTTCTGCCTCAGAGACCCCTACGGCTGCTCGTGTGCCTCTGGGTGGAGGGGTCTTAACTGCAGTGAGGGTAAGGACATTCAGAATGATTTTATTTTATTATACATATACATATAAATCAACTTTTTACTGTTCATGCCTGCAGCTTGTGCTCATGGATATTACGGTGCTGGCTGCAAACTGAAGTGTGAGTGTGACAAGGGTGGGACGTGTGACCGATTCAGAGGGTGTGTGTGTCCAGGGAGACATGGTGCCCAATGTGAGAAAGAAAGTAAGAAAAAGAAATTTATGTATAATTAAATATAAAAGACAACACTTTATTAAATTTATATTTTATATATACATATATTATAAGTGTGGGTTTTTTTTTTACTTTGAAAAACACGAACGCCACAAAGTTGTAGCTTTCTTTGTATTTTTGGTACACTATGTTTTTTTTAATTTCTAGAATTTCTTAATCAGAGATCATCACAAGCCATGTGTTTTCTTCACCATTTTGCTCAGACATGATCTCATGCCTGTGAGGTGGATAAGAAACAATTATCAAATGAGGTGAAGTATGATAGAGAATTATTTTGTCAAAGGGCTGTTATCTGCTGAGGCTGAAGGCAGAATAATTTTGTATCATATGAAAGCCGAATTTATGATTATTTTCTTCTTCTTCATCTTCTTCTTCTTCTTCTTCTTCTTTTCCTTTCGGGTTTTTTCCTTTTTTTAGGGATCACCACAGCGAATCATCTGATTTGCCTGTTTTGATTTGGCATAGGTTTTTATGTTGGATGCCCTTCCTGACACAACCCTTTAGCAAGGGACAGAAACATGCTGAAGGCTTTGCAGCTACTCTTTACGAAAGTCAGCAATGATTCTTTTACATGAATCTCTCACCATAGACAGTGAGAGACATGGCTGCCCTTTGATAACCCAGTTACCTGCACTGGGGGGTCTATGATTATGTTATTATTGATTCAAAATATTTTTAAAGTAGACAATCATATAAATATGTTGCATATGTCAGTCATGCAATAATTGTTTAACTTTTCCAATGGTAGCAGTGTATAAATTCAGTTAGTCCATTGTATTGTAGTAGATTTATATTGCGCTTTATCCGTACTGAATACAGTATTATGCTCAAAGCGCTCTTTGGTGTTTTTTGTGCTCCGGGCACCTGTTGCCACTGTGCAGCGCCAGTTATTGTGTTGTTCTATCCTTTGATGCTGAGCACCAAGCAGGAAGCAACAACTACCAAATTGTAACGATCCCGCGCTACTTCCTGCTTCAGTTATTGCGGCTTCAGTGCAGCAAGTTTTTAAAAATATTCATTGAAAAATTAAAAAAATAAGGAAATTAAGGAAAAATAGGGAAAAAAGTTAAGGAAAATGCGGCAAAACAAGGCCAATTATGCAAAAAAATCCCAAACAAACAAAAATAAAAAACAACCCAAATTCCCCCAACAAAACTACTTATATTTTTATGTGAGGTGCGCATCTGAGTGTGTGTGCGCACGTCTGTATGTGTGTGTATTTATATTTTATTTACATCATATACATTATTTTTTTGAATGTTTAATTGTTATAATTGAATATGTATTTATTGATATTATATACACATATACATGTACGTATATGTCAGTCATGGGGGTTTTGTATATATATTGTTTTGTTTAACCAGACCAGGTGCCAGTCATTGTGAGTTTTCTGGCAGATACAGAGCTGAACTTTGGAGCGCCATATACCGTCAACTGCTCTGTTTTCGGCCAACCAGCACCTTTACATGGGGAAATCAAGCTTCTCAAGCCAGACAAGAGCATCATATATGTAAGTGCCACTGATCCTTATTTATTTGTAAGCAGCTTCTTGGAATATATAAAAGTTACAGCTTGATTTTTCATACAGTGACTTTTTTATTATTATTTTAAACTTAGAACTAATTACAGTGAAATTCGAGCTTTCGTGAGAAAACAAAGTCATAACAGAAACCAACAATTACTTCAGCCAAACATCTCAGACAGATTTAGCAAAAAAAGAAAAAAGGGGAAATACGCTTATCAAAAGTAGCTTTGTGTTTGTATAGCCATCAGTTTGAATGGTTATTAAGTTCTTTTAAGTCATACGGGACATGTTAATACTGTATATTACGCAGTAAATAAATACATCATTCATAATGGCATGTAAGATCGACAGACAAGTCACATGACCATTCGTATAACAATGATGTAAGAGCTGGACTGGATTCTGTTCTTGCTTTTTGTTGAAGCTTCAAATAGAGACTTGTCCTGTTTTCATGTTCAGGCCATGGACACAGATACAGTGGGGGACGAGAGCACATCCGTCTTCAAGGTTGACAAGATCATGATGGCTGACGGTGGACGCTGGGTCTGTCAGGTGAAGACCACCGGCGTTCAGGTGAAGAAAGATTTCCTTGTCAGGATTAAAGGTGAGATCCCCACATCCAAAACCGGGTATGAAATGTAAGCAAATGATAATAATAAAAAAAACGATCTGCATCCTGGCTGTATAAATATCCACTCAACCTATAGCTAACACTTCATTCAAGTCCCCTATTGTATAATTCAGCCTTCAGTCAGTCAGAGTAAAATAATTTATTTTATTCCTTTTGAATTAGATTCATAAATATAAAATATGGTGTACGTATATTTAATATTATTTAGATCACTACTGGTCTAATTTTAGAGAATAAAACAATAAAGTTGAATGAAAAATAACAGAGTAGCCCATCGGCTGTATAAACAATGGACAACATTCCGTCATTCGCTTGCATTTCATAATAATGAAGCCTAAATATCTCCACCATGGGCATTTCCAGACCAGTTCTAGGAACACATTACTTGTAGGGAACTATCTACTTGTGCTCCACACTTTGGGAACTACATCCTTTCAAAGGCTTTTTTCTGCGTGCTACCAGTAGGAAATGCTAAAGTAGCATGAAGATTTTTAATGCTTTCCAGTTTCCGTGGCTAATGTTTCATGCAGATGTTTCTAAAGTACATTGGCTGATACAGTCTTTTCTCGTGTTTAACCAATCAGCATTCGCTTTCTTCTGGAACAATCATCGTACACTTACATCACACATGATAACTTCTCTAATAAAGGAGGAGCTAAAAAAAAAAAATCCCATTCTTACTTCCTATTGCTGGTCGCAGGGAGACTGGGGCCTATCTCAGCCATCTCTGGGAAATGGTGGGGTACACCCTGAACAGCTTGGGCAACACATACCCATACACACTCACATTCACAGCTAGGGGCAATTTGGCACAGCCTTTTTTAGATTTTTTTTAGCTTTTGTACTGTGAAAGGAAACCGGTGTACGCAGAGGAAACCCATGAAAACACGTAAAGCAGTGCTCCCCAACCTTTTTATCACCATGGACCGGTCAACGATTGACAATTTTACCGCGGCCCGGGGGGGATTGGGGTAGCTTGTTTATATTGTAAATATAATACCCGCCCTTGCCCAAAGTCATGTCCAACTCGCCTCTGTTCATGTGCCGTCCCCTTGTGGGTTACATTTTAGCGCTCAAATGACCGACATGTAACAGAGAGAATACGGTCATTTTTCAAAATAAAAGTTTTTTCAAAAATAAAATCTCGTTCAGACTAAATAAAACAAATAAATAATTATTTCTTGTGCAGCCCGGTACCAATTGATCCACGGGCCAGTACCGGTCCGCGGCCCGGGGGTTGGGGACCACTGACGTAAAGGACATGCGGACTCCTTCCTGCTGTATTTTGATATTTATTATGTAGAATGAAATCTGTGATTAGTAGTTTAATGCATTAGTGTTTCTACTTCCTGAGGTATGAACTTCCAAATGATTCTGGAGGTTTATCCCAAACTGCTCTGTCCTGACTCTTCTCCTAATCTTACACAAGATAAAAGGAAATTCTTTCAGACTTTTTGACAAAACCTCAAGCAGGCGCCAGACAGGGCTTTATCTCGCTCTCTCTCTCTTTTTTTTTTTTTTCTTTTGGTATTGCCTCTTATGACATCTTGCTCAACATGACTAGATAACTGATCTAAGCTAAGAGGTCAAAAACCTGATGTTGCTTTGTGTTGCAGTCCCTCCACAACCTCGGTTCCCGCCTTCCCTGAACAGCAGTGGGCAATACCATCTTGTAGTGCAACTCAATAAGGATCCATACACAGGGGACGGACCTGTCACCTCCGTCAATGTGATTTACAAGAAGGCCAATTCGTCCACGTGGGAGATGGTGGAAGGTAGCAGCTGTTTTCTTTTTTTTCTTGTGGTTTGTTTGTGATTCAAATTGTATTGTTGTGTCGCTGTAACCAGCGCAGTAAATCTGCACAGGTCCCTCCCTGGAATATTTCATGCTATAAGTCAGAGATCAATGAAAACCGGGCAAAGCGATCACATACTGGATTCAAAACAATGTTTAAAAATATCTGATGAGCTTCACATTTTTTTTCTAATCACTCTCTAAGATCCGAAATAATTGATGCCCATGAAGCACAATGTAAATGATGGCACGTTTCCCTGATGGCGCTTTTGTGCTGTGAAGAAGACGGGAAATGACAATGAGTTCCAGAATGATTTTCCTTATTCAGGAACTGTTTGTCTTTTATGTGCTTTAGATTGTATATCCAGTCCAATCTGTATTTATATACACTTCAACCATTATAGGGTCAAAAGGGTGAGGCACGGTCATACAGTAATTAGTCCAGGGTTTGATTCTCAGACTCGGATCTTTCTATGTGGAGTTTATGTGTTCTCCCTGTGCTTGCATGGGTTTTATCCGGGTACTCATCCCATAGTCCAAAAATATGCACATTAGGCTAATTAGCTGTTTCAAATCACAACTAGGTGTAAATGTGTGTGTGTGTGTGTGTGTGTGTGTGTGTTCCCCTGCAATGTCCTGGTGAGCTGTCAAGAGTGTACCCCGCCCTTGCCCAGAGTCAGTTGAGATAGGTGCCAGCCTCCCCGTGACCCTAATTAGGATTAAGCAGATTATAAGATGAATGAATGAATTAATGGACTATAACGCCAAATGTTTGTGGACACCTGTCCATGACAGTCATAGCTGGATGCCCCCACTTTTTTTGTAGAAAAATAATTTTTGAATGCTAAAGCATTATAAATTTTTACGACCATAACACCTTTGTTCAACGTTCATTTTCTGTAACCACTTAGTCCTAATTAGGGTAGCGGGGAGACTGGCAGGGCGGAAACACGATGACAGCTTTGAGACCTACTCTTGTCGAAAGTCACCAATGCTTCTTTTACATGCCTCACACCGTAGACAGTGAGAGACATGGCCGGCCTTTGATAACCCAGTTAGCTGCACTGGGGGAACAGTGACAACACACGGAGAGTGGGACTTGAACCCCCAACCTTAGGATCATTGATCCAGCACCTTTACCACCAGGCCACCACTGCCCTGAACACCTTTTGTATGAAACTCAAAAAGAACCTTGGGATTGTCTTTTAACCGGCATGAACACAAATCCCCACAGCAACACCGCAAAATCTAGTAGAAAGCCTTTCCAGAAGTGTGAAGCGTCTTATAGCCTCGGTATGATCAGTTAGGTGTCCACATATTTTTGGCTTTAACATGAATACATATGTGTATCTGTGCTTTACATGGAATTAGATTGAAGAGATAACAACAAAATATTTCAGTATTTAAGAATTTCTTGGATGTGTGTGTGTGTGTGTGTGTGTGTGTGTGTGTGTGAAGCGGATGGCCCTCAGATAAAGCTGCAGAATCTGTCACCTATGACGAAGTACATCGTATCTGTGCAGTTAAGTCGGCAGGGACCAGGGGGAACCGGATATCCAGGACCTGAGGCTAGCTTCTATACACAAAAGCTTGGTAACACACACACACACACACACACACACACACACACTTAAAACTATGTTCATAACATTGCCAGAGTCAGTATTAAATACTAAAATGATGCACTAAAATTTCTAATAGAATTTCAAACCCACTCATTTGCTGAACTGCTTAATCCTACCAGGGTCGCTGGGAGTCTAAAATTTATCTTAGCAGACTATGAAGGTGGAGTACACCCTGAACAGTTTGCCAGACCATCACAGGGCAACACACACCCAGTCATTCACACTCATACCTAGGGGCAATTTGGAACAGCTAATTAGCCTAATGTACGTGTCTTTGGACTCTGGGAGGAAACCGGAATATCCACGGAAACTCGAGGAGTAGATGCAAACATGACACAGAAACATCTGAACCAAGCTCAGGACTCGAACTCAGACCCTTTTTGCTTCAAGGCGGACATGCTACCACATCATGTTACCTCCCATTTATCTCAACATCTCTCTATCCATCCATCTATCTATCTGTCTATGTATCTGTCTGTCTGTTTGTCTATCTATGTATCTATTTAAGCATTTGCCAATAATTTTGCACTACCAACTGTTTACTTATGATGTTTTCTTGTTTATGTTTATAGTAAATAATATTTCTCCAGCTTCATCTAGTGATATTTATCAAAATATTGTTTCTAATTTTTAGTGTCATACTCATTTCCTTTAGAGTTAGAGATCATTGACACTTACTTCTCGCTCTCCCTCAGATCTGCTTCTCCCAACAGGACTGAAACTGACCCCGCTGAATCAGACCTCTCTGTCCCTGTCCTGGGACTCTGCCCCTGTGATGGACCTGGCAAAAGACGACTGGTGTTACAAGGTGGTGTGTGAAGAGACGGAGGATGCCAACACTGCATGGAGCTTCCAGCTTCCTCTAAACTCCACCGGCATCCAGCTAAACCAACTGAGACCCAGACACAAGTACAGGTGCAGGGTCAGTCTGAGCAACAGGGTAGCGGGTCACATCTGTCCCACAGTCAGCGCTTGGACCCTCAGCGACGGTAAATTAGAGGCTCAGTGTGAATTTGGACTGTTGAGTGATATAGCAGTAAATAAGGACCTTGGTTTTATTCCCAAGCTCAGTCAGGGTATTTTTGTGTGGAGTCCATGATTGCATGGGTTTCTTCTGGAAACTCTGGCTTTCTCCTACAGTCCATGCACATGAAGCTAATTGACCCTAGGTGTGAGATTGAGTGTAAATGGTTGGTATGTGTGTTGGCTTTGAGATGGCCTAGTGAACTGTTCGGGTTGTTGTCCACCTTCGTCCAGAGTTTGATATGGGCTCCAACTTCCCCATGACCCTAATAGGTACAATTGGCAAATGAATGAGTTTGTATCACATGTACTATACATGTAATCATCGAAGAAAGGGTTTCTTCAAGGGCTCACTGGATAATTAGTGGTTCCTAGTGTCCCAAAATGGGTTCTGATTATTTATTTTGGAAATGACTCATAAAAAATCTAGAACCATTTACCCTCAACCTTCTTCCTCTCCAAACTCCTCCCCTTTTCACCTAGAACTTCCTCCCGCTCCGTCCAATGTCTCCACCTCCAACATCACCGACTCCTCGGCCCTCATTAGCTGGTCCATCGCTGAGGGTCACTCCGTCTTCAAGGTGATCATCCGTTACCAAGAGGTGGAAGAGACGGTGTACAGCCAGCAGGTGGATCTCGGGGTGCAGCCATTCCAGAATTCCATGCACTTTATGCTGAGAGGGCTTAGGGCAGATACTGAGTACCTGCTGGAGTTGTGGAGTATTAATAACATGGGGGAGAGCATCATGAAGGAGCAGGTCTCTCTGAGGACGTCAACACCAAGTGAGTGTGCCTGCCACCCCGACGGCATCTAAAGTGCATGTGTAAGGAAAATTTCTGAAAGCACTGGGGTTTTTGGGGTTTTTTTGTGTCACAGATATATACGGGTTCCGAGCTGATGGAACATTGCTGTTTTATGCCATTTTGGGATCTGCTGGAATGACCTGTCTCACCATCCTGCTGGCCTTCTGCATCATGCTCCAGCTCAAGAGAGCCTCATTTCAGAGACGCTTGGTGCGTGCCTGTGTGTGTGTGTGTGTGTGTGTGTGTGTGTGTGTGTGTGTGTGTGTGTGTGTGTGTGTGTGTGTGTGTGTGTGAGAGAGAGAGACAGAGAGAGAGAGAGATATTAGAATTATTTACAAATACTATCATTACATACAGTATATACATACATACAGTATATATCAGTACATACAATATATCATTATATACAGTGGTACCTCACCTTACGAAATTAATCCGTTCCAGAGCCTTTTTCTTAACCTGGATTTTTCGTAAATTGAACCGCATTTTACATATAAAATGCGTGATTTGTTCCAAGGCCCCAATACTACCCCCTAAACCCTTTAAAACTTATAAAAGCATACCTTTTAAGACCTCCTTCTGCTTCAATATCGTACCGATGGTAGATGGGTTTGGCCATATTACTTTGCGATATCACTCAACGCATGCCACAAGCCCACTTCTTCTTTTCACTCGCACCAGAAATCACATGTGCGCGCACGCGCGTGTGTGTGTGTGTGTGTGTGTGTGTGTGTGTGTGTGTGTGTGTGTTTGCGCACGTGTGTTGACCATGTCTTCTTAGCAGAGTTATAATCTTACAAATGTTTATGGAAGGTTAAAAGCCTGAGTCAAAAAATAAAGCAATGAACACTCTCATGAAACAACAGTAATTCTGTCCTTTACACGAAAAGCATTATGGGAGATGTAGGTCTATAATAGCCAAATGGGAGGGAGCTGCATCATCCCTTCTAGCCAATGGGAGGCCAGTGGGGTGGGATGTTGGGAGATAGTCAATGGGAAAGCAGCTCGTGCATTGTTTGAATGTTTGAATGGCGTGTTTGGCGTGTTTCGTAAGGAGAACTTATTTCGTATACAGAGACAAAAAATTCTGAAAAATGTTTTTCGTAACCTGGATTTTTCGTTTGCTGGGACTATCGTAACTGTGAGGTACCACTGCACAACTCACCACAATAGCTTGTACACCCCACACTCACCCCCATCCGGGGGCAATTGACCTTCATGATATCATAAGAAGATATAGCTTCATTACGTATCTGTATTTATACCCATTAACCTTTAAACCCATAACCTTCCTATCACTCTACTGCCATTAGAGTTTCTCTCATTAACTCAGCGGTTGCTGTCCGCTTCATCTGTAACTGCAGTGTTTCTCATCTCACAGAGGGAGGAACCTGTGGTCCAGTTTAGCTCGGGATCTTTAAACACTCAGAAGAAAGTGACAAGCTCGACGCAGGCCGTGTCCTACCCCATGCTGGAGTGGAGCGACATAAAGTTCCAGGATGTGATTGGAGAGGGAAACTTCGGCCAAGTGCTCAAGGCTCGCATCAAGAAGGATGGCTTGAGGATGGATGCAGCCATCAAGAGAATGAAAGGTCAGTGTAGGAATAATTTATGTTTAACCTTTTTAATCATTTTGGGCAACTGAATTTATTTTTTCTTAAACTGATGATGGTGGTGCATCAAAAAGATGTGTGATCATCAACCTGGAGACCGCAAATTCAAATCTAGGTTCATACACGCACATACAGTATCCACGGCCGAGAGTCCATGGGAGATCATTGGCCGTGTTCTCACGCGGATAGGGATGGCATATGTTCAGCTCCCTGTCACTCAGAGATCACCAACTAATCATGGGAATCTCTGAACTCATGTATACGAGAGGGTGGATGGCGCTTTCGCTCTCAGTGTGTTAGGCTGCTCCTAAATATGGATGTGTAGCGGTCTGTAAGGATGCAGGTGGCAGCATCACATGTCACAAGTGTGTCCTGCTCCCTGGAGCCCATGGACCTTCTTTCTTTGAGGTAGACGTGCTAACCACTCCACTATCACTCTGTCATCTTGTAACTTTTTAAAACATAGCTATAATTTTTCCTCCATCAAGAAGAAGTGTGTGCCTTCATCCCACATGATTGGTGGTGGAACGTGGTGTTAAGTGTTGAAGTCCATGATTGGCATCATGCTCTCTGGGTGGGAGATATAAGATTAAAAAGATATCAGGGACTAAAATGTTAGGTTGGTGTAATATTTTCAAATATTTACTCTTCTGTTTTTTAGAGTATGCTTCTAAAGATGATCATAGAGACTTTGCAGGCGAACTGGAGGTACTGTGTAAACTTGGCCATCATCCCAACATCATCAACCTGCTGGGAGCCTGCGAGCACCGAGGTGTGTATCCTTCAGTGTTCAGGGTTGTACTGCTCTACCATTTCCAATTGCTCACGTTTCCATGTTCCTCTTCATAGTTTTAAAAACATTTTTGACACCTGATCTATCATTTCAACTCCTACTTAGCTAAGTACTTGGAGAGTGTAAACCTCCGCCAAGCCCAGAAATTCCCTGTATAAAAACCAAATGTCAAAAACATGCCATCTGTCAATGTTAAAGAATCTAAGGGAGCCTGTGTGGTCCAAAGCCCCGCCGCTGATGACGAAATTCTGCATGTAACTTAGTTCAAATAATGAAAACTACACAGAAGATACACAGAGGGGCAGTGGTGGTCTAGTGGTATCAGGTGCTGGATCGCTGATCCAAAGGTTGGGGGTTCGAGTCCCACTCTCCACAAGGTTGTCACTGTCCCCTCCAGTGCGGCTAACTGGGTTATCAAAGGCGGGCCATGTCTCTCACTGTCTATAGTGAGAGGCATGTAAAAGAACCATTGCTGACTTTCGTAAAGAGTAGCTGCAAAGTCGTCAGCGTGTTTCTATCCCTTGCTAAAAGGGTTGTGACAGGAAGGGCATCCGACGTAAAAACCTCTGCCAAATCAAACGTGCAAATCAAGATGATTCGCTGTGGCGACTCCTGAGTAAAAGGGAAAAAGCCGAAAGGAAGACAGACAGACAGACACAGAAGATACACAGCACCCCCTTCTGGACCTGCTGTAATATAGCTCTTCAAAAAAACAAACGTCACATCTCACAATGTTGTTCTCTTAAAAATTCCTGTATCCAGAATTTGATCTGGATTATCTCCAAAATCTATTTGAGTCTTCCTTGTCCAAAGCCCCACCCTGGTAGATCTTTGATGAAACTGCCAACAAACCAAAAAGATACCCCCCCTGGCAGAGGTAGTAATTACCCCAAAGTTGATGGAGATGTTCACCATCTGAAGTCTTAATTCCTTGCAGGTTATTTGTATCTGGCTATTGAATATGCTCCTCACGGCAACCTGCTGGATTTCCTAAGGAAAAGTAGAGTTTTGGAAACAGACCCTGCCTTTGCAATTGCTAACAGTACGGCCTCCACGCTCTCCTCCCAGCAGCTGCTTCACTTTGCTGCTGATGTTGCTCGGGGCATGGACTATCTGAGCCAGAAACAGGTCAGCCAGGGAATTCTCTTCACTTCTTTTCAGCCAATTTCTGTTTGCTATACAGTCGGCCCTCTACTAACGAAATTAATCCGTTCCAGTGCCTTTTTCGTAACCTGGAGTTTTCATAAGTAGACGTGCATTTTACATGTTCCAAGGTTGCATGATTCGTTCCAAGGCTCCCAAGACTACCCCATATAGCCTTTATAAATTATAAAAGTACATCAATTTTGTATGAAATATGTGTTAAAAGTAAAAGAAAATTATTTCTACCTTTTTTTAAATCTCTCAAACCACCCATGCGACGCTTTAAAGACCGGGGGTTGCTGGTCTGAAGAACCCTCACGAGGTCCTTAAATATGGCGGTTGCTCTTTCCGAAATAATCGCCTCCATCACAGTATCTCCGCGTTTAAGGTCTCCTTGTGCTTCAGTATCATCCCGACTGATGAGGGGTTTTGGCCATTCTCCTTTGCGATTTCGCTCAACCGTATCCCACTTTCGTATATTTTTATTATCTCCTGCTTCACTTCAATTGATAACGGAGCCCGCTTCTTTTTTTCGGTGTCACCGGGAATCACTTTCTTGGGGTCCATGATGGATAACGAAATATAACGCTGCAATGATCACTTCCAAAAAAAACCACGAGCCAACAGTCCTGTTCAACTCTCTTTCACGCGTGTGACAAACAGTAAGTATGGGTACAGGAATAGGTACAGTTCAGTTCCCTCCTGGCCAATGGGAGGCCAGCGGGGCGGGATGTTGGGAGACAGCCAATGAGACATCAACTCGCGCATTGTTTGAATGTTTGAATGGCGCGTTTTAATGTTTGAATGGCGCATTTTAATTTTTTAATGGTGCTTTTGGCGCTTTTCATAAGAAGAGGTTGTTTTGTGTACAGAGGACGAAAATTTAGGAAAATGTTTTTCGTAACCTGGATTTTTCGTATTCAGAGGTTTTCGTAAGTAGAGGGCCGACTGTATATGTACTACATGTAACAGTTTTTCCACGACCTCAAGTCAAACATGAAACAGTAGCTTGTGAAGCACAAAGTGCTGAGTGAGGTATTAATCATATACGATGAGAGTGAATGGAATAACTGTTTTATTTTATCTACACTCACAACTGCAAGTTAAAAATGTAAAACTTTTTACAATGAAAAACATGCAATCACACCACCAATAAGCTACCTACACTTCTAGGTTCATTTACATTACATCTATGATATTTGGCAGACACACATCCAGAGCAACTTGCAATTATCACTTTTATATGACTGAGCAATTGATGGCAATCATGTGGCAGTGGTGGCCTGGTGGTATAAGGTGCTGGATCGCTGATCCTAAGGTTGGGGGTTCGAGTCGCACTCTCTACAAGGTTGTCACTGTCCCCCCCAGTGCAGCTAACTGGGTTATCAAAGGCGGGCCATGTCTCTCACTGTCTATGGTGAGAGGTTCATGTAGAAGAACCATTGCTGACTTTCGTAAAGAGTAGCTGCAAAGCCGTCAGCGTGTTTCTGACCCTTGCTAAAGGCTTGTGACAGGAAGGGCATCCGACGTAAAATAAATAAATAAACTTATGCCAAATCAAATGTGCGTATCATTTGCTGTGGCGACCCCTGATAAAGAGAAAAAGCAGAAAGGAAATCTCTCAAGCAATTGAGGGTTAGGGGCCTCGTTGAAGTGCCCAACTGTGGAGGTAGTGTGGATTATCCCATTATCTTTTATCTTACCCACTATGCTACCACTGCCTTTTAGCACACTCGTTATGCTAGCTCATGCCCCGGTCAATGATATGAGGTGGTACCAAGGACTGAAGGCCTGCTCTTGACGGCAAGCCAGTAAAGTCACTTTTTATGAAGAAGGAAAAAAAAGTTTAATTTGTTAAAATAAAAATAAAAAATATACTCATATTTTACTGTAATTTCATTGAAATTGTTGTTGATCAGTCTAGAATGAACAGGACTGGCGTTATCTGTCTTGACACCTTCAGTTTTTTCTGTAGTGATGTACACAGTAATAAGATAGTAAGTGATACCCTCGTACTAGATTGGCCAAACTGAATGCAGGGTTGCCCATATCCAATGAGTAAGGATGGAATAAATATAAATAAAACGATCAAGATTTGCATTTCCCCTTTCTGTAAACAGAAAAAAACCCTGTGTAGGGTTTTATGGGTTTCTGTCGGATACTCTCGTCTCCTCTCCAGTCAGTAGACATGTATGTTAGGTTAAGTGGCTGTTCCAAATTGCCCCTAGGTGTGTGTGTGTGTGTGTGTGTGTGTGTGTGTGTGTGTGTGTGTGTGTGTGTGTGTGTGTCTGTGTGTGTGTGTGTGTGTGTGTGTGTGTGTGTGTGTCAGCTCTGAGATGCACCAGTAATTTGTTTAAGGTGTACTTCACCTTCGTCCAGTGTTGGCTGATATAAGCGCCAGCCTTGCCGCAACCCTGTTAGGATAAAGCTGAATTTTCTGCAACAACTGCCCCTTCGATTTCCATTCTAAGTGAACGTTTTTGTTTATTTTCTCACCGCAGGGAATTATGTTGAAATAATCATCAGTGCTAATGACATTTACTCTACACATGCTGTGAATAATCATCCTGTTAAGATATTTACTCAAGAGTTTTTCCTAAGATGAGAAGAATGTGATGCTTGTTGTAGTTCAT
This sequence comes from Plotosus lineatus, assembly GCA_024760905.1. Classification (NCBI taxonomy): domain Eukaryota; kingdom Metazoa; phylum Chordata; class Actinopteri; order Siluriformes; family Plotosidae; genus Plotosus; species Plotosus lineatus. The sequence continues at coordinate 24,691,460 of CM045740.1, read as the reverse complement.
TCACAGAGATTTAGCAGCCAGAAACATCCTGGTGGGTGAAAACTACGTGGCAAAGATTGCTGATTTTGGGCTTTCACGAGGTCAAGAGGTGTATGTGAAGAAGACCATGGTAGGGTTCTTTCCAGAAACGGCCTATTTTGTAAGAATACTGTATTTCTACACAGATGTTTAATCTAGAACATATCGTCCATGTTTTACATACAGGGTCGACTACCCGTGCGATGGATGGCTATAGAGTCTCTCAACTACAGCGTGTATACAACCAACAGTGATGTGTAAGCTTCTCCGGATCCAACACTGAGACTTAAAATGATAATAAGACCTTTAATACACATTATAAATAATAATGTTCATTTTATTTTCTGTCTTTTAGGTGGTCGTACGGTGTGCTTCTATGGGAGGTGGTGAGTTTAGGTATGTTCACTGCAGGGCAACACACTAGCATTTACATCCTCATCCATACCTGGAGCAATTTGGAACTGCCAGTTAGCCTAATTTGCCAAGTCTGGGACGAGAACCCAGAACTTTGTTACTGTGAGGCGGATATGCTAATCATTACACCACCCTTAACTCATTCACTCTCACTCACTCACTCATTTGCCAAAATGGAAATCCTATTACGGTCATGGGGAGGATGGAGTCTATCTCAGCCAACACTGAGTGAAGGCCACCTCTGAATACCTCTTTAGAGTGTCGCAGGGCCAATGCAATTTGGAATGGTCACCCTACTGTGCATGTTTTTGGACAGTAGGAGGAAACCAGACATGCAAAGTTCACACAGAAATGGCCTCTCCGAGCCCAGGACTCGAACCTAGGACCTTCTTGCTGTGAGACGGATGTGCTAAGCACTACATCACTACGCCACCCTCACTTCATTCACTGTCACTCATTCATTTGCGGAACTGATTAGGGTCAGCTGGATCCTATCTCAGCCGATGTGGGATGACGTCCACCCCTGAACAGCTCGCCATTGCAGGGCAAACACACACACACACACACACACACACACACACACACACACACACACACACACACACACACACACACACACACAAGCATTCACAATCATATCTAGGGACAATTTGGAACAGCCAGGTAATCTACTGTGCATGTCTTTGGACTGTGGGAGGACACCAGAGAACCCGGAGGAAACCCACATGACTCAGGACATTCTTGCCGTAAGGCAGATGTGCCAATCACACCACCACCATACTGCTCTCATTAAATAATTGCTTACAATTCTAAGATAGCAAACCAATCAGGTTATATCATTCATCAGGGTGTTAATAGCGATATATGTGTATCACACGGTGGCGCTGATTTGCAGGTGGGACGCCGTACTGTGGCATGACCTGTGCTGAGCTTTATGAGAAGCTTCCTCAGGGTTATCGCCTGGAGAAACCTCTCAACTGTGATGATGAAGTGTGAGTGAGTTTTAGATATTCTTCCTATACCTCAAAGATACTTAAAACAGGAAGCATGAATTAAATCATCGGGTTTGTGGCTGGTGCTGTTTTTTCCTTTGCAGATATGAGCTGATGAGGCAATGTTGGAGAGAGAAACCTTATGAGAGACCGTCGTTCGCTCAAATCCTGGTGTCGCTCAACCGCATGCTGGAAGAGAGAAAGGTGAAGCCACAGCACACAATTCAATACCCAGTCTTTTTTATTCTCTCTCTTGAAATTCATAAAACAATAAACAGACGCAGCTTGTAACGGAGATGTGCTAACACTGGAGACTCTGCCCATAACACACTCTCTGTGTGTGTTTCTCTGTCTTACAGACGTACGTGAACACAACGTTGTATGAGAAATTCACCTATGCGGGAATCGACTGCTCTGCCGAAGAGGCCGGCTGATTTCATGTCGCCAGACCGTGCACCTTTGTTGCTGTTCGCTCTGCGCTCTTGGACATGTGCTATAAAGTTTATGGGATCCTGAGATCGGGGTTCACAGACTAGAAATCTCTTTTTGCACACATTGTGTCTTCTTTTATTGTTATTGTGATTACTTAGAGTAGTACTGCATCATACATCCGTGTATTCTCATTTTTATTGTGATGTTGAGTGAAGGGGTGATTGAGTGAATCTTTGAGTGAGTGTAAGTGTGTGGGTTAGTGAGTGAGAGGTGAGGGGTGAGTGTGAGGGGGATTGAATGAGTGAGGTGGTGAGGGAGTGAGCAAGTGAGCCAGTGAGTGAGTGAATGAGCAAGGGAGTGATGGAGTGATTGAGTGTGTGAGTGATAATGTGATGAAGTGGATGAGTGAGTGATGGAGTGCGAAAGCAAGTGATGGAGTGAATTATGAAGTGATGAAGGGATTGTGTGAGTGAGGAAGTGAACAAATGAGTGAATGAGTGAACGAGTGAGAGATGTAGTGAATGAGTGATTGATGGAGTGAATGAATGATGGAGTGAATGAGTGAGTGGGGAAGTGATGGAGTGAATGAATGAGTGATTGATGGAGTGAATGAATGATGGAGTGAATGAGTGAGTGATGAAGTGATGGAGTGAATGAGTGAGGAAGAGATGAGTGAATCAGTGATTGATGAAGTGAATGAGTGAGTGAGGAAGTGATGGAGTGAATGACTATTTGTTGAAGTGAATGAATGAATGATGGAGTGAATGAGTGAGTGAGAAAGTGATGAGTGAATGAGTGATTGTTGGAATGAATGAATGATGTACTGAAGGAGTGAGTAGAGAAGTGATGAGTGATTGTTGGAGTGAATGAATGAATGATTGAGTGAGCGAGGAAGTGATGGAGTGAATGATGGAGTGAATGAGTCAGTGAGGAATTGATGGAGTGAAGGAGAGATTGATGGGGTGAATGAGTGAGTATGGAAGTGATGAGTGAATGAGTGAGTGAGGAAGTGATGAGTGAATGAGTGATTGTTGGAGTGAATGAATGAATGAATGATGAAGTGAATGAGTGAGTATGAAAGTGATGAGTGAATGAATGAATGATGGAGTGAATGGGTGAGTATGGAAGTGATGAGTGAATGAGTGATTGAGGGAGTGAATGAGTGAGTGAGGAAGTGATGGCGTAAATGAGGAAGTGATGGAGTGAATGACTGGGTGAGTAAGTGATGGAGTGAATGAGTGATTGTTGGAGTGAATGAATCAATGATGGAGTGAATTAGTGAGTATGGAAGTGATGAGTGAATGAGGGATTGATGGAGTGAATGAATGAGTGAGGAAGTGATGGAGTTAATGACTGGGTGAGGAAGTGATGGAGTGAATGAGTGATTGTTGGAGTGAATGAATGAATAATGGAGTGAATGAGTGATTGTTGGAGTGAATGAATGAATAATAGAGTGAATGAGTGATTGTTGGAGTGAATGAATGAATAATGGAGTGAATGAGGGATTGATGGAGTGAATGAATGAGTGAGGAAGTGATGGAGTTAATGACTGAGTGAGGAACTAATGGAGTGAATGAGTGATTGTTGGAGTAAATGAATGAATGATGGAGTGAATGAATGCCTGAGGAAGTGATGAGTGAATGAGTGATTGTTGGAGTGAATGAGTGATTGATGGAGTGAATGAATGAATGTTGGAGTGAATGAGTGATTGATGGAGTGAATGAGTGATTGATGGAGTGAATGAGTGAGTGACGGAGATGTTCTGCAGTATAAAAACTGTACCCTAACTGTAGATATATGTTTGAAATCCGAAGCTGGACGCTGAAGCCCCTCTGAAAGGTTTTGGTTGCTGTATTTGGGGCATTGTGCAAACGCTGGAGAACAAATAGGACCAATAAACTTGTTATTGTGAAATACCGCAAGATGGCTCAGAGGATTATGAAACGGTTGCGTAAAGGAAATCACACTCGGGGAGAAAGAATTTGGCCAACAGCAAATGTTGCAGTGATCTTAAACCCTCCTCCGTCCTCCGTTTCCTTTAATAATCAAATCATCGGAAAGAAAATCCTTCACTGATCAGATACACAAGAAAGCTCACGTCACGCTTCCTCATTATTCACCATCATCATCATTCTCTTTCTCAAACCCACGGATCATTATTTTGGGATTTTTTTTTAGCTGATTAAGCACTTCATCTCAAAAGCCCTACAACCCACTCTGCTCGCTCAGTGCTTACCGTGATATTTATAGTCGTTAGGTTGCACGATCAAATTCGAAGAGAGCCAGAGAGCTACTGATTTCTCGGTACACTGATACCTACAAGTGCTAATCACAGAACAGCTGTCCAATCAGAGGTCAGGATCAGTCAATGCTGTTTCGGACTTTATTCAGACTTCAATCGATGTTGGATTCACATTCTGATACCAAAGATGTTTTAAGTGACAACTGAGACAAATCAAAGGCCAAAAGCAGTGCTCAGCTGCCGAGCATTCAGAAAAAAAAAAAAGACAAAGAAGTCAAATAAAGAGTAGAATTCAAAGCAGTGCATAAAGATGGGTGGGTGGGAGATCCCAGAGTAAGAGCACACTCTCTATGACATCATCACAGAGTGTCACCGAGAGACTCACCGAGTCTGACCCCCTGGTAGCCCAATGTTAAATGGTTTGTCATCGCACAAGACGAAAGGGACATTTGGGCCGCCTTAGAGCAAGAAGTTTATGGGTTTGAGTCCAGGGCTTGGATGGGGGGAATTCTTGATGGAATTTGCATGCATGCTTGAGTGGGTTTCGTCCTGGTCCTCTGGTCCAAGGCACGCACGTTAGGCTAATTGGCTATGCCTCCTAAAATGGTTGTGTGTGTATATGTGTGTTGACCATGTGATCAACTCGTGAGTTGTTTAGGGTGTAGCCCACATGACCATAAATGCTGCATACAAGTGATACACATGAACATCTGTGTGAGAGTTGGGTAACAGCATCTCTTTAACCCTTTTGTAGATTTATAGTATACACTCCATGAAAAAGTAAAGAAAAGCAAACCAAAACACGATTGAACATTTTTTATTAGTTCTTATTTATTTATTTTTACATATTTTAACTGTGGCTGAAGCAGGTAACCAAACCCATGACCTTCTTGCTGTGAGGCAGATGTGCTAACCACTACACCAACATACCACCAAACACACCCACTTTCCACTAACAGGCTGTTTCAAATAGCCCTGAGGCATGAGTGTGCGTCTGAATGGTTGTGTGTTGCCCTGTAGAGCATACCCCGCCTTCACTTCCAGTCGGCTGAGATCAGCTCCGGCCTCTGTGGGACCCTAGAAGGACTAAGTGGTTTGATAAATGGATGGATGATCCTGAGACAGTTAGACAGATAAAACATTCATTTTCTGAACCACTTAAACCTAATTAGGGTTGCAGGGAGGCTGGCGCCCATCTCAGCCTAGGCGAGGGCAGAGTACATAAAACATTTGAATAAAATGAGATCATTGTTCCAGGAACACCGCAAACACCATTACGCAATAGTTTATTAGAGCAAATGCTTGTTGAACCCCACAGAGGGAATCGGTTCATCTCTTGAATGTGGTGGATACGTTGTTGTTGTTGTTGTTGGATGTTCTTTGGTAGATGTTTAGATGGAGCGCAATGGGATTGCTCGAACAGGTCATCAGTTCAGTTCATTTTCTGTAACCGCTTCATCCTAATTAGGGTCGTGGGGAGGCTGGTGCCCATCCCAGCCAACTCAGGGTGAGGGCAGAGTACACCCTGAACAGCTTGCCAGGCCATCGCAGAGCGGAAACAAGCTGACGGCTTTGCAGCCTACTCTTGTCGAAAGTCAGCAATGGTTCTTTTACATGCCTCACACCATAGACAGTGAGAGACATGGCCGGCCTTTGATAACCCAGTTGGCTGCACTGGGGCTGACAGTGACAACCTTGTGGAGAGTGGGACTTGAATCCCCAACCTTTGGATCAGCAATCCGGCACCTTATACCACTAGACCACCACTGCCCATCGAACAGGTCATGTTACTTACAATTTCTTTTCTAAAGTTACACAATGGTGCCCAAAAGCATGAAGAAGAATGCCCTCGATATTCATTCTGAAAATGTTATTTATTTATTTATTTATTCAGGTTACAAACAATCAAGTGCTTTGTAAACATTTTCAAGTGTATGAAATCACTCTCACTCACTCATTTGCTAAAAAGATTAATTCTGTTATGGGCGCAGGGAGACAGGAGCCTCTCACCCGACACTGGGTGAAGTTGGGGAACACACTGAACAGCTCACTGGACTATCGCAGAGCCAACACACACAACTAGTCACACTTAAACGCTCACTCACTCCTAGCAGCAATTTGGAACAGCCAGTTATCTTGTACCCCCATTTCACTGGACTACGGCATGCAAGGATCGTGTAGCGGAAAGGCGCGGAACGCAGTCTAAGGAAGAGCTTCAGCGTTTTTACACGGGAAATGGGTGAAAATCCTACGGAAAAGCGGGAATCACACTCTTGGAACGTTGACAGCATGTGTAGAACAGGGACGGCAAAGTACGCCAAAGTGAGCCCACGGAGCACTCGCGGCTTTTTTGCTCCAGTGAAATGGGGGAACTGTACTGTATTCGCGCGCATGTCTTTAGACTGTGAGAGGAAATCCTGAAAATGGGGAATGGGGAGAAGATCAAAAAATCCACACAGAAATGCACTTTCCGAGTTCAGGGACTCGAACCCAGGTGCTCCTTGCTGTGCAGAGGATGTGCTATCCACCACGCCACCATGTCACCACTCGCGCGCGTTAAATCATACCTATGAAAATTACGTATTATGTAAGACAAGCGCTGTTCCGTTCAGCGTTAAGACACCATCCATTTTTCTCGATCTTTCTGAAAAGTACTAGGTACAGATTTAAAAAACAAAAACAAAAAAAACAATACAGTACACAATACAGACTGAGATGCGGTTCAACCCCAAACATCAGTGAGGTCAAACATTTCCCACAGTATTTTCGTAAGTACAGGAACCCAAACCTCATAACACGCACATCTTTCATACAGGAGGATTTCAGCAGTCAGTTTTGGTTAAAACCCTCCAAACTCTTCCTCCTGTATTTAAATTACATTTCAAGAAAATGTATTTCCACTCCAGTCCACATTCAGACTAGAATCCCGAAATCCTGTCATGGCGTCTCCTTGCACAAGTCAGTGTTGGCTTTTTCCCTCTGCGCCAGTATGGCGAACACTTCATACACCCGGAATGCGGCAAAGCCGGTGGCCACCAGACAGGCAGCTCCGAGGATGTACCACCAGTTGAAGAAGCCGAACGACACCCCTTTGGTGATGCAGAACAGCCCGAAGCAGACCAGGGCCACGGTGGAGAGGATCTGGACACACAGTGGTGGCCCGGAGGATGCCGATTGCTCCTCCATCGCCGAGTCACAGACCTCCTGATGCTCACAGGCCTGAAGAGAGAAGTCTTCTCCAGTGCATGGTTTCATGAAGAGTCGCTTCGAAGAGCTTATACGGAACTTGAGCTTATATACGTCCACTCAGCTTACAAGTCTGTCATGAAACCGGCTGAAGGTAAACCTGACGTCTGGTAATCTCACTCTTAAAGCGTAGACAGATCATCTGAAATACTCTACCATGGATTACGGTGCAGATATACACACTATCCGGTGCAAACACGCAATCAGCGAGAGTGTGTTCTCTAAAGAGCTTACAGGAGAGCTTTTAACCCGCGAGCTAGAAACGCTGGCTCCATATTTCTGTCCTTGTGACACCATACATGCATTAGCACAAATGCTAGGAGGCAAATTTTAGACGATAAACAGTAGAACAGTGTCTGGGGATATTTTTAACGTTAGTTATATAACAAACACGTTGAAGATGAACAAATGATACATTTATTAGTGATGGTGAGTGAAAGCTTTCATGCTGAACTGTCTGAAAGACAAAAACAGTATCTGGAGGATTTCACAATGTTCAGCAACCGTGCTAGTCAGTTAATTGCACTTATAAAGTGTTATAGAAGGCGGCACAGGAGTGTAGTGGTCAGCACGTCTGCCTCACAGCAAGAAGGTCCCGGGTTTGAGTCCCACGCGTTTCTGTGTGGAGTCTCCATGTTCTCCCCGTGCTTGAGTAGGTTTCCACCGACAATCCAATGGCATGCACATTAGGGCAGCTAGCTGTTCCAAATTACCCAGATGTGTGTGTGTGTGTGTGTGTGTGTGTGTGTGTGTGTGCTTGTGTTTTGCTCTGTGGTGCTCTGGCGAGCTGTTCAGGGAGTACCCCCACATTCACCCAGTGCCAGCTGAGACAGGCTCCAGCCTCTCCATGAGCCTAGTAGAGTAGGATTAAATGGATCTGAATGTAAATGAGGCCTCCCCCACTTTCTGATTGGAGGAAAAACTGAAGCGTGTAGTTTGTATTTAAGTTCATTTAATTTTATTAAAACAAAGTTATCTGTATTTCCAAGCTTATACATTAGCATCTCTGTATTCATTCGCTAATCAATTAATTTATTCATGTACCTCAGTAGTGACTTGAAACAATCTCTATTTCATAAAGCATGAAAAAAAGTCCGACCCGCCCCTTCCCAGACTCCAATTTGCTTGTTTTTATTTTATTTTGAATACGTGTAAGTGATGGCAACCTGCCAGCTCTCTTTCCAGCAATTAACAAATCCACTGTTTGAAACTCGTCTTGAACGTCTCGTTTGCAGGTCATGTGAAGCTTCGTAGCTGCCTGTGAGATGGAAGAATCGCCACAGAGAAATTAAATGGATATCAATGTTAAAAGGTTAAAAGACTAAATTTCACACTACTATTTAATGGTCTCTGGTTTAGAGTTGATTTTTGTGATGATGATGTATTTCCTCTGGCCCCCAGTGCAGCTAACTGGGTTATCAAAGGCGGGCCATGTCTCTCACTGTCTATGGTGAGAGGTTCATGTAAAAGAACCATTGCTGACTTTCGTAAAGAGTAGCCACAAAGCCATCAGTGTGTTTCTGTCCCTTGCTAAAGGGTTGTGACAGGAAGGGCATCCGACGTAAAAACCTATGCCAAATTAAATCTGCGAATCAAATGATTCACTGTGGCGACTCTCGAGAAAAGGGAAAAAGCCGAAAGGAAAAGAAGATGTATTTCCTCTGGGTACTTGGATTTCCTACTACAGTCCAAATACATACACATTAAGTCAACTGGCCGTTACAAATTGCACCTATGTGTGTGTTGGCCCTGCCATGGTCTGATGAGCTGTTCAGGGTGTACGCCACCTTCGTCTCGTGTCAGCTGAGATAGGCTCTATCCCCCCCATGATCCATGTGGGATTAAAATGGTTTGGCAAATGAGTGAGTGTTTTTATGATACTTCTAGCATTGAAAAGGGTGACTCATGACTTGGAGCTGAGGATTCTGGGTAGGATGGCACAATGGGCACATGTAAACAAGAAAAACTGGGAACTCCCCAAGATGTTGAGTGCAAATGGTAAGGAAATAAGTGAAAAAAACAATCAGATGTGGATGAAGGAAACAAAACACCAATATGTGTAAAAAAAAAAAAAAAAATAAATTAAAACCATTAAAAAAAAAAAAAAAAAAAAAAAAAAAAAGTTAGCACTCTCAACTCACAGCAAGAAGGTCCTGGGGTCAAGCCCCATGCTTGGCAAGGGAAGATTTATAGGAAATAGGTGTTGGTTTCCTCTAGGTGCACTGGTTTCCTCCCACAGTGCAAAGACATGCACGTTAAGCTAACTGGCTGTTGTGGGTTGCGTCTAGGTGGAAATGTCAATGTGAGTGGATGTTTGGTTAGAGAACAGGGGGTATGCAACCCTCTTAGATAAAACAGAAGGTCACAAAAGTGACTTAACGCATTATGGAAGTGGAATGGGAAGTGGATTCGTGATCCGTTTTAACACAGTTTTGTTTCATCAACTAAGCACTTCACTGCAGCGAGCACTGAGCACTGACTCTGCAGCGACACATTTCTTATGAGTTCAGGTGAAACTCATGACTGATTCCACCTTACATTATCCGTCCTCTTGCTTTAATAAAATAAACTCTCTGAACAGCATCAAACTCAAAGCATGCCGAGTCCAATATTAGTGCAATATTAATACCGAATAATATTAATGTCATGGTGCCCCTGTGGGAACTTCAGCAGATATGTATATCCCATCTGGACTGGGAATGGCTTGGGACACCCCAAGAGGAGCCACAGTATTGTTGGGAGATGGATGCCTGGATTTCCCTTGTAGACCTCAAATAAGCAGGAGGAAAAAAAAAAGGATGGATGGATGGTGGCGAATCAGAGCACAAGAAATGAAATATCCATGTGCTGGGGGGTATTTATATATGAATTAAAATTTGAATGCGAGTGTAGTTAAAATATTTTCCCTGCATTGTAAAGTGTAGTAACCTCACAAATCAAAGACAGCAAATCCAAAAAGTTTTGTTTACGGATTCAGATGAGAGGTTTACATCAAAGCACCAGGAATGAGGTGGGGCTCTGTAAAAGGGCGAGGAGCCAATCATTAAACAAACAACCAAACACACAGACAAAAAAATGTAAATTGAATTTGAACTGGATATTGGAAACACAGTCCGTACACCAGATTCCCGCCACATTCACACACAATAATCTTCTTCTCACTCATAATATCCTCTAATTACTGTTTCCAAATATCAGAAATTAAAAAAAACTCTGCCCATGGATCAGTCCTGCATAGATTATGAACCCTGTAAATCTTTAAAAATTAAAATAAAATAAAAGTCCATCATTTTAACTCTTACTGACAGTCATAAGGATATAAGGTGTGTTTTTGATCTCTTACCCTTATGGTTATTATTATAATAATCTCTAAAATCTATTACAAATCAATAAAAACAACCCCACCGCCCATTTCAACCTTAAGACAAAAGAACTGAGCCGTAGCGCTTGGCAGCCTTAAAATGCCGAAAATAATTAAGATAGAACACACACACCCATTAGTGTTCCCCAAGAATTAAATTCACTAATCCTTTGCAATCATTAGAAAAGGAGTCGCTTTACAATATCATTCCCATCAAACAGAAATCCTCCTTTTCTAGCCACATTGCATAGATACACAGTTTCCAAGTGCATAATCCTAGTATTAATACGTTAGGTCGCCACCTGGAGGACGAGCACGGCATGTGCGCAAGTGCTGCTTCTGACCACCAGGTGGTGGTGTTGCTCTGAGCCGACGGAAAGTGTGCTTCAGTGTTTCCTCGTTACGTCCACGACTTCATCAGCATCACATTGTCCGAGTTGATCAGATACATCCTCCATCGGAGACGAACTGGAGAGTCCACAGGGTTTGAGATCAAGTCTCTAAAGGCACATCCGTGACGTCATCTCTTTCTGCAAAAGCCAAAATGTAGCTGAGGTATGCAACACATTCTTTTATTCATACTTTGATATTCATATGAAACTTTATTTATATAACTTTACATGACTGTGATGATCCCTGTCAATGGTGTGTGTAGGTGGACACACACACACACACACACACACACACACACACACACACACACACACACACACACTACTAGAGCTCTTAATAAACCCAGACCTACTGCAAAGCATTGCGGGATGTCGAGTGTTTTTGTTATTGAATTGCTTTGTTTCTATGTCCCCAGCACTCATGAGCAGGACATCAGGTCTTCTTTGTGAAAGCTGTGGGGAAATGAGGCCGAGGCAGATGTGTAATGTAAGCCGAGTGCAGGAATGAAGTTGAGTGCAGGAGTGACTTCAGTTCAACTTTCAACACTTTTCTCCCAGCGAAACTGCTACTAAAGTTCTGCAACTTGAGACTGTCAGCCATTTTGTGTTACTGGATCAAGGTTTTTCTCACTAACTGACCTCAGATGGTGAGGATAGAAAACTCTACATCATCCACCCTGATCCTGAACTCTGGAAGACCACAGGGCTGTGTACTCAGACCGGATCTCTTCAGCCTCTTTCCACACGACTGTTCTGCTATCCACTCCACAAACATGCTTGTGAAGTTTGCTGAAGACACAACCGTGGTTGCCCTCATATGAGACCCAAGAAGAGTTTCAGCACTTGATCAACAGGTGTTAAACTAATAGCCTCATTCTGAACACCAACAAGACCAAGGAGGTCATTGTGGACCATAGGAGAACCAGGAAGACAGAGCATGCTTTTCTTTGTATTCATGGGGAGGTGATGAAGCATGTGGTCAGTATTAACAGACCAGGACAGGTCAGATGAAATCTGGAGGTCCAGGAACATAATACGTCATATCTGCTGAAGAATGACCAACAAAGTCTTTTCTTCCTCAGGAAGCTGAAACATTGTGAACTATCCTCTCAGCTGCTCAAGACTTCTACAGTGCTACAATAGAAAGTTTTCTGTCCCAGTGCAACGGTGTGGTATGGCAGCTGCGCTGCGAAGGACAGAAACGACTATCAGATTTGGACACAATATACGGTGTCCAGGTCCAAAAGAAGGCCAGTCGCATTGTGATGGATCCCACACACCTGGGAAATGGACTGTTTGTATAATTTCCTTCAAGAAAGCGGTACAGAAACATCAAGACCAGCACAACCAGACTTCAAAGTGAAAGTCACCACCCCCTATACCGCCAACTCTACGATAATATTGTACTGCCCCACTTTACCTTGTTTACATTCTCGTCTGTCCACCTTACTGCTACTTTTTATTTACTTCATTCTACAGTGCCTGAAAGTACATACTGTATATCTGCAGTGTTCAGTTTGCATTTCTATTTTATATTTTTACATAATTGCGATGGCCTGGAGAGCTGTCCAAGGTGTACTCTGCCCCCATCGGGAGTCAGCTGAGATGGGCGCCAGACTCCCTGCGACTAATTAGGATTAAGCAGTTACAGAAAGATGAGATTTCCTTTCGGCTTTTTCCCTTTTATCAGGGGTTGCCACAGCGAATGATTTGCATGTTTGATTTGGCATAGGTTTTTATGTTGCATGCCCTTCCTGACACAACCCTTTAGCAAGGGACAGAAACACGCCGACGGCTTTGCAGCTACTCTTTACGAAGGTCAGCAATGGTTCTTTTACATGAACCTCTCACCATAGACAGTAAGAGACATGGCCCGCCTTTGATAACCCAGTTAGCCGCACGGTTGGTGTTGGGGGGGGGTCAGTGATAATTTTGTGGAGAGTGGGACTCGAATCCCCAACCTTAGGATCAGCGATCCAGCGCCCTACAACACTAGACCAATGAATGAATTTTTACTTAAAGTTTAGTGTGCAGAATTACTTGTGCTTGTATTCTGCTCTTGACAGAGAGTTTATTGTTTCGTTTGCACCTTTTTAAGTTACTTGTCCCTTTTTAACTTATTTGCACCTTTTAATGCTGAGAGCCTCATACAAAATTTAATTATGTGTGAACTCAATTGACCTTTACCTTAACAACAACCCCCCCCCGGAACACTTTAACCCACCAGTGGCTCCAGCTCCTTGCGGTCTATGAGGTTCAGCTCAGTACAGAAGTAGTAAAAGTGCTTGTAGCAGGTGTTGACATGGGCCTCGGCTCCCATCAGGATGATTCGGTCGAAGTGGTGGATGTAGACGTGCACAAAGACTCGGAAGAGCCGGCAGAGGATTTTCTTGCAGATCTGAATGAAGTTCTTGGGGAACGGAATTCCTGAGAAAAAGAAACAAAGTGAGAGAAAGATTATTCATACTGTACATTCACAAACACATTCAAGAGGATGCTTCTGCTTCAAGTCATTTCAGTGTAATGCAATATGATTCAGTGTTATTTCAATGTAGTACATAGTTGTGTGTGAGCTGTCCAGGGCGTACTCCATCCTCGCCATAGCAGGCTGAGATGGGGTCAGCCTCCCCATGACCCATGACCCCAGGATGAAGCGGCTTAGAAAATTAATGAATGAACGGTTTAATTCAGAATCATTTCAGAGTAATATGATATGATTCAGAGTCGTTTCAATGCAATTCAAAGTGATTTTGGATCATTTCAATATGATTTGAGTTACGAGTACTAACCTTCATAGCTGCTTCTTACTTAGATGAACGAGAGAGAGACCACATGTGACTGAAGTATTATTAAGGCTCTTAATAGTACCAGAGCTGAGAAAGCACTAAACTGTCCAGTAAACTAGTATACGGTGAAACAGGATATTTCAGGACACTCTTCCCCCACCTATACACAACCAAAAGGAAATGTCCAGGAAAAAAAGAGAGACATGGAGATAAAAAGCAGCATGTGCTGACTCTGTAAATTCAAAAAGCTCACTGGTAATTGAGGGAGCCAACCTGTTCACACACATGTGCATGCATGCACACACACACACACACACAATTTAACCCCATACACAGTATATCAAAATGCTCTGATTGCTTACTGGTTGTCTGTGCATGATTAAAGTCGCTAATGAACGATTGGCTAGTCACTGTTTAGGGTGTGGTTTTTCTGTGTTCAACCAGGAAGAGACCCTGGGGTTGACCCAAAGCATGCTGGAAATTTCATGACTATGTCTGTGACTATGAGAGCTGGAGGAAGTGGTTGGGGGGAGGGGTATCTGGAGCTCCCTGTTTAGGCTGCTGTCCCCATGACCCAAACCCGGATCAAGTGAAAGAAGAAGATGATGATGATGTTGATTAAACCAGACAAAAAAACAAAAACAAAAAAAAAACCCTCACTGCACCCCCTGCTGGGCCTGCTGTAATACCACAATACAAAAAAAAAAATCGCCATATAATATTACAAAGATAAAGAATCCTTTAAAAAATTCTTAGATCCAAAATTTGATCCAAATCATCTCCAAATTTGAATGGAGTCTTCCTTGTTCAAAGCCCCACCTTAGGTAGAAATTTAATGAAAATTGGCACATAACTTCTTACAAAATCCTCCTGACAAACATTAAACTGGAGTTAATAACATACAAATAACACATTTTCTAAGTGACATCATAATCAAGGCTACATCCTACTTAAAAAAAAATTGTCCTGACATTCAAAAGTTTATCAATCAGTTACCAGTATATAGACAACCAATCAGATTCCACCAAACTTCTAAGTATGCAAAACGCATCAGATGCTCTGTAGTCAGTGGGTGGAGCCTCCACAGTGGAGGGTAATGTGTGCATGGTGTGTGTGGGTCGAATGTCATTTCCATCTTGCATCATGAAGAAATGTTTAGTGTTCTAGGCATTCCAGATGTTTTCAGCGTGGGCATCGTTCACGTTCACGAGATGCCAACACTGTGATCAGGGGCCTTTTTTAGTTAAATTGCCACAATCAGGCTAAGAGAATATAAGAGGAGGCTTATTTCCATGGGAAGTGGCAGCAAATGTACATTTTTTGTGCGGAGGCGCTGAATGGTGATGAATTAGAGCTCATTGTGCCCTGAACAAAAGCTCTCATAGTTGTGTGAAATGGCTCTGCGTTCAAACTGGCTGATACACAGAGCCAGTACAAATGTTAGCTGAACTAACACTTGCATTCGGTGAGCCAACTGTCCTGATCTACAAAATTAGTGTATGGCCTTACTGACAAATGGGAGGAATCTTTATATCAGTCTAGACCTTTCTTAAAAGGGGCCATAGGTTTCCCTCCTAACTGGGAAATCTATTACATAATGGCCATGTTTCATTTATAGTCTGGAGACTTTCTCACAAGATCTCTATTTTTTTTTGTAAAGAAACACCACAGGACAAGAACGTTCTCACACAGCGCTACTCAATTTATTGGCAGATTTAAAAGAGAGAGAGAGAGAGAGAGAGAGAGAGAGAGACAGAAAAAAGAGTGAGAAAGAAAGAAGGCGAGAGTGAGAAAGAAAGCAAGAGCGCGAGAGCGAGAGAAACACCATACGTGTCGGACAGTTAGAACTCGTAACTCAACCAGAAAATAATACGAGATTCAGCTGTGAATTAAGAGCGTCCCGTCATTAAATACTATTTCTACTGTACAACTGTAACACAAGCAAGGGACATACAGTAAACGTGCACGCAGAGCGCAAACCTCGGCCAAGCCAAACAAAACGAACAAAAAAGTACAGTTTTGTCTGCTGTATTATGATACTTCCAAAAAACAAGCATTAACGTACAATATTAAAAAAACTGCATAAAAAACTCCTGCCCTGTTCTTAAGCGCTGTCTCGGGTAGAAATTCCATGAAAATAACATTTTACTATCCGTGGCTGGGAGTCACATGAGAGAAGGATGTCATACACTCAATTCCCTGTACTCACAGCGATCACCAGCCAATCATGGGCATCTGTGAGCTCATTCGTATGAGGGGGCGGATAGCGCTTTCCCTCCGAGTATGTTAGACCACCCCCAAATATGCATTACAGCATGTGCCTATAATCGAATGTAACGGAGGGGACGTGTGCATGCATTCGCATCTCATTGATCAGTGGTGGTCATGTGACAGGGAAGTAATACCTTCTTCTTCTTTTCCTTTCGGCTTTTCCCTTCAGGGGTCGCCATAGCGAATCATCTGCCTCCATCTCACTCTATCCTTTGCATCTTCTTCTCTTACACCAACGACCTTCATGTCCTCCTTCACCACATCCATGAATCGTCTCTTTGGTCTTCCTCTAGGCCTTCTGCCTGGTAGTTCCAACCTCAGCATCCTACTACCAATATACTCACTATCCCTCCTCTGTACATGTCCAAACCATCTCAATCTAGCCTCTCTGACTTTGTCTCCAAAACGTCTTGCATGTGCTGTCTGATAGGTGGGAATTGGATACGCTTAAATTAGGTAGAAAAATGAGTAAAATCCAAAAGAAAATAACATTTTGTGTAATCCTGCTACCACACCCCCACACACACACCCACCCACACACACACCCACCCACCCACACACAAAGAGTGAAAGGACTTTTGCCGAGAATCTTGCTGTGAGACGGACGTTGTATAAATAATGTATAGTATAGTACATATACTTTATATATATACATATATATATATATATATATATATATATATATATATATATATATATACTTTATATAGTACATAAGGTAGAGCAGTGGTGGTCTAGTGGTAGGGTGCAGGATCGCTGATCCTAAGGTTGGGGGTTCATGTCCCATTCTCCACAGGGTTGTCACTATCGCCGCCTCAGTGCAGGTAACTGGGTTATCAAAGGCGGGCCATGTCTCTCACTGTCTATGGTGAGAGGTTCATGTAAAAGAACGATTGCTGACTTTGGTAAAGAGTAGCTGCAAAGCTGTCAGCATGTTTCTGTCCCTTGCTAAAGGGTTGTGTCAGGAAGAGCATCCGACGTAAAAACCTATGCCAAATCAAACATGCGAATCATTCGCTGTGGCGACCCCGATAAAGGGAAAAAGCCGAAAGGAAATCTCATCTCCCTATAGTAAAGTATAAATATTTGCTCCTTTACAGAAAATTTTTTTTGGCTGGAAACTGTAGCTTGGACTCCAACTTCCTACTTCCGTGGAAAGCTGAATGCAGAATGAAAACTTTGTTCTGAATTTCCATCAGTGCTACATTCGATCTTCGTCACTTTCCCCAGATCTTCCTACTGGCTTGGGGTCCTAAAACAACTGTTTATCCTCTTATCTACTTATGCCTAATCTCCCATGATGCAATCCGGCTTGAATATTACAACCATTTAGAGCACATGTTGTTCTAAAACCATGATGGAAGGCTATATGTGCATGTTCTAAAGTACCAGGCTTTTAACCCATGACTTACACCCTGGATTAAGCTTTAAAACCAGATCCGAGAAGAAAAAAAAAAAAATTTGTTGAATTGTGACCTAAAATTCCCTTAATGCTCCTGAGCTCTGAGACCTACAGCTAGTTGCCTTGATTTTTCCGTCAGAGCCAAAACTCAACTCCTGAGAAGGCCAAAAAGTGCATAAACCTCCCCATTCTAATCCACATACACTACGATATTACAAATGAAACATACACGATACAACCACTACACTGAGTATTTGCATTTCATTTGCGTCTTCATTGTGTGTGTGTGTGTGTGTGTGTGTGTGCGCGAGCGCACACGCTTCGGGTCAGGAGAAATTCACATTGTTCAACCACAACACACAAAAAAAACAGGCCAAGGTATGAACGCAGATGCCACACTGTGCCTAATGTCTTCTCCCTGCCATGCTTCGATGTACATACACAACATACTGTATATTCACACGCACGCACATACACACACACACATATATATAATCCTCTAAATAGGAACAAATCTGACATAATACAGCATCTTCCCGTAGTATTACGCAATGGAATAGAGATTATATAACCTCTTATTATTTAACTCTTAAAAAGGGAAAGCATGAAGGAGGTCTGTGTGGCTCATGATATCACTTCATTGTTGATAATATCTCAATGTGATCTTTAAATCTTCTTCACACAAGCAAACATTGGGCGAAGGTGCAGTACACCCTGAAAAGACCATGCCTCTGCAGGGCAACACACAGACACATACACAGACGCACACTCCTCGGAGGAATTCGGAACAGCCTATTAGCCAACCATGCATGTCTTTGTACTATGGAAGGAAACCAGAGTACCCAGATGAAACTCAGAGCCAGGATATGATTTGTCATGAGCGCTGGACCGACCTTTGTTTGCCCAGTCACTGAGCTTTGCGCTGAAATAAAGCGCAAAATGGATAAACTCATTTTAAATCTGTCTGCCCATCTCACGCCCAGTCACTTTCTCTTTCTGTTTGCTGCCTGTGACTGTTTCAGTCTGTCTGTCTCTATCTGTATCCCCTTTGTGTCAATCTTTCGGTTTATCTCTCTCTTTTTCCATCTCTCTGTCTGTCTGTCTCTCTCCCTCTGTACTTCTCTCTCTTTGTTTCAATCTCTCTATCTGTCTAGCTCTCTCTCACTACCCTTCTGTTTGTCTGTCTGCCGCTCTCTGGCTGATTCACAGCACAAAACTAATGCTATTGTTTAAAAAACATATTTGAGGTTGTCCTGAAACAAACGCAGGCAGGCTGGCCGTGAACAAATGGAGTGTGTGTGTGTAATGTTTCTGAACATGGTGATGGTGGGAACCAGGCCACTGGTGTTTAAATGTAATTAAACATGCTTTTGTTTTTTTTTTTTTGTTTTTTTTTAATTGAGCAACCTAATCTCATGCAGTGTTTGTATCAACATAACAGCACGCTGCCATTTGCAAAACCACAAAAAAATGGGACATGATAAAGAAAGTGACTGGATTCTGCACAGTATGAAGCGACGGATCTTTTTGTGAAGAGAAAAAGAGACTCGCTTAAGGCTAAGGTGGAGACAGCAAAAAGGTCAGGTGATCTTAAAGCTAACAAGCGCTCACTGAAGGTAATAAAAGATCAGCAGCGCTGTGTTCCAACACTCGCAGTACAACACACACACACACACACACACACACACACACACACACACACACACACACACACACACACTGTATAGACATGTCTTAAGTGTCCTTTCTGACTAAGAAAAGGAAATATTACACACACAAAAAAGCTCCACACACCCTGTATTGTGACATTCGTAATAAACATGGATTTAGAGATTGTGCAAGAGGTATATATGTGCGAAGTGAGTCTTGACAGTGTAAAGAGAAAAAGCAACCAAATAATAATAATAATAATAATAAATATTACTTATTATAACCAAATAATAAGAATTATACAAAAAAGGGGAAAGAAGCAGCAGTGCCTAAAGCTCCTAAGGCGCTAAAAGAACTCCTTTACATCACTAGATGATGGTGAGGCGATGATGAGGTCATGTGACACACTGATGAGACATAGTGACTGAGGCAACTAAATGATCCAGATATTATTTATGGGGGACAACAACACATAACAGAGAGAGAGAGAGAGAGAGAGAGAGAGAGATGACTAGATAGAAAACAGAGAGAAAAAAGATCTAGACAGAGAGAAAAAAAAGAGATACATATAGAAAGAGAGTTCGACAGATAATGAGAGACAGAGAGAGAAAGACAGATGAGAAAGAGCTTGACAGGGCTACGCAGATATAAGGAGACAAACACACACGCACACTAATATACAGTCGGCCCCCTATTTACGAAGCCCCTGGGTACGAAAATTCCAGGTTACGAAAAACATTTTCTTAAGTTTTCGTCCCCGGGATACGAAAACAACCTCCTCTTACGAAAAGCGCCAAATGCGCCATTCAAAATTCAAATGCACCAATCAAAATTTCACACGATGCGCGAGTTGCTCTCTCATTGGCTGTCTCCCAACATCCCACCCCGCTGGCGTCCCAGTGGCCAGGAGGCAGCCAACGTTACCCATACTTCCTGTTTGTCACACACGTGAGGAGAGTTGACTGTTGGCTTGTTTTGAGATTGATCATGCAGCATTATATTTTGTTATCGCCGAAACCTCTCTACAATCGGGACGATATTGAACAAGAAAGAGACCTTAAAGTGGAAATACAGTGACGGAGGCGATTATTTTGGCACAATATTAAAACAGAGTGCTCCGTGGGAGAACACTTCCGATCGCTCAAGGAAGCAAGTTAATAGTGAATGAGCACCTTTGATCTTTCAAACAGGTACTGTAATTCTGCTTTAAATAAAACATCCCGTCCATTTAAACATTTAAATAGAATTGTTCCGTCAGCTGTGTGTTGCATGTGGGTGGGGCCCATGTTTTGTGTGTGTGTGTTTGTATGTGTGTGTGTGTGGGAGAGAGTGAGAGAGAAAGAGAGAGAGAGATTGTCTACAGAGTCAGTCAAAGATGAAAGATGAACAAACTTTTTAGTTTTTAGTTTAGTTTTAAATGTGGCGCATGTGAGCAAAACGCGGCATCATCTGGACCTCCGATTCCTCAAGGAATCAAGTTAAAGTTGAGTTTGGACCTCCAATCCGTCAAGCAGGGCATGCGCTTTGAATTCCACGTCTTAAAATGCTCCGGCGTCCTGCTTATGGGCGTAGCCCGCAGCGCCACAATAAACATTTAATGTGTACTGTACTGTATTGAGTGTGTGTGTGAGCGAGAGAGAGAGAGAGCGACAGGTGTGTGTGTGTGTGTGTGTGTATATTGATAAAAAATGTTTAATATGTTAATAAAATGTTTAAATGGTTTAATAAATAATTTTCTTTTACTTTTAACACATATTTCATACAAAATTGGTGTACTTTTATCATTTTTAAAGGGTTTATGGGGTTTATCCAGTCCAAAGACTGGAGCCTTGGAACGAATTAGGTGTTTAACATGTAAAATGCAACCCCTACTGACGAAATCCCCGCGTTACGAAAAAAGCTCTGGAACGGATTAATTTCGTAAGTAGGGGGCCAACTGTATGTGTATACACACACACACACACACACACACACACACACACACACACACACACACACCCCTCTCTCTCTCTCTCTCTCTCACGTTGCAGGCCACAACCACAAGACGTGGAATTCAAAGCGCATTCCCTGCTTGACACGGGGGTCCAAGCTCAACTTTAACTTGATTGCTTGTGGGATCGGAATTCCAGATGAGCTCAAATACACCCACATTTATTAAGCATTTACTGAATTCTTCTTCTTCTATTCCTTTCGGCTTTTTCCCCTTCTCGGAAGTCACCACAGCGAATCATCTGATTCGCACATTTGATTTGGCATGGGTTTTTATGTCGGATGCCCTTCCTGTCACAAACCTTTAGCAAGGGACTAAAAATTTACTGAATTAAACTTAAAAAACTAAACTAAAAAATAAACAGTTAAGCTTCCTTCTGTCTTTATCTGGAAGGCCAGCGGGGCAGGATTTTGAGAGACAGCCAATGAGAGAGCAACTCGCGCATCGTGTGAAATTTTGGCATGTTTGAATTTCTTTTCGTAAGAGGGGGTTGTTTTCGTATGCCGAGGACGGAAACTTAGGAAAATGATCTTCGTAACCCGGGGATTTCGTACCCAGGGGTCTTATATATATATATATATATATATATATAAATAATCTGACGTAAAAAAACAGTGCCAGATCAAACATGCAATGATTCTCTGTGGCGACCCCTGAGAAAAAGGGAACAGCCGAAAGGAAAAGAAGATACACAGAGAGAGAGAGAGAGAGAGAGAGAGAGAGAGAGAGACTGACTGAAAGATTCACAGACAGAAAGAGAACGCATATAAAGAGACAGACAGACAACATATTTGAGATGAGTTAAACCAGGTTTGTGCTTTTTCTACTCTTTTTAAGCTCGGAGCTCAGTAGCTGGCCTCACAGAGGCCAGTGCAGAGGTCATGACACATCACATCCTACCTACAGGAACTTCCTCTTCCCTGGGCTCTCGCACAATCGCAAAAATCTCAGCAATGCACTCACTTCCATACTCGTGACCTTTTGACCTGCTGTGGACTCACCTTGATGTTAATCAAACAACAGATTTCCAGAGCGCCTATCTCAACTAATTCAGGTCGCCTGTCTATTGCAGGGTAAACACACACACACACACACATATACAAGACCATTCACATTTATACTCACACCTAGGGGAAATTATGAACCACCAAGTAGCCTAATGTGCATGTTTTTGGACTGCTGGAGACAGTTGAACCCAAGACCTTCTTACTATTGGTATTTGTTTACAGGCAGAGAAGAAAAGCCTTACAGTGAACATTTGTGAATTCACCTGCATGCATATGTATTTCAGTGAATCCAGTTAAATCCTCTCTGTGGTTGTGCGTGTACCGGAATTCCAAATGTCCCGTATGCCGTATACCTGGCAAGTGTTTGAACAGTTTTGTCTACTTCTGGTCTTTCTCGCCCTCAAACCTATGTGCCACATGTGTTTACTTATAAATAGTAAAGAAGAATCTAGACACAGCAGGATGTACAGGTAGGAAAAGCTAGTACTTTGATACAGAGCGCAAAAGCGAGAGAGAGAGAGAGAGAGAGAGAGAGAGAGAGAACGCCGTTATGTACACCTGACCTTACACCACTTACCTCCAAACCTGAAACGTACTCTCGCAATTGTGTGTGACATCAGGGTATGTGTGAGATAATAGAAAGTGTATAAGACCGAGTTGCTTGTCTTATGAAACACTCTTCTCACACACACACACACACACACACACACACACACACACACACACACAGAGTTGTTATAATTCTGTATGTGGATGCAGCAGATGTCTGGATGTACTCGTACACCTGTCCTGTCTTGTGTCTCAATGCCGTCACACCATGTGCTGCCCCTCTTCGTGTGGCCTTTCTAAATAATGTATACCCCCAATTGTAAACAGAAGAAGGCTACGTCAGACTGAATAATTTAGTGTACTTGGTGTGTGTGTGTGTGTGTGTGTATGTGTCTGCAGGTGGCAGAGTGAAGCGGATGATAAAGACTCGGTGGGTTCAGGTTGCAGAAGGAGGCTGATGGGAGTGAGGGCAGTCTGTCTCTGAGGATCTGATGGCTTTGAATTATTAACACATAGTCATCATGTTACGTGTCTGCAATACAGTACGGGCTGTCAGTAAGATGGTGTGAAGGATGAGGACTGTACTTGGGATTTGGGGGTTATAATTGTAGTAACCTCATCTCGAATTAATGATCTGTAGTGATTCGGACATTTATAGAGTCCATTCATATACTGTATGCGGAAAATGGTGGATGGCTGATTTCCACCTAAAAAGCCTAGCTCAGAAAACACATGGCGCTTTCATTCCATACTCACCGACGCATGTGGGAAAGATGCCCTCATTGTTGATCTGCACCTCAATCCAGTCCATTAGCAAGTTCATATACTGCGGTGCCGGTAACGCCGTAGGCTTCTTGTACTTGTGCTCATCCTGCCAGCGATATTCGAACCGTGGGCCTCCTGACATCACCGGGCAGCTCTTCTCGGTGCAGAACTCGCACACAGTGCCATAGATCAGGTTGATGCGGTTGAAGAAGTCCACCACATGGACGGCCACCCAGTCGTTTGAATCCTCGCCGGGGGGCAGCTGGACAGCGGCACGGAGGTCCACGCCCGAGCTGAGCGATGCCTGGGCACGCTTGTGCAGCTCAAAGCGTTGTGTCCCTGGCTCGAATTTACGCTTGGGCCTGAATGTCTTGTCCTTGTTGAAGACTTGCTTGAGAGCTATGGACATATTGATTGATGGGTGAGGAAGACAATAGGACAGCGACAACTGGTGGTTTCTTCAGATGCTGTTCTTGCACTTTATAACATGGTCACCTGAGAGAAATACACAAAAAGACCTGCGATGAGACATTCTAAACCTTTACTATAAATATTACTCACATTTAACTTGTATGCATCAATGCCTGAAAGTTAGGGGCAGCAAGACCAACACAAACCACAAACTATTTCCTGCAGCCTGCTGGTAAACGTGAGGTCATCTCATTTACCCATCACCACGTGCGTTACATAAACCCGAAATAACTTACTGTTCAAATCTGCAAACTGAAGATCCTGAAACACTTCACATCACATGGGCAGAGCCTGAGAGTTCACTGGAAATTCATTGATTCCCCCAACACTTTAATCCTAGGTAGGCTTGAGCCTATCACAACAGACTCTCGGTGAAGGTCGGGGTACACCCTGAACAGCTCACTACTCCATCACAGAGCCAACTCTCACACACACACACACACACACACACACACACACACCACTACTGATTTGAAACAGTCAATTAGTCTAATGCCTAATGTGCATATTTTTGGACAGTTGAAAGAAACCGGAGTGCCCTGAGGGAAACCCATGCTAGCACGGGGGAACATGCAAACTCCACAGAAAAAACTTTACAGGGAAAGTGATCTCTTTGAAGTAAATTTTAAAGTGTGTATGTTGTGGGTGTACAGTATGTGTGTATGAGTGCGAGAGAGCATGAACAGATGGATTCTGGCCACCACAGCTGTGTACTCAAACTAGAGCTATAAGCTTTGGGCATAATGAGGCAGGATGTTGTCACTCACACACACGCACAGACACACACGAAACAAGGTCATAAAGGGGTCTCTCTGTTTTGTTTTTTTTAACAACATAAGAACAGAACTCTGGCTTTGTACTGTTAGACGTCGGCGTGATGGGATGTGTCGTTGCATGCTTTGCTTCGCTGGAGGGAACTGACTCGAGAATCAGAAGCAGTGGTATGCCATTACAGGAAAATAATCACTGATGGGTGGAGTGATATGCTATGGTGGCGTGCCTCATCACGTCTGCCTCACAGCAACAGCAACAAGGACCTGGTTTTGAATCCTGGACTTGGCGAGGGTATTCATGTGTGGAAAGTGGATGTTCTCCGGGTGTTGGCTGAGATGGGATCGAGCCTGCCACGAGTGGCACCACAGTGGTGTAGAGGGTAGTGGAGCACTGTCACCGCAACGCAATGAGGCTCTGGGCCTAAATCTTGCGGCCCCATGTAAAATGTTATATCCGTGGATACACTGCAGAATTACAGGTATACCTCACCCTACGTCGCTAATTGGTTCCAGGAGAGACGACTGAAGTGGAAAAACGACTTAAATCGAATTAGCTTGTCTCTGTGCTAGCCTAGGCTAGGCTACGCCAAATTTACTTGTCTAGACTAAACAGAAAATAACCATTCCTAGTTCTGTACTTTATTCATGAATGTAATTTTCAATATGGTTAATAATGTTGCGCCTGAAGCATATGCATCGGCCCCAAAGATGCAGGAGACCATGTAAGAAGATTCAAGGATTTTATTTTGCACTTTGGAAAATCGAAATCACTGGAAATAATTAATCGATGAAAACTGGTCGAGCACAAAGCAGGATACCAGGAGTCAGAGAGATACAGTAGCAGGGAAACGGAATCACTGGGAAAGACAATCTTCTGATATCGGAGTTAAGCACACAGCTCCTATTTATAGCTCGCTGATTGCTGATTGGAAACAGTTGCGCTGTCTGGACCTCACCTGCAGGTAGCAGCCACGCCCCTCACCAGCGCTTACAATGAATGAAGAGAGAATTAAGGCCTCCAGCCAGCACAGACCATAACAAATAAGATCGATTTTATTAAACTTTATTTTTATTTATTTATTTTTCTATACTTTTTTGAAAACCGACGTATAATCAAGAACGACTTAACTCAAAACGACTTAAGCCGAGGTATACCTGTACAGGTAAATACCAGTTGGGAGGTAATAAGCAGTCAGACCACACAGTTCTTTAATAACCACAATAAATCTCACTACAACCTCATCAACTCTGATGACTGTTTTGTTTTCACTTCAGGTCATTAGCGGACTTGTATACAGAAAAAAATTCCCTCGTTACAAAAAGACACAAAGTGAATGCGGCGCGTTAGAGGTAAAGCGTCGTGGTGCTTAGATGGAATTCCCCAAATTGTCCTGTATAATTAAGGTAACACACACACACACACACACACACCCTAGCCTAGGGTATCTAAAGTGAAAGATTATTCTTGTCATTCTTTTACAGTACGATAATGGAAAGATGTTAACAGCTTAAATTTACCACTTTAAAACGTGAAGGTGCATCCTGTAACAAACAAAACAAGTTTCATCAACATTAGAAGTATGATATGAATTACAGAACTTAACCATCTTACACCTTCTATCAAAGCTAACAAACCAAGTTGTTTTTTTAAATAGCAAACATAATAATTACCAAACATTTTTTACAATCAAACAAATCTAAGATAAAATAGAAATGCAACCAGAGTACAAACCTCCACCAAAATAGCTCAATCTTTTTTCCTTCTTCTTTCACATACACATATATGGTTATAACTTTGTGGAAAACTATTCATTTTATTTCGTGTTATCATTGGTCACAGACAAACTCACAACCTTCCCTATTGGTAGAGATAAAAATGCCCCACCTTTTCTACATAAATTATTTTCAAAAAATATACACTTTAAAAATTTAACAAACATTTCTACCAAACCTTTCATATAAATCATTTAAACCAAACTTACTGCAAATTTTTATATTTTTTTAACTAAACATTGACATTGTCAAATGGCTTTTTCACCAAAATTTTAAAGCAAAGTTATAAGCTTTTTCTTCTACAAAACACCTTTGAAACATTTTTACGAAACAAATGTAACTTTCACTGAAAAAAAATCCTACATAAAAAGCCTTGTCTTATCAAACTGAAAAAAAACAAAAAAAAACATTTTTAATCAAAATATAATCATCATAAACATGCATTGGTCCACGTTATTTGTTCATTTATTATTCCACGTAACAAAAATTAAGCTGTACTTTTTCTTTAGAAATGATATCCTTGTGGACATTAATGTATTGCTGTTGCACTGTGGTGGAAAAAAAAAGATCCAACATAAGAAATACCTCAATCAGGGATGATAAAGAGGTAGAACACCGAGTATCAGCGTGGTGCATTCTGTATTTATTTATTTCTCCTGAAATCCGAATTTTGAAATTCTCATATTGGGGTGGAGCTTTATATGTTTACCAAAACATAAATAAACGTAAGCTGATAGAAATACATTCATATGTATCTAGGAACATATAAGATTTTTCTAAAAATTTTCATAAAATCTACAAGAGCAAAAAACACAACATGAACTAAAAGAAACAAAACTTCAGATAACATCAACCTTTTTATTTTATTCTTCTTTCCTATTCGCTACAATTTGAACTGTGGTTGCTACATCACAATGAAGATGAAGATGTGATAGGAGCAGGCTAGTTCCAGAAGGTGTTCCAGTAATGTACAGTAAAGTAAAACCTAATTTGAACACTAAAACGTATACTGTACCGTATAAAACAAACATAAATAAAAGTAAATTCTTGAAAATACAGTGGTACCATGACTTATGAATTTAATCCGTTCCAAGGGCAAGCGCGTAAGTCAAAATGTTCATTAGATAATACAAAAATTCCCCATCGGAAATAATAGAAAACCAATTATTCCGCTCCAACCCCCTCCCAAACTCATAACCTGACACAAACACATATATTTGATCTTATACATTAAAGATGAGATTTCCTTTCGGCTTTTTCCCTTTATCAGGGGTCGCCACACGAATGATTCGCACATTTGATTTGGCATAGGTTTTTACGTCGGATGCCCTTCCTGATACAACCCTTTAATAAAAGCAAGTGACAGAAATGGTTTTTTTTGTTCCTATAGGGAGCATCCCAAAAACAATTGAAAAGCACTGCGCAAGGCGTTCTCAGAGCGTGGAGGAATACACGCGAGATACACGCGGCTAATCGGCCCAGAAAAACCATTTCCCCAGCAGAGCTTGTAAACCAAAATTTTGCTCGTTGGATGTGGCAGATTTTTGGTGGGATCGAAGTTCATATGATGGAAAATTCATTATAAAACACACTTATAAGTCAAGGTACTACTGTATACATATACTGTACATACATACATACATACATATATAAAACTACTTATATTGGTAAAAACTGCAAATAAAGTAAAACTTTATCACAGACTTAATAAAAATGTAAAGAGTATTGTGTAGACAGTATGATCATGACCCTCGACACATCTCAGTCATGTCAGCAGGTAAAGATCAGCGGACGGTTTGATAAGAATGTCTTTTTTCTCTCATTGTGCACCGAATAGTATTTACATTCTCACATATTTCTACAGGTATTTGTCTTTCAGGTTGTGTGCCCTTCTGCACTTTATCTTTTCATGTCTAATTGTATCGATGGTTTCATTGAAAAAAAAAAAAAAAAAAATCCTGGAATTTCTATGAAAATACGAATTAGGTGCAGCAATGAAGACCTTCAGAAGAGCTGTGGCTGCTTCTGTAAGATGGTCAGTGACATGTACAACTCAATTCCAACTGAATTTTTATAGCCGCTTTTATTAAAGGGAAATTAAACCCAAACTTAATTAAAGCTTGCACGAACAGATTGTATGTTTCTACTAATATAAGTATTAGGGAGGTGCCTAAAAGTTAAGGTGGTGCCTAGAAGCAGAGGTCTGTAAATGTTTGCATGTGTAACTTTACAGAAACATGCTGATGGTAGCACACAAATTTTTATTTTTTTTTCCCATTTTCATTATTTATTGGGTTACCTGTCTGACCACAGACAACAAAAATTGAGCTCATTCCTTTTATGACATTTGTATAAATACAAAGCATCGAAGCTCAATGAAAAGCATGTTGTTTCTTGAACAGGTTTTATGTAGAAAATATAACTGTGCAATAACATCCACACAGGGGGCAACAATGCAATGTGGAGGTAGTGGAAAGTCACGTGATCACCCTGTGTTTGAGTCAGCAATATGAAACTGGAATATGAGCTACAATATGAAAGTTGTGTATGGTTTATATTATTGTTTAGTTTTATTTGTTTTTATCAGCTGTTCACTATTTTATGTGATTTGTTAGTCTTATACTTGTATACTGTTATTATTGCCATTAACTCACCTTATACAAACTGGCAGGTTCGCCATTTTGAGCACGCCCCTACTGAATCTACTTAAATTGAACTGAAAATGCATCGATAATGTAAAAGATCTGAAATAAAATTCTACAATGAAATTTATACAAGACAAACAAACCAAAATCAGGAGACATTATTGTGCAGGTTACTATGGGTTTCTGCTTTTGAACATTATGCAGGAATGCGACGGGGTGGAAAGGGAAGCAGTAAAACTTCCAAAAAACCCCAACCCTGCAGTGGCCTATAAGTTTTGATATATACATTTTTTTATCTTCTGCATTAACCCTGTAAGGGAATTTTTTTCCTGTGCACTTAACCCATCCAAGGTGAGCACATGCACACACTCGGAGCAGTGGGCTGCCACACACATTGGGGCACCCAGGAGCACTTGAGGGCACTTCAGCCATTTATGTAGATGAAGGGAAGGTGTTGCTCATGCCCCCACTGCCACACATTTTCCCTGCTGGTTCGAAAAGTGAACCTGCAACCTTTTGGTCCCAAAACCGCTTCTCTAAGAACTAGGCAACATTGCACCCCATTACACCTTCCTACACTTTCTACTAACTTCGTGTAGATGCCAGCCTCCCTGCGAATGATTAAACAGTTTGACAAATGAGCGAGTATATTGAGGGCTATAAAAAGAAGGTCCCTGGTTTGAGTTCTGGCTCAGGTGTTCTTTAGATGGTTGTATGGGCTTCCTCTGGGTACTCCAGTTTCCTCCCTCAGCCCAAATACATGTGGATTAGGCTAATTTTGTTTATGGGTAAATCTGTTGAAAACTGCCTCTAGGTGTGGATGTAATTGGCCATGCAATGGTCTTTCCATGTATTCAGGGTGGACCCTGCCTTCGCCCTTTGTTGTCCAAGATCTGCTCCAGCCTTCCCGCAACCCTAGGTAGATTATTTTTGAGATCTGACCCTTCTCTAGATGTAAGAAATGTGAAATCTCAACCAGTACAAATCGAACTCATAAGCCCAAGTAAAAGGCTAAGTTTTGTACGTCATTGTGGAATCATGGTACTTGTTTGAAAAAAGCAGTAACCACAATGTGTTTAATCACTCCGTCAGTCAGTGTTAAGGTTTTAAGATGGAGGACGTTCATGCTGGGTGGCAGAGGCGTCTCTTGCTGTGGGTACTTGGGCTTTACGCATGCACACTGTGGCTGTTTAACTGTCAAGCCTCAGCTTTCAGTAGGCTTCATGAGGACCACACAGAGGGTTGGTTGATCCGACATCAGCTGTGCAACGTTCAGCGTGTGTGTGTGTATTTCAAGCTTGTGACCACTGAACACGCTGCCAAACAACACCATAATCAGATCAGCCTCCGAACACATGGCTTTAATTCTTTTTTCACTGTTCTTTTGAATTAGAAGCAATTCATTAATGAAGAATAAATAATCCCTAACAATTTAACCCATTGTCTGCAAAACACACACACATACAAAAACAACTCCAGCATCATCACTTGAAAGTAAATTCATTGATAGTAATCTGAAAGCTGTACTGTTCATATCGGTGTCATGTTAAACCTCTGAACCAATATGTCCAAGGCTACTTTTATTTTCATCTGCAAAGGAAGCACGTGTTTTCAGCATTCGAAATGAAAATAAATGTGATCTCAGGAAAGGGAGAAATACACCAACGCAAGAGTGTAAGTGTGTGTGTGAGAGAAAGAGAGAGAGCAAAAGAGAGAGAGAGCGAGAGAGAGAGAGAGAGAGAAAGGCAAACTGATAGAAAGATGCAGGGGAGAGAGAGAGAGAGAGAGAGAGAGAGAGAGAGAGAGAGAGAGAGAAAGGCAAACTGATGGAAAGATGCAGGAGAGAGAGAGAGAGAGAGAGAGAGAGAGAGAGAGAGAGAGAGAGAGAGAGACAGGGGGAGAAAGAGAGTGAGACACAGGGAGGAAGAAAGGGAAACATAGGGAGGGAGAGAGGGAGGGAGTTAGAGGAACA
The DNA here is from genome assembly GCA_024760905.1 of Plotosus lineatus. Classification (NCBI taxonomy): domain Eukaryota; kingdom Metazoa; phylum Chordata; class Actinopteri; order Siluriformes; family Plotosidae; genus Plotosus; species Plotosus lineatus. The sequence goes on along the minus strand of CM045740.1, from coordinate 24,660,309 downwards.
CAGGACACACAAGGGGCATCCCAAAATAACTCGCAGCCGCCACCACATGAGTAAGGGGGCTCTTTACCGGCAATTTTGCACGGTTTGGGACAAAAGTACTCTTTTGAGGCACGGTGCAGGGTCAAGAGGAACTGAGAGGCTCTCGGGTGAAGTTTTTACGGGATGAAGTGGACGTTACATCAACATTCATGACCTGCATGCCTGAAGACAACTGAGAAAGAGGTCACATTTGGTGTTGGTGATGATAAAGTGAGTGGTGATGGGAGTGGTGATTGAGGTGGTCATGATGGTGGAAGCAGTGGTGGAGAGGATGGTGGTATTGGTAATAGTGATGGTGGTGGTGATGGAAGTAGTGATATGATGCTGGCAGTAATGGCAGTATGACTGATGGTGATGTCGGTAATGGTAGTAGTGATGGTGATATTAGTGGTGATTGGGATGACGGTGGTGATGTTAGTGATGATAGTAGCATACAGAGTAATGGTAACGGGAAGTTGGATTGAATAGTCATTGGCTTGAGTTATAGATTAACCCTGATTAGAAAATAAAACCCACCCCCACCTACACATGAACACACGTGCCCTGGCCTCCTTCCAGACCTGCACCCAGCTAGAAAAGCCCTGTTGTTAGATTTCACACAGATGGGAGGATAAACACAGTAAAGATGTCAAGCCATGGTGTTTCCATGTGGACAGGTTTTTACAGGCTGTCGTTCAGGAAAACACTGCGACTGCTTACTTACTGCTATGACTAAAAACAATAAAGCAAGTACTGACAGAGCTCCGATAGTAGGGAAAAAAACCCTTCTATATGGCTTACTTTACATTTATGAGCTGTTTTTGGTTGCTTAAAGGCACAGCTTAGTTCACGACTGTAAATCTGACTCAACTCATCAAAGCTGTCAATGTTTAACTCAAATTTCCTACTGGTGTTGTCAGAAGCTGGGAATTTGTGCCATGGGAATCAGTGTGGTCTCACACAGGAAGTATTCTCATACAGTATGAAGTGTTGTATCTGTTTCACTCCAAATATTGATACATGTTATTTTTTATTATAAACAGCCTTCATAACCCTAGTGGACAATTGTGCAGGCCAAAACATAAATAGCTAAATTATTAATTTACCTCTTGGATATTAAAATGTCAGGTCCCCAGTACAGCTAACTGGGTTATCAAAGGCCCGCAATGTCTCTCACTGTCTATGGTGTGAGGTTCATGTAAAAGAACCAGACCTGACTTCCATCAAGAGTAGCTGCATAGCCATCCGTGTGTTTCTGCCCTGTGATGGCCTGGCGAGCTGTCTAGGGTGTACTTTGCCCTCGCCCTGAGTCGACTGAGATGGGCACCAGCCTCCTCCTGACCCTAATGAGGATTAACCAGTTCAGAAATTGAATGAATGAATGAATGAAGGAAGAGAAGCATGTTTCATTAACATGGATGATGACATGTAATCACTGATTTGCTCATCTTTTTACGCTACAACACTTGTATACAGAACAACATCTAGCGATGTGCAGTTATAGGAAAATAATCAACAACTGGGTGGTATGTTAAAAAAAAGAGTTACTATAATCATTTAGATGTTTATTATTTTCCAATTAATGCACATGTCTTGTTTCAAATGCACCATAATAATCAAGGACAGTGTGTGCATGAGAAAGTGTGTGTGTGTGTGTGTGTGTGTGTGTGTGTGTGAGGGAGAGAGAGATGCATTTTAATTGCATAAAGGTAAATAATAATAAACTCTAAAATATGAATGCATTAAACATTACAGCAGGACCAACAGGAAGACAAAAAAAGAAAATAAGTCTTTCCACAAAAAGATTTATGTTCAAACATTACTTATTGAAGTATTCTTAAAAGACTCGGTTCATTGAACCGACTCTTGTAGATGAACCTTTGAGAGCCGACACGCGCATATACGCTCCCCTGGAAAAAAAAAAAGAAGTAATGTTTCTTGATATTTTGCCTTTTTGAAATGTTTATTGGGAAACAATAATAATCGTCAGAAATATAACTTGGGAAGGAGGAATTGACTCGTATTGGTGAGCTGATTCGACTCAATGAAAAAGACTCCGAGTTCCAGTCGGTTCAATCTGGTGTTTATGAAGGGATAAGGCTTCTGAGTTTATAGAGGACTGCATATACACACACAAGAGGGTTTTAATTTAATTAAACGTCATTAAAGTTAATAAAAACACATAAAAAGTTTTAAATACTACTGTAATGTGTGCTAAATACACACCTTGAGCTCTCTAAGCTAATGCTCCATTAATAAGTTTCTGAAAACAATAGTTTCCCATGAATTATAACAGATCATATACAAATCTAGGGATAAAAGACATATCTGGGATTCAATCAAGCAGACGAGCAACAAGAACATTAATTACTCAGAATTCATAGAATTTTTCACTTTCGTGGTGAAATTTGATAAAAATACTTTTTGTTGTGCGTACCTTATAATATTGAAAAATATGATGAATTATTACATTTTTAATGCCATGTTGTTTAATATGTAGTTTTGAAGCAAGGCAGCCCCTTTAAATGATTCTTCACACCTTTATTTAATTTATCGACATTTTAAATATGTTCTTTTCATCAAATATACATTAAAAGTCTCAAAAACATCGGAAATATCCTTGATAAACATAACCCAACAGAAAGCGAAAACTAAACAAACCACAACACAAAGCTACATAAACACCCAGCACTCAGCGATGACTGGGAACATTTAAAGCTGCTTATCTTCAAAAGAAAGTTTATATTGTTGTTTACCTTTATTCAACACTTTAATTCAGTCCCGAGTTATAATCTGTCCCGCCTGGTGAATCCGGTTTTGCTGACTGCGCCACCACGCCACACTGAACACGAGCGCGCTAAAAACCAGATGTGTACTAGCCTACTACGTAGTAATCTCACAACAGTGCGACCCCTTGCGGTGGCGACGAGACTATTTAGTACGGCAGTACGAACGTCGCCATGGGAACCGATGTGGCATGCCCTGAAACCAAAGAGCTGGGGTTTGTAGCCAGTACTGCGCATGCGCAGTATATTTTCGCGATTACTGTAATCCCCCCTTTTTAACAGTTAGCGCGTCATCTTGTGGACATTTACAGATTATTTACTTATTAATTCATTTGCGAAACCATTTTATTATTTACGTTCCTAGGAAGGGTGGTTCTAGACCATCGCAGGGCCAACACAAACAACCATTCACACTCACACCTAAGGGCAGTTTGGGGTAATTCGTGTCTTTGGGCTGCGTAAGGAAACCAGAATACTTCGGGGAGAACACTCAAACTCGGGACCAAAATCCAGGAAATGATTATTTGAGTGTGTTGGCCTTGCGGTGGTCTGGGGAACGACCCTCAACCCGAATAGGATTAAGTGGTTCGGCAAATGTGTGCATGCTGATAATGAGGATTCAGTGTTTTTAAGCGGTTAGAGCGCCATCTTGTGGACATTCGCAGATTACAGTGTATACGAGATAAAGATCTTTATAAGCAACGGCCGCATGACCAGGGTGGCACGATGGCATAGTGGTTAGCCCGTACGCCTCACAGCAAGGAGGTCCTGGGTTCGATTCTCAGTATGGCTGTTTCTGTGTGGAATTTTATGTTATTCCTGTGCATGTGTGGGAGTACTCCGTTTTCCTCCCACAATCCAAAAACATGCACAGTTGGCTAATTGTTCAAAATTGCCCCTATGTGTGAGTTTTGGCCCTGCGCTGGCCTGGTGAGCTGTCCAGGGTGTACCCGCCATAGCCCGAAGTCGGCTGAGATGGGCAAAAGCCTTCTCATGACCCTCATTAGGATTAAGCAGTTCAGAAAATGATTATTACATGAACAATGAAAATCACTTTAGCAGAAATTGTAAAAAAAAAAAAAAAAAGGAAATACACAAAGAAAACTAAGGAACTACACTAAACTATACATGTATACAGTATTTTCATATTTACACATACACAGAAGACTGAATGATACGTCAAAGGTGCATGATATACTAGCACACCAGGTAAGCTTTAGAACTTTTCATTATAAGGTACATGGTGCTAAAATGTTATGACTGAGAGCTGCTCTGAACATGAATATTGCACTTAGAGGTAATATTACTCTGTCCAGGAAGATTGTCTGAATGATATTTATTCACTCAGTGTGTGTGATGGTGGTGGTGATGGGGTTGCCTGTTTCACAGCTTGTGATTAAAAGCTGTTCTTGAGTCTGTTCGTTTTTGTTTTTAGTGTCCTGTACCTTTTTCCTCAGGGGAGAGGGGAGAAATGGGGGAGTCCAGGGTGTGTGGGGTCCCTGATAATTCCACTGATTCTCCTCTGACGTCTGTCAGTGTAAATGTCACTGAGGGAGGGTAGTGTAGTTCCAATTACCTGCTCTACTGTCCTCACCACCAGCTGCAGGGCCTTCCGGTCTTTTGCAGTACAGCTGCTGAACCACACTGTACAGCAGTAGGTCAGGAAGCTCTCTATGGTGGAGTGTTCAAAGTTTGTCAGTAGGGGTCGAGGTAGACGGGCTTGTTGGAGCTTTCTGAGGAAGTACATCCTTTGTTGTGCTTTCCCCACCTGGTTTGGAATATTTGTGGTCCAGGCGAAATCAGCAGAGATGTGGACTCCAAGAAACTGAAAGCACTCCACGCTCTCTGCCTCCTCTCCATCACTGTAGAGGGCAGAGCGCTCAGTTTGTTCCAACCTCCTGAAGTTCATTATCATCTCCTTGATTTTGGATGCATGTATTACGTTCCAGAATGTTGTTGTCGCATCATTGCCTAGTTCCTGTAGGTTGACTCGTTATCGGTAATTAAATCTATGATGGTGTTGTTTGTGTGAGTGGGGGAATGGTTGTGCGTGAATGGGAAGAGGAGGAGGGGGCTAAGAACACACCCTTGTGGTGTTCCAATGTTCAGGATAAGAGTGAAGGAAATGTGTTCTTTTCCTATCCTGACGTTCTGAAGTCTACTGCTGAGAAAGTCTGGTATCCAGGTGCACAGTGAGGTCCCTGGGCCCAAATTACCCAATTTCTGAACCAGTTTATGTGGTCCCACTAGTAAATCTGCACAGGCTTTGAGTACCCTTCTGTTACTCCGTCTGGACTGGTAGCTTTCCTGGTATTGACTCTGTGCAGGGTGGCTCTGATCTGGTGCTGCTGCAGTTGGATGGGGTCGTCGTCCCTCTCTGGAAGAGCAGGGCAGATGCATCCCTCTCTGTTGTGTTTCTCGAAACAAGCGAAAACTGGTTCCTCGGAGTTTGCTGGCATGTGCATACACAGTTTAATATGAATTAGGTTTAGAATAACATCTGGGTTGTGGAGTTGACCAGCTATCACCTGTGAGCGGGTTTTCCAGCCCAGGATGATTGGACTACATTCAACAGTTCTTCTGTATTTCCTGGTTTTGCCTCAGAAACTACATTTTTGATGTCACCCAGGTTTCCTATTGGATTAAGGTCCTTGGTTCGGGCCGCCGCTCCATAACATCAATCTTGCTGGTCTGGAACCAAGATATTGTTGTTTACTGGTGTGTTTGGGGTCTTTGTCTTGTTGGAACCCATTTCAAGGGCATTTCCTCTTCAGCATAAGGCAACACGACTTATTCAAGTAACCTGATGTATTCAAACTGGTCCATGATCCCTGGGATGTAATAAATAGGCCCGACACTGTAGTATGAGAAACATCCCCAGATTGATGATCTGGGGATGTTTCTCATACTACAGTATGTACTCATACTCATACTTTGTGCACAGCGGTACCATCATATTGGAACCAGTGTCTCTCCCCCATACACCGGTCCAAAGCCCGGAAAAATGCAGAGGGTTGTGTCTGGAAGGGCATCCGACATAAAACCAATGCCAAACCTTGTCATGCAAATCACAAATATTACCTCCATGCCGGATCGATCGAGGCCCGGGTTAAAAATGACCGCCATCAGTGCTGTTAACCAACAGGGTGCTGATGGAAATTGGACTACTGTTGGTTGAAGTAGGAGAGGCGGGAGGTGTGTCCGTAGGCGGAGAGAGAAGAGGAAAAGCATGAGTCTAGGACTGGGAGTAGGGACTTTGAATGTTGGAACTATGCAAGGAAAAGATAAAGAGCTGGCTAACATGATGCAGAGGAGGAAGGTGGACATACTGTGTGTTCAGGAGACCAGGTGGAAAGGTAGCAAAGCTAGAAGCTTAGGAGCAGGGTTTAAGCTGTTTTATCATGGTGTGGATGGGAAGAGAAATGGAGTAGGAGTCATCTTGAAGGAGGGGTTTCTTAGGAATGTTCTAGTAGTGAAAAGAGTGTCGGACAGAGTGATGAGTCTCAAGTTAGAAATTGAAGGTGTGATGTTCAATGTTGTTAGTGCTTATGCCCCACAGGCAGGATGTGAGCTAGAAGAGGAGAGATTCTGGAGTGAGTTAGATGAAGTGATGCAGAGTACCCCCAGAGGTGCCCAGAGGTGAAAGAGTGGTCATTGGCGCAGACTTCAATTGACATGTTGGTGCACGTAACAGAGGGGACGAGGAAGTGATGGGCAGGTTTGGTATCCAGGACAGGAACACAGAAGGACAGATGTTGATCGATTTTGCAAAAAGGATGGAAATGGCTGTGATGAATACTTTCTTCCAAAAGAAACAGGAGCATAGGGTGACTTATGAAAGCAGAGGTAGGAGCATACAGGTAGACTACATCTTGTGTAGGTAATGTGATTTGAAGGAAGTCAGTGACTGCAAAGTAGTAGTGGGTGAGAGTGTTGCCAAACAGCATAGGATGGTGGTGGTGTGCAGGATGACGCTGATGGTGAGGAAGGTGAAGAAGGCAAAGGCAAAGCAGAAGACAAAGTGGTGGAAGCTGAAAAAGGAAGAGGGCTGTGTTGTCTTCAAGGAGTTGAAACAGGCTTTGGGTGATCAGGAAGTGCTTCCAGATGACTGGACAACCACAGCAAATGTGAACAGGGATACAGGTAGGAGAGTACTTGGTGTGTCCTCTGGAAGGAGCATAGATAAGGAGACTTGGTGGTGGAATGAGGAAGTGCAGGAGTGTGTACAAAGGAAGAGGTTAGCTAAGAAGTGGGACATTGAGAGGACCGAAGAGAGTAAACAGGAGTACAGGGAGACACAGCATAAGGCAAAATTAGCGGTGGCAAAGGCCAAACAGAGGGCATATGATGACTTGTATGATAGGTTGGACAGTACGGAGGGAGAAAATGATCTATACAGGTTGGCACAGCAGAGATATAGAGATGGGAAGGACATGCAGCAAGTTAGATTGATAAAGGACAGAGAGGGAAATGTATTGACTGATGACAGAAGTGTGCTGGGAAGATGGAAAGAGTACTTTGAAGAGCTGATGAATGAGGAAAATGAGAGAGAAAAAAGAGTAGAAGAGGTTCTCGTTGAGGAGCAGAGCAAAGATTAGTAAGGGTGAAGTGAGGAGGGCACTGAAGAGGATGAAGAATGGAAAGGCAGTTGGTCCTGATGATATACCTGTGGAGGTATGGAAGTGTCTAGGAGAGGTAGGTAGCAGTAGATTTCCTGACAAGAACATTCAACAAAGTGCTGGTGCCAATTTTTAAGAACAAGGGAGATGTGCAGAGTTGTGGCAACTACAGAGGGATAAAGTTGATGAGCCATACGATGAAGTTATGGGAAAGAATAGTGGAAGCTAGACTAAGGGCACATGTCAGCATTTATGAACAACAGTTTGGTTTCATGCCAAGAAAGAGCACCATATATGCAGTGTTTGCTTTGAGGATGTTAATAGAGAAGTACAGAGAAGGTCAGAGGGAACTACATTGTGCCTTTGTGGATCTTGGAAAAAGCATATGACAAGGGTGCCAAGTGAAGAACTGTGGTATTGCATGAGGAAGTCTGGAGTGGCAGAGAAGTATGTTAGAGTGGTGCAGGACATGCATGAGAGATGTAAGACAGTGGTGAGGTGTGCTGTCAGCGTGACCAACGAATTCAAGGTGGAGGTGGGACTGCATCAAGGATCAGCTCTGAGCCCCTTCTTGTTTGCGATGGTGATGGATAGGCTGACAGACGAAGTTAGGCAAGAATCTCCATGGACTATGATGTTTGCAGATGACATTGTGATCTGGAGTGAGAGCAGAGAACAAGTGGAGAAAAATCTAGAGAGGTGGAGGTATGCCCTGGAAAGGAGAGGAATGAAGGTTAGCCTCAGTAAATCAGAATACATGTGTGTGAATGAGAAGGACCCAGGAGGAACGGTGATGTTACAGGGAACAGAGATAAGGAAGGTGGAGGATCTTAAGTACTTCGGCCCAACAAACCAGAGCAATGGAGAGTGTGGAAAAGAGGTGAAGAAGCGTGTGCAGGCAGGTTGGAATGGTTGGAGAAAAGTGTCTGGTGTGATGTGCGATCAGAAGAATGAAAGGAAAAGTGTACAAGACGGTGATGAGGCCAGCGATGTTGTATGGATTAGAAACAGTGGCGCTGAGGAAAAGACAGGAGGCAGAGCTGGAGGTAGCAGAGATGAAAATGTTGAGGTTCTCTCTGGGAGTAATGCGGATGGATAGGATCAGAAATGAGTACATCAGAGGGACAGCCCATGTAAGATGTTTTGGAGACAAAGTCAGAGAGGCTAGATTGAGATGGTTTGGACATGTACAGAGGAGGGAACGTGAGTATATTGGCAGTAGGATGCTGAGGTTGAAACTAACAGGCAGAAGGCCTAGAAGAAGACCAAAGAAGAGATTTATGGATGTAGTCAAGGAAGACATGAAGGTCGTTGGAGTAAGAGAAGAAGATGCAGAGAACAGGGTGAGATGGAGGCGGATGATTTGCTGTGGCGACCCCTGAGGGAACAGCCGAAAGGAAAAGACACATCATAATAATAATAATAATAATAATAATAATAATAATAATAACTCCAAGTGATAAGCTACAAAACATTAGAAGTGCAGGTAAAGCCCTTGAAATGTAACGCATCATTTAAAAAACAATTAAAAATTAGAGCATCTTCTGTTGTAAGGCAGAAAAACTATCATGTTTATTAATAAGTTCATATGGGCCAGAGGAGCCACAATTCTAGTCACAGTCCACAAGTTAACACCCAATATACAGTATTAACCAAATAAAAACTAATATTTGTACATTTATATAATTTTTTAAATCTGAACTTATCACAATTACTATTTTCATCCAAATGTATACATTTTCCAGCATATCAGATATTAACATCTAACTCATGATCAAGTATCATTTATATTATAGAAAAAACCCCAGCAAATAGACTAAAAACTTCTCACTCTCTAAATTAATTTGCACATCATCTGAATGAAGTGATTTGTAAGATTTTGGCTGCCTGACAGGAGAACCACGATTTCTTTATTTTTCACAAGCTTTTCCTTCCATCCCTTAAATTATTCAAATACAGACACTCCCCGCTTTACGTTAATTTACGTATTTTTTATTTTATGTTAAAAAAAAGTCAAATTTTGAGTTGAGTGTAGGATCAACCCCTCCTCACTGACGTATACGTACAGACACTCCCTGCGCTCTCTGTGGTACGAGACGTACCTACGTAGTACGCTGACGTAATACACTACTTCCGCATGATGCTGTGTCCATTGTTTACAAACGACAGACTGAACGTGCCAGCCTTCTTCCCAGTTCACCGCGTGTTACCCTTGTGTTAAGATGTCGTCTCTGTGATCTTTGTTTACACTGTTTTGCGGACTTTTGTAACCGTAAGCAAATATGGTTGGTCAGAAACGTAAGCCTACTAGTGATAGTGGTAATCATAAAAAGCGGCAAGCCATCTTGTTAGAAACGAAGATGGCTATTATCAAGAAAATTGATGCTGGTGAAAAACATGTGAATGTTGCACGTTTCTTCCAAATGGCTCCATCGACCATCGAAACGATTTACAAGCAGCAAGATCGCACCACAGAGCATGTTAAAGGTTATATTTCATACTGTATTTGATATTTGATGAGTGAATTTGATTTAAATGTATCTATTTGAAATTATTTTGCTTGAATTTAATTGATTAAATTAATTAATTAAAAACATTAAAAAATTAATGTTGATATATTTGATATTATTTTACAATGTTATCTTTATAATTGATTTAGGGGTGTTTTATGAGATATGGTAATGGTATTTATGGATGTATAGTTCAGTATGAACGTCATACGTCACTGGAACATACAGTAACAACTTGCGTTTTTTTTCACCTTACGTTCGGCTGTCCGGAACCGAACTAAAACTTAAGTCGGGGAGCGTCTGTATTCATTATACATGATAATAATGATAATAGAAAAAAATTATAAATACGAATATTTTATCCAAATAGCTGTCATGCTAAACTAGTTTCAGGGTCAGAAAAATATACAACTAAAGCTCTAAAAAAAAACAAAATAATAAACATTATTTTAAATTATATCATAAACAATATTTTTATGCTGTCTACAGAAATGTAAAAGAATAACAGGACTAGAAACATGGTGAAAAATTACACGTCACCACTTAAAAAAAACACACATGGCCACTTTGAAAGAAACACATCTTTAAAAAAAAAAAAAAAAAAAAAAAAAATTATATATATATATATATATATATATATATATATATATATATATACACACACACACACACACACACACACACACACACACACCAAATTAAAAAAATAAACATTGCCCCTTAAAGAAAACATTGTCCAATTAAAAAAAAAAAATCCCACATCAACCCTTAAAAAAATCCCTTCCAAAAAAAAAAATTCACACACTGTTCCTTTAAAAGGTATTATTGCTTTCACTCACTGATCCATACCTATATGCATTCAGATTTATATGCAGATTCTCTGACATGGGTTCATAAAAAAAGTTTCACATGTCAACAAAGTGAGCAGAAAAACAATCCGGTACTCTATTTCAATTAAACACAATGTTTTATGGGATGTATGAAAAGACTGATAAGCAGCATACTATCTATAGAGCACAAAGCAAAGACATGCAGATCGATTAATCGTGTAGTCGAGTACTCGGAGGTATAAAGGAATGCATGGTTTAAATTAGAATGCGTCACGCTCCAACAAACCTCTGGAACTTTATTTCATCTGATATGTGCATCTCAGTGTCTTGAAAAACCCATGAATACTTAAATACCTGTATCACTCACATGTACCTGTTCTAAAGTATCAACACCAAACACCAAAATAAAGTCAAATAAACAGAAAATAAAAAATATGTTTTCCAGATGTGATGTAAAGAAGATAAAGTGCAATGGGTATCCATTGACCTTTTTCTGTTATATGTATGTTCTGCTATATTTTTATTGTGGTCTATTTCACCACATTATTCACGATGCTTGAAGATTAGCTCCGCCAACTACACCATTTGTAGGGCCAGTGGTGCAGTCGTGTACGTTCTGGACTCATGAGTGAGAGTTTGTGGATCGAAGTTAGTCCCACTGTGCTAAGATCCCTGGGCAAGGTTCACCCAAGACTTTTCCCTCTGTCCACCCAGCAGTATAAATGGTTATCAGTAAGCATCCTGGGATGGAAACCGCTGATGGACTAGCATAACACCCAGCTCCTTTAGTTTAGCTGCTAGCAGCTTCAAGTTACAGAAACTTGGATAAGCCAGTAGGATCAGCTGCAAAAGACCAGTGAAAGGGGGTGGATTTTTTAAAAAACAAACAAACAAACAAAAAACCACAACTCACTACTGACAACAACAACAACGTCAACCAGGAGTGAATACAGTATGAGTTTTAATTAGCATATGATTAAAAATGAGAAAAAATTCAAACTTGCACTGAAGGGCGGGGCCTGGGAGCACTGAAGGGCGGCACTTGGGAGCACTGAAGGGTGGGCCTGGGAGAGATGAAGGGCCTCCAACTTCTGATTAGAGGCCATTAATAATCTATTATTATTTTTAAATGAAGATTTAATGCTGTAGAGAACTGTCAGACAGTTGATTCTATGTCACATGGGTTTCTCCAGATGCAGGATGATATCAACCACTAGATGATACTGCACCATCTATTTCGGTTTTAATTTAAATACTTCTTCCTGTTTATAAAGTGCTGAATTACATATCTGGCAGCACAGTGGTGTCGAGGTTAGCACGTTCGACTCACAGCCAGAAGGTCCTGAGTTCGAGTCCTCGGCTCAGTGAGTGTGATTGTACATTTTCATGAGGAGTCTGCAAGTTCTCCCAGTGCTTGTGTGGGTTCTCTCCAGGTACACTGGTTTCCTCCCACAGCCCAAAGACATGCACATTAGGCTAATTAGCTGTTCCTTAGATGAGTGGTTTTGTGTGTGTGTGTGTGTTGGCCCTGACAGTCTGGCGAGCTGTATTGGCTGAGATTGGCAACAGCCTTCCTCTGACCCTAATAGGAATAAGCAGGTCAGCAATTATACTCTGATAAACTGTCACATTTTTTTTTATATCTCAAACACATTCTCTAGTCACTGTTAGGGAAAGCAAATACCCCTCATTGATCAAATGAGTCCAGAAGAGATGACTGTGCATGCCGACAGTGAGTTTGTTGGCAGAGGTTGGGTTTTTGCGGTATCAGCAATGACCGTGCCCCCCATAACCCCACACAGCACTTCTGAATTATTCCAATTCACCTGTCTGTGTGATTTGCCCAGTCTCACACGATCTCAACGGCGTGGATGCCTTTCAGCGTGTCGAGGAGCTCTCCAGGCAGGATGATGTAACTCTGTCCAAGCTTCGGGTCGTTTTTAGACACCTCCTCCATGGCTCGGAAACGCTCCAGCTGCCTCTCCTGTCTCCTGCACTTCTGCCGCAGCGTCTTTAGCTTCCTGCGCAGTTTGTTCAGCTGCTCCACCATCTGCTCTGCCCGCTTCTTCTGCTGCACCATGTTCTCCAGCGTGTAGTTGTGGTCGCATGGCACGAAGGCGCTCGCTCTCAGAGGGTCCTCTTCTTTCAGAGGGGCAGACAGTGATGCAGATAGCGCTGGCATGGATACACAGTTAGAGGTTGGCGACGAGGGGTGCAGGTTCGGGCTTTGTAAGGCGTCTGGTTGCACTGGGACCGTGCTGGGGGACGACAGGGAGAAGCTCAGCTCTGGTGGGATGGTTTCTTCTAGCGCCTCAGCCTTTAAGATGAAACACAGACTTTTATTTAAAGCCTTAGTGACTGGGTATGCAGTCATGTGCAAACGTTTTCACACACATACACTTATTACAGGCAAAAACAAATCAGGTTCTGAATTTAGGATTTATCCAAACATCAAAAAACCTCCTTTTCCATTCATTCATTTTCTGAACCGCTTAATCCTAATTAAGGTCGCAGGGAGGCTGGCACCCATCTCAGCCGATTCTGGGCGAGGACGGGGTACACCCTGGACAGCTCACCAGGCCATTGCAGGGTCAACACTTAAACAATTATTCATACTCACACTCACACCTAGGGGCGATTTGGAACAGACAATTAACCTACTCTGCATGTTTTTGGACTGTGGGAGGAAACCGGCGCACCCAGATGAAACCCACACAAGCACGGGGAGAACATGAAAACTTCACACAGAAATGCCCGAACTCAATAGAATGTCTAAAAAAGTAAAAAAATTCAATGGTGCATAAATACATACATTAGGGCAGTGGTTCTTAACCTTGTTGGTGGTATTGAACCCCACCAGTTTCATATGCTTATTCACTGAGCCCTCCTTTATTGAAAAATAAAATATGATTTTTTTTCAAATTCAAGACATAGGTATATGTTTTTACTGGGGCACCAGTCAGCGGGGGTTGATCCTACTTCGCAAATCATGCAGATAGGATGCTGACTAGCATCACGTTCTGTTATATATATGTGAATCCATGTTGTACATATTTGTCCAGCCACTTTCTTTTTTTGCTCAACATAGTATGGATTAAAACATTAAGAAAGAAATCACACGATGTACCATCACAACAGTCACAAGTCGACTACTGAATGCACCAAATTTCCTGCAGCACAGATTGGCCAAGCAATGTAGCATGATCACCTGCACCCAATGATGCCCAAGCAGGGCGTGTCGTCATGAATATGAGTAGGGTGTGTGTCTTGACCTTCACCGAACCCCTGAGACTGACTCACTGAACCCCTAGGGTTCTGCATTAGGGTGTCACAAAAAAAATTAAGTTTCTAATTTTTATTGTCCCATCTCCTAAATGTGTTCATGATATGAAAAGAAAAACAGTGTCAAAGTCTGGATGTGTTATAATTATTTTTACTGGAAGCTCAATCGTCCCAAATTTACAAAATTATGCGCAATATTCCGCAAATGTCGGAAATGGTCATCTAATGTTACATTTAACATGAAAATATAAAACCACAGAAATTATAAAAAATATAAAACTTCAGAAATCACTTTTTGATTTGAAGGAAGTTTGTTTCCAGAGTTCCTCCAATCAGCCATATTCCACGCTCCTTCTTTGGCAGAGTACAACTGAAACAAGCCATCATTTCTGAAAACAACTGTGTACCATTAGTCTAATGCTATAGTTCAAATTCTGCAATGATCAGATTAATATATATACAGTCACTATCCGAGTTACGACGTACACGAGTCACGACCACCTGTACTTACGACCATGTTTAGCAGATGTCGATTATGAGTTTACTGTATATGTCTGGCAGCGCAGCGCGTAAGATAGTCGTGGCAGCACAGCATCCCAGCATCTCACCCTCACAGCATTCTACCACTACACTCAGTGACCAGATACCGTCGCAGTAACATCTCTTTTACAGTACAATTTTACATTCATTTACTGTACACCGTTACCATGGTCCCCAAGAGGAAGTCCGATTCATCAGATGGCAATTCTACCAAGAAAGCAAGCACTGTCATTGGAGACGTAGATGAAAGTGATAAAGCAGTATGAAGGAGAAAAAAAAGTACATTTTATCACTCGGCATCTCCATCTCTCCCACTCCATGGTGTCTCCAATTTTGAAGGACAAGGACTGCATTAAGTATATATACACACACACACACACACACACACACACACACACACACACACACACACACACACACATATAGGGTCCCTCGCTACTTCAGGCTTCAATTAATGCGGCTTCAGTGCATTGCATTTTTTTTTTAAATAAATAAATAAATATTCATCGAATTGAAAAAATAAGGAAATTAAGTTAATAAAAAATGTCACAAAAACAAGGCCAATTATGCAAAAAAAAAAAAAAAAACCCTAAACCAGCACAAAACAAAAAACAACCCAAAATCTCCCATCAAAACTGGATACATTGTTGAATCTGTGTGTCTGCGCAGCCATGCCCTTCTCTACCTGAGCCTAGTATTAAGTGTACCTCAGGATAATGTTTAATCATATTTCATACTTATATTTATGATCTATCTTTCTGTAGATTTTATTCCATATCTACTTGTTCTTCAATTTCATTTCACTTTCGACCTTGGACATGTTGGTATCTCCGGATGTTTGCAAAATGAATGTTGGTAAGTTGGAGAGCGACTGTATTTATATTTTATTTACATCTTATGTTATTTTTTCAATGTTTAATTGTTATTATAAACATTTATAGCATTGGATATGTATTTATTGATATTATATACGCATATACATGTACGTCAGTCGGGGGTGTGGGGGTGGGGGTGATCCTACTTCACAGATTTCGATGGTCGCGTAGGAATCTCGGTCCCAGTTAACTGTGGAAAGTAAGGGATCCCTGTATATACTTTATAACTGGGATTCGAACTCACAACCTCCTGATCATGAGTCCAGCACTCTAGCCACTGGCCCCACGTATAACATCAGCGGTTACTTACAGTAACATCAGTCCACATCCGTTTTCGAGTGCATCTGATTGCTATAGCTCTAGAAATCCTCGGAGACATGCCACTTTTCTGATTGGCTGTTTCAATCTGGTAATGATGCAAACTCGCTGGATTGTCTGGACTGCGTCACTGTACTGTGCAGTATAACACATTATGGTCCCGTGCTGAGCTGCACAAACAACATGCACAGAAATCCTGGAAAATATTTATTTTCATTCTTAAACCAACTGACGACAGGAAAGTCGCATCGGCAAAATGGTAGCTCGGTAATACATTTTGGAGTTACCATCATGTTCATCTCTGGCAGTGTTCTCGTCCACAGAGTCACTAGAATGTGATGTCTCACTGTCTCCAAAAGACACTCCTCCCACTGTGGATTAAATAGGTAACCATTTTCACCCATTTCCTTCAAATTGTTAGACTTTATCTCCGGATGCTGAATCAATCTGTTTGTTTACTTGTGCTGGACCACCCATCATGTAGACATCACTTCCAGGGGTAAAAAAAAAAACGCCTGCTAATTATAGGAGCAATATAAATGTATTTTTTATCCATTTATCGTCACTTTGGTATATTGCTAAGGAAAGACATAAGAAGCCTCGTTTTTCCATCTCATGTAAATTAAAAAAATGAAGGATACTATAATAACTGTAAGCATGAACGCCAGAAAGATGCCCTGTGGCAGAAAACAATACGCTGACCCCCCTTCCCCCCGAGAGTCGTTCCAAAGATGTAAAATAAACATCTTCACTACAGTTCTTCCAGTTGTCTCATAGTTTATGTACACTGTAGACCTTGTGAAGCAGCTGTTATTATGGTACCAGCAACAAATTACAACAGGTGCTGACACTTCCTGACCAATCAGAAATGCTGTATTGAGTCCCACCTGAGAAATTTGATCCTTCATCTGTAGCTTGTTGAAATGAAACAGCGAAGGTACGGCGTTTTCCTTCAGCAACCTGTTGTTACATTCTCGCTTGAAGCAGTCTTTTGTGAAGTGTTGGGAACAGATGTTGCTGTATTTCGTGGGTTTAAAATTACGCCTCTTCATCGCAGCTACCCATTTCCCACAGAGCACTGGTCTCGTCAAAGGGAATCTACATAAGAAAAAAAAGATTCTTAAAGAACTCTCAGACTGATGTTCTTCACAATAACTCATCGATGGGAGTTTGAAACTCTTTACGCGTCTGATGTGGATTGGAATTTGTACATTTTATTACTTCACTCATACTTTTTCACATGGCTCAGTTGAGCTTTCAGGCACCAATCTGCCATCGGGCCCTGAACCATTCATTTATTTCCTGAACCGCTTAATCCTAATTAGGGTTGCGGGGAGGCTGGTGCCCATCTCACCTGACTCTGTCTGAGGATGGAGTACACCGTGTACAGCTCGCCAGGCAATCGCAGGGCAGAAACACACTGATGGCTATGCAACGTACTGTTCATGAAAGTCAGCAATGGTTCTTTTACATGCCTGTCACTATTGACAGTGAGAGACATAGTCGGCCTTTGATAACCCAGTTAGCTGCACTGGGGGGACAGTGACAATCTGTAGAGAGTGGGCCCTGAACCCCCCCCCCAACCTTGGGACCAGTGATCCAACACCTTGCCACCAGGCCACCACTACCTGGACCTGAACCAATTCTCAGCTGTATAAATAAGACAAAATTATGCAAAAATCACTCTGGATAAGGGTGTTGGTCACAGTGCAGGATTTCTCCAAGCTCCGTAGTTCACTGCCACATTACAAAGACACCCAGTCACTAAATTGTGTCTGAACTGATGTTCAATTCAGGGGCATTCCCACCTCACATTCAGCGTTCCAGGAATGACTTGCACTCGAACATGATCTGGGAGTTTTGAAGTAATCTGGATGGAGATAGCTTGGTTATGAAGGAAATGTCAAGATCTAGAAGTCATATCAGGATCAAATATCTTGTGACAACAGTGTTTTCAGGTGTTGAGGTTGTCCTAATACCGCCACCGCTTGGTATGGCAGGTTATGTATTCAGCAGGGGCCTTTTTTGTCTGTCAGATTATACAAAAAACCCACACAAACAATCAAACAACAAAAAACTACAAAACCAATTTTCACAAAATTCGGTGGAGGGATGAGGTAGGGGCCCAGCAAGCAACTGTAACATGATTAAAGGAATTTTACCAAGCATTTACTAAAGGATTATGCAAAAACTACTGATGTGATTTTAAATAAACTTAGCAGAGGAGTTTGACCTGGGCCTGTGAAGAACATTGGATTTTTGAGTTGATCCATGCTTGGGATCATGTAGGGGAAAAAATCCAATCTTCATAGTAAACAGGGGGCAGGAAAGGTCTGTGCTTAATGGTTTAGCACGTTTGCCTTACAACATAAACGTCCCGGGTTCGAGTCCTGGGCTGGGCGTTTCTGTGTGGAGTTCTCCCAGTGCTTGCTTAGGTTTTCTTCGGATACTCTCCCCACAGTCCAAAAACTTGCAAATTCGGCTCTTCTGCTGTTCTGAATTGCCGCTAGGTCTAAACGTGAGTGCAAATGGTTATGTGTGTAGCCCTAGGATTATCTGGCAATTTGTTTAGGGTGTACTCCGCCTATACCCACTGTCAGCTGAGAGAGGCAAAAGACTTCCTGCAACCCAAGCAGGATGAAGTAGGCCGGCAAACAAATAAAGAAACAAAGGAAAATGAGGAAAAATGCTCATCTGAAGCTCATTAGGGTAGACATTTCTTTATAAATATGCAAAGTTATAATAATCCATTTCACACTTTGTACTGTGAGTACCCCTCTAGGATGGTCAGTATTTCTGGGAATGGGGACAAGGAGCAGTTTAAAGTCAGCAACTAACAAACTTTGTGGTGATTTAGAAGAAAACTGAGACTGGAGAACCTGGAAAGATGACAAAACACGAAATTACAGTATATTCAATCAGACAGTGGAAACTTCACACATGTCGGATTTAAATTATGTTTTGGTTGAATCCCAAATGGCTCCCGCCTGGACACAGTGTGCACTACGAATGGAGTGTATTCTAGAACAAGTACACTCGCACCTAGTACACTTGGCACAGAGGAGTTGAGATTGAACCCGAGTAAGAAATTATGAGAAAGTGATGAGTAAGTCTTAACACGTCACACATTCACAAAGGAAAGGACAAGATGTACAACTGGAGTTTCCAGCTCTGGGATGTCTGCTGTCCATTTTCTTTCTTTCTTTCTTTCTTTCTATCTGAAATAAGAAAAGAGAAACATCGCTTCTCTGACGGTGAGCTTGTGAAGTCCGACTTACTTGTGAAACGAAATGTCCTTATCTTTATGATATCTGTTTTTACATCCGTACGCTGAACAGGACTGCACCATTGTCTTAAAATCTTAAAACAGAATATCAGACAACTTCAAACGAGTCTTCTTTTTCTCTCTCTCTCTGTCTTTTAAATAGCTTGTTTACATTCGTCCTCTTCATAACAGAACTGTACCTTGCTGTACCGGTTTAGTACGCATGCGCAAAATCCATGCGCACGCGCACATTACTAAAGCGTCTTTGTCTCTTGCCAGAATCCAAGATGGCGCCGTGTAGTCACGTTGATAATCGATAACCAATCAAATTGGTGTACACTTTTTGACTGTTTTGGTAGTTTTTCCAAGAAAGTCTTTATCATTTAGACGTAATTGTTCTAAAATATACTTAACTTATTTATTTACGGAATGTTAATCTTATTAGGGTTGCAAGAAGGCTGGAGCCTCTCTCACCCAACAATTGGCGAAGGCAAGGTACATCTTGAACAGCCCGCCAGACCATTGTAGGGCCAACACACAGATACACACGCAAATTATTTACACTCACATCTAGGGGCAATTTAGACCAGGGGAAGCCCACACAAGCACAGGGAGAACTTGCATACGGAAACACCCTCGCTGAAATGGGGACTTGAAACAAGAACCGTTTTACTGTCAGGCAAACATGCCAAGTATTACCTCACCATACCTTTCAGAAATTATAAATATACTAAAAGCTGTTAATAAATGTGGTTTATTTTATGTAAATATACATTTTATTTTTATTAAAATGTTAAATGCATTTAATTTTCTTTAAATAAGGTAGCTATAACATAATCAAAGTAGTTTAATATCTCACTTATATATAGTCTTCAGTTCACAGCGTATAATGTACAAGCTCTAAACTGTGTGTGTGTGTGTGTGTGTGTGTTTAATCATTGCAGGTCATTCCCACATTGATGAGAAATCTAACCCATAATCATCACTAATATTTCTCTGTTTTCTATGTTTCTAAGTCATGCATTTAAAATAACTTCGAGACTTCAATTCCTCGACAATTGATTCTCGCCTGAAATGAGGCCTTGTGGCTTCATGTCTGGCTGGTGGGTTTGTGATTGTGGTATAAACAGGAAGATGCAAAACAGAACTATAGAGGAAACATAGTGTACTAGAGATACTTGTGTCAGCTTGAAGGCAACTCGTTTATTGACAGGTATAAACAGCACAACATAGTACT
Organism: Plotosus lineatus; assembly: GCA_024760905.1. Lineage (NCBI taxonomy): Eukaryota > Metazoa > Chordata > Actinopteri > Siluriformes > Plotosidae > Plotosus > Plotosus lineatus. The sequence continues at coordinate 24,640,029 of CM045740.1, read as the reverse complement.
GCTCAAGGAGTTCCAGCGCATGTTAGGGGAACTTAGTTCATTTCAAATCGAATTAGGCTTGTATTCAATGGAAATATGCTTCATCTGTGATGAAAGGAACTGCAAGACAGGTAGGCTGAGTCCTGTCACTTAATATGATGCATGCAGATCACAGATGGAGGGGATATAATGCTTTTTTAAAATCTTATTCCCTTTATTAATTAATATATATTATTATTATTATTATTATTGTTATTATTATTATTATTATTATTAATCTGATTTCAGAATATTTAGTTTGACAATAAGTTACCAAAAAACCCCCCCAACCAAACAAAATTTCCCATCGCTAATATACAAAACACATTCTGAAAGTATGACAAAACAGTTCTCGTTGTGATTAAGTGGCACATGGATGATGGTAAACATTACAGAAGATAATGCTGTATGTAAATGAGTAAGGTATTTGCAGTTTGCTAATGTAGGACGAGCCACCATCGTAACAATTGTTGATAAATCTCTTTGTGATATGAGGGATTATTTTCTATGCCCTGTTGCCCATAATAACACGTACTGTATTTAAATTTTTTTTAAATAACTTTGCTGGATGATATAATTTATAGTTATAGTTATAGACCACAAGGTGGCGATATAACACAATAAACACTTTTCGAAAAACCTCAGGAGTTTTCTGGAATAATTCGAAGTTTAGGGAGATTGTTTTAGACCTAAAATAATAATAATAATAATAATAATAATATAATCAGTAATTAATTTTCTGAACCACGTAATCCTAATTAGGCACCCATTTTTGCAAGGGAAGAGTACACCCTGGAAAACTTGCCAGGCCATCGCAGGGCAATAATAATAATAATAATAATAATACTTATAATGATAATGAAAATAAACAACAGCAGAAATAACAACAATAATAAATAAATATCAACAACAATAAACAACCATACTACTGTACTACTATAACTACTACTAATAATAATCATTTACTATTATTATCATTATTATTGTTGTTGTTGATTATTATTGTTGCTTTTTGTTTTTTTATTATTTTAATAATAATTAGAGTGCACAACTTATGTTCTGAGTTTAAAATATTATTATTATTATTTGCATCACTGGTTCCACTGTGTTTTCATTTTTTTATTTAATTTGTTCTCAATTTGATGTAAAGACCTGACGTATGTATTTTTTGATTAAAGAATTATCAGTTTCTCTCCATGGAATAAATAAACTGTGTGTGAATGTGCTATAAAGGTCCGACATCAGTGTTCATTAAATACAATACTATGATGACTAAAAGTACGTTTGTTAACTGAAGTGTTCTAAATGTTTTATAAATACTCACTATAGCTACCTCCAAAACCATTATTAATATGTTGCAGTAGGTATCCTTAATATGAATTTCTCATTTAGCCTTATAAAGTCAAAAATGGTTATAAATGTGTTACGAAGGTCCATAGTAGAAAAACCTTCAAATCAAATTATTACATGGGTAATGAAAGAAAGGGTATTGTGTAAAAGGTATTTCAGTGTGTGTGTGTGTGTGTATACATACATATATATATATATTATATTTTATATATATATATATATATACTGTGTGTGTGTGTGTGTGTGTGTGTGTATATATATATATATATACTAAGTAATGTGCTTACTGGAAATATTAAGCAATAAGGCTTCAATAACCCTGAAAAGTCTGGGCTTGATAGGAGTTACTACAGTAAGCTAAAGTCTGAACATACAAGTAGTAATATACCTTCTCAATGCATTATGGGTAATACAGGTCATCCTCACCATATTATATGGATGGTATTGGAACTTGGAAATTTCTTTTAAATGTTTGTAGAATTGTGTGTGAGGTCCAGTACTTTATTTTCTCTGATTAGGGACATGCCTTCAAGAAAAAAAATCTTAATGAGAGGTATTGACACGCAGTCGACTGACTCGGCTAAAACAAAACTGTTTTAAAATGTTTCTTCACCACAAAGTTGGATTACATTATAATGTGAATGTAGGTTGATGTGAGTGTGAGTGTGTCCATAAAGACAGACAAACTGAGAAAGCTGAATGCTCCTTCCTGTGTGACCTATTTCACAGTGAGATTCTCCAAATCCTCAGCGCTAATCGCTCCCATCTGAACTAAAAATGTCGGAGGGGAAAAAAATCTGTAAATCCATGCGATGCGGAGTGACTGGGTGGAACCGGGGAGGATTAGCCGCATTCCAGTGCTATTTTGGTTTATCACATATTAATTTGCACGTCTCTATTGACACCTAATTACAGTAATACCCACCTACACCAGGAATTACCGCCGATAACACCATCAAACAGATGGCGTTACTGTCAGAGGGAAAGGCTGATAATTAGCAATGTTGGTGTGGAGGCGCACACAAGGCACTCAAACTTGAAGCATTTCTCTGAAAAGAAACTGTGAGGGTGTGAGAAGGTGAAAAACTGTGATGAGGTTAGTTTGTCAGATGGCATTGGCAACGCTGCTGCTTCATGTTTACAGTAGTGCACAAACAGGTTGTAGTGAAAGCGTACACGAGGTTGCGGTTGAGGTCATGTTGCGCGCATATAAGTCTTATGTTATCACCATGACCTTTTAGCAGTGCAGATCACATTATAATCACGTTACCTCGAGATAAGCCTTGTCTTTAAAGAACCCTTATTTCTTATTTGTGTTTCTATTAAAACTCAGGGCAAAAACTGAGATTTCATCTCTCTTACAGAGAGAGAGAGAGAGAGAGAGAGGAATGGACCTGTATTACATGATTGCTGTAATTTACCTTAAGGAAATTGAATTGTGGGTGTGTCCTGGACAGCAATACAGAAGAACAACCAACAGGAAAATATTATAATATTTATTATATAGTATAAGGGGGGCAGGCATGGCCTAATACTTAGAAACATGAGATTGAGGTCAAAAGGTCAATGGTTTAATTCCCAAACTGGCCAGATCATTGAGTAGCAGTGGGGGAAAGTGAGTTGTACTTTCCCTTCCACCACCTTCACTGACCAAAGTGCCCTTGAGCAAGGTACCTAACCACCAGCTGCTCTCCCCAGGTACTGCAATGAGGAACTGTCTCTCTGTGTGTGTGTGTGTGTGTGTGTGTGTGTGTGTGTGTGTGTGTGTGTGTGTATACACGTATGTGTGTGAATTCTATGGATGGAAATCAATTGCCAGGATTCATCCGATACATTATCATGATACCCTAAACAATATATCATATTCTCAATATATCCTGGTGCAATATATACTCGAGCCCAGTGGCTCATCAGGCTTACCCCCGGTTTCCATACCGTGAAGTTACCAGGAGTTCAACTCCTCCTGGATGGGACACTAATCCATCGCAGGTTACCTTCCCAGTATATTTTACTGGTACCCGTTTATACTGCTGGGTGAATTGAGGCACACCTTGGTTAAGACCTTGCACAGGGGTCTTAGCACAGTGAGGGTCTAACTGGGATATGAACCCACGACCTCCTGAGATCATTAGCCCTGCACCTTAACCCCCCCCCCCACACACACACACACGCGCACAGTCCTCTCCCCATGAAGAAAGCTTATGGTTACTGAGCTCAGTGTTCAGGGATTTTAACTATTTATCTCCAGTAATAAACAAGTCAAAGGAAAACCCCGTGAAGAGAGTCTCACGAGTGTCTTCATAAAACCCTTTTGTCATATGAGTAAATCTAAAATGAAAATGCAGATGAATGTCCCCTAAATTTTTGGCGCTGGCATTTCTAGATGGCCACTTTCACTTCCTATAAGGTGAATGAACGTTCAAGTTAAGATGAATTCTCAGGAGAGACTCATCATTTGCTTTGTTTGTTTTTTTGTGTTTGTGTGTGTGTGTGTGTGTGTGTGTGTGTGTGTGTGTGTGTGTGTGTGTGTGTTTGTGGTTTAGCATAACGGCTGTAACAGTGGTCATAACAATATTATCCGCCTCCACTTTGCATAGGTGCTACTCATCCATCTACGTACTGACATCTAAGAAGCGATCAGTGATAGATTATTCAGTAATAAGACTCAGGATGAAACTCTGTGCCACACTGGCTGCCATCCAAACCACCGCTGGTGGGCATTGAAAAGCTGTAATGAGCACTTCCTTTGCACACTTCTTGAATTCTTCCTGCACCACCGAGGCTTTGTGTATCATAAGGAATTTTGAAAACCCAGTTCATGCAGTTAGACGTTACATGGGTTTCCAAGTATGCGATAAAGTATTTCTGTAATTTGTTGGAGGGAAAACGAGCTGCGTAGCTTGGAATGTTATTTATTTATTTTTTTTACAGTTTGATACAGCAGCATGGAATTCTGGGAAAATATTTACTGTCTTGACATGATGCCCTCTCATAGTAACTTACTAAATAGAAAATCAAACAAATCCTTTTTTTAATTAAACCCCACCCCCACCCCCCCACCCCCGCTGTGAGTCGGTCATGTTAACCCTTCCTCCAATGTTCCAAGCAAACATATCTAGTGGAACTTGAACTCATAACCTTTGATTGGCTTAAGCAACAGGCCTAGAACTCTGATACGCTATATATATATGCAATGCAATGGGGTTAAACATAATATTACTATTATTATATATAATTATATTATGATATATTAATATTTACTCTATTACCCCCCCCCCCAATTTCCCTCCTAATTGTATTCATTCATTAATTTTCTGTAAAACCGCTTCATCCTAGTTAGGGTCCCGGGGAGTGGCGTCCATCCCAGCTAACTCCGGTTGAGGGCAGAGTACACCCTGGACAGCTCGTCAGACCATCGCAGGGTGGAAACACGCTGACGGCTATGCAGCCTACTCTTGACGGAAGTCCGCTATGGTTCTTTTAAAGCCTCACACCATAGACCATGACAGACATGGCCGGCCTTTGGTAACCCAGTTAGTTGCACTGGGCGATGAGCTAGTGATTGCTGTGAGTGAAAAGGAAGAAACCATATGCCGTCCCTCCCGCCTGCAAGAACTCGTCAAATTAGCTTCCGTGAACTTCCGGTCACGGATGACTGTGGCATTTAACTGGATTTGAGCTTGCGATATCTGGGTTAATAGTCACACATCTTGTCGATGCGCAACTCAGGAGCATTTATTTACATTTAAGGTGGCATGGGTCAGTAAGCGAAGGTGCAAAATGTTTAGAGCTGGAACTTTAGAAGATAACTTGAAAGAAAGAAATTAAAAATGTGAAGTTTCAAAAAAAGGGACGTACTGTATTCATGGGCAAATTGCTGAGGTGTAAAAGAATGAACCTGATTATGGAACTGATCATTTCCTTACGGTGCTCTATTCTGAAACAGGGCGTCCAGTGTTACAGTAAGCACTATGCTGACAGGAGGCAAAATCTATTTCTGTGCTCCACGGTTCCTCAGCCCCAGTTTCATTGTTAAGTAATTTTATTTTTAGTAACAATTTACTAAAGGGTGGCACGGTAGTGCAGTAGTTAGCATTTCTGTAAGCAAGAAGGTCCTGGGTTTGATTCCCGATCCTGGGGCGTTTCTGTGTGGAGTTTGCATGTTCTCCCCGTGCTTGTGCGGGTTTACTCCGGGTACTCTGGTTTCCTCCCTAGGTGTGAGTGTGAGTATGTGAGTTTGCCTGAGATATCCGAATGAGCTGTACAGGGTGATCCCTGCCTTCGGTCAGAGTAAGCTTGAGACTCGAACCCAGGAGCTCTTTGCTGTCATGTAGCTGTACTAATCAGTACACCACCCTGCCACCTTAAGTGTAGCATCCAAACTTTCATTATGTAATTTTCTTTTATTACTAGAGGATACATACAAGATAACACAAGCTAGCTACACCCTGCATTCACCCTGTGACTCTAATGATGTTTAAATTGTTGATAAAATAAAATGAATTATAATAAAATATATAAAATAATTTACCATTTCATTGTATGGAGAGCGTATTAGACTTCTAGGCTTGTCACTGCAGCCATTCGAAGGTTGTATGTTCAAGTCAACCCAGAGTCGCTTGCTTGGCGTTTGCATGTCCGCCTCAGAGCAAGAAGGGTTATGGTGCGAGGCTTGGCAAAGGTGTTTCTGTCTGAAGTTTGAATGTTATCCCTATGCTAGCGTATGTTTCAATCCGGTATTCTGGTTTCCCCCTACAGTCCAAAGACATGCATGTCAGGTTCACTGGCTGATCCAAACTGCGACCCCCCCCCACACACACACACACACACATGTGTGTGTGTGTGTGTGTGTGTGTGTGTGTGAGAGAGAGAGAGTGTTGGCCCTCAGATAGACTCGTGAGATATTTAGGATGTACCCGGCCTGCGCCGAGAATTGGCTGATAAAGGCTCCAGACTCCTAGCAACCCCAGAAGGTTTAATGACCTGGTAATGAGCATGTTGTTCATCTAGAGCACTTCGTACGGTGTCCCCCTAGCTTGTATTTTTTTACTTTAGCCTTAGATGAGTGGCATCTGTGAAGTGTTCGCAGATTGTGCGTTCAATGCCACCATGGCCAGCGCATTTAAAAATAAAGATTCCGTGGTTATTTCTGGAAGAACTCGGCAGTCGTTCGTGTTTTATCTCATCTGTTGTTTCCTGCGACATTTCAGCTACATAAATCCTGCTTTGTTAATCCCACTCCCATTTTTTTTTTTTTTTTTTTTTTTGATGCCCAAGTCTTAGAAGTCAAAGTGCCATAGATCAGTGTGTCAGCCTGCGTGCGCCTGTGGGCAAGCTCATGAAGGCGATATTGAGTTCGTCTTTTGAAACGACTCTTTCAGGGCAGACATGGCTCAGTTCCTTATCCACTACAAGTCGAGGCATTTAAACAAAACTGCTGATAACAAGCACAGTATACTGATGCTGTCTTCCTTCTTTATTGTATGAAACATCATACACTCGGAGGTGTTCTAGGACTCCCCCAACCCCCATGGTGTCCTTCTGAGTGGCCGTATACACATGCATACTTGCAGAGCGGCACCGCAAGTACTCGACTGACTGAATGGACAGGGCCAATGAGATCAGTGCAGGCCCAGGCCAAGTGGCGCTGATGTCATTGGAGCTGATAACAGCTTTCAGATGTGCCTGTGTGCACTGTGGCCAACACAACCATGACTTCTTCCATTACACATCGCGCAGGCATTGGCCGGCCTGCCAAATACTCTGACAGTGATGTCACACCGGAGCGCGTGGGCTTCAAAATGGACAGCGTCAAACAGCGTTCACTCGTGCCAGGGTGTCATTCTTTGGGTGTGTTACACACTTACATTACAGAGTCCACACACACACACACACACACACACACACACACCACATTTACAATGTAAAAAAATAACCATTACAGTATTCTATGACTCCAGGTTAATGCTTTCTGTCTTTTCTGTAGTTCTCCATTGAACATTAGGTATCGTAAACACGCCAATGTTTATACATGACTCAGATCTAGTATAAGCCTGACAGCTGACATGTTCTCAGCTATTAATCCTTCCCAAGAATTAAACGCTGCGTGTCCGTACGGGACGCGTCCCATCCCTTGTTAATAGGTCCTGATTTCGCCTGGGTGCTCATACTGTCCGTCCAGTCAAGGTTAACCATGGAAACCGTGAAAATATTTGGGTGAACCCAATACGTTTCTCAGGCTCACATTTAAAGGCACCTCGTACTCCTCTAAAGGCCAAACTCCTTGTTTTAAAAAAAAAAGAAAAAGAAAAAACCTGATGTAATTGTTGAAGACTTGATTTAATCAGCGCCGTGAAAACAAACTGGGAGGACGATGGGTGTTGCAGGCGCACGGGACTCGCGTTACAAAGCAGCCGCGATTAAAGCCCGATTTATTCAGCTCATGCTTGAAAGCCCTTTGTCCTGGTAATGCCACCGGGACGTGAACTCGTTCGGCTTAAGCTGGGTTGTCAAAGAGTGGGATAAATTCTCAAGGAACGAGCCAATAATTGATGATTAGTCACCCACGAATCTGGACGTGGAAAAAAGTCGAATATGACAGAGGAGGGTGTTTTATGAGGCATAACTTGCTGTTGCACTTTCGTTTTGTCAGGCCCAGGATGAAGGGAATACCAGCACTTTAATAATAAAGCAACTATTCATGCTAATATGAAACTGTATTATTTGTCCTGGCAACAAGACCAGGATTTTAAACGATCCTGTGGGTGGGACGCTGCTTAATGATGATCCAGATACTTGGTGCTTGGGGATCCTTCAGCTAAAAGATTTGTTTGTGAAGCTATGGTGAAGCCATTTTTAGCATAACCGAACTCCAACCAGAGATCTGCGATTGCTGGTTATTTAGCTATTAAGTCTGTTGAGCTTGTACACCTGATCCTACTGGCCCAGCACAGCCGGAGCTTTTCCTAGCTTCTGTAGTGTGAAGCGATTAGGAGTTCAACCCTTCCTGGATGGGAAGCTAGTCCAACGCGATTTACCTTCCTAGTACAGTAAAACCTCCGCTGACGAACGCTTAAGCTCACGAACTTTTCGCCTCAAGAACATTAAATTTGCGAGCATATAGTCTCTGCTGACGAACTAGTTCTCGGCGGACGAACCAAACCACGCGGTCGAACAGCGCCACGGTGGCGGCCACGAGAAGTTGACGCACGCTCACGGCGTCACAGTTAAATCACCCCTTTCTTTGAGTGCGGAAGTGGTTTGTGTTTGATAGACATTTTGGACCATATTGAGTGTACTTTTGCTATTATGGGACCGAAAAAGACCCACCACAGGCGGAGATCATTGAAAAACACGAACGAGGTGTGCGTTTGTGTGACTCAGCGTCCCAGTACCAGTACGCTAAGTCTACCACCATCCTTAAGAACAAGGAAGCTATTAAGGGTGCGTGTGTGGCTATGCGTGTTTCCAAACAGTAGGCGTTTCCAAACTCTCCTTCCAAACAGTAAGTCCCTCCCTCCCTCCTCCTCCCACTCCATTCCATCAAGCCATCAACTACCATCACAAAGGTAAATAAAACGACTTTATTATACAGTACAGTTTATTTCTTTAATTACAATACAATAGCACATTTATTATACATAAAATAAGGTATATTTTTGTGTAGTTTTAAGGCTTATTTAGTAGAAAATTATGTTTTATGGGGACCTGGGAACGGATTATTCTCATTTTAATGGTTTCTTATGGGAAATAAATGTTCGGAAGACGAACTTTTCGCCTCACACACACTTTCTGGGAACCAATTATGTTCGTGAGCTGAGGTATCACTGTATATTTACTGATACCCATTTATACTGCTTTGTGGACAGAGGCTCAGTTGTGGTTATGACATTAGCATGGTGGAGGTCAGTCACCTCTGTTTAACACGGTACATAATTCAGTACGTACAGATGAGTCAGTCTAATAAAGAAAGTAACTGCACTGAAATGAACAATGCAGAAGTAAACCACTAAAACAAACTCACTCATCACTCAATTGCCGGACTGCTTGATCCTACTATTAAGGCCGCGAGGAGGCTGGAGCTTATCTCAGCTGACACTATGCAGCGTGCCAGGTCATTACAGGGTAAAACACACCCTCAATCATTCACCTTCACCCTCTACCTAGGGGCAATCTGGAACAGCCAGTTAGCCTAATATACATATCTTTGGACAGTAGGAGGAAACCAGAGTACCCAAAAGAGAAATGGCCTCTCCAAGCCCAGGACTCAAACGCAGTACTTTCTTGCTGTGAGGCGGATGTGCCTATCACTACGCCATGTTACCGCTGTGTTATTCATTAATTTCGTAAGCTGTTCAATCCTGCTAGGGGCGCTGGAAGGCTGGAGCCCCTATTAGCCGACACTGGATGAAGACGGGGTGCACTCTGAACAGCTCGCCAGTTCATAGTGAGGTCAATACTCCGCCCTAACCACTCACACTCAAAGCGAGGGGCAATTTGGAATAGCTTGTTAGCCTAATGTGCATGTCTTTGTACTGTCGAAGGGAACCAATGCAAGGACCGAGAGAGCAGGCAAATTCCACATAGAACACATAAAACACCCTTGTCGAGCCTAGGACCCGATCCCAGGGGACCTTCTTACTGTGAAGTGGACGTGCTAATCTCTACTCCGCTGTGCCGTCCCTAAAAACAACCGAAGTCTCTGAAATGCACCCTGGAGATCGTAGACCATTTTCCAAACATCAGTATGTCTCCTCACACCTGGCATTTATTGCACATCTCGTGAGTCCACTTCTTGAACTGTGATCATATCTTGCACTACTTCAACGCTCGGTATGTAAATAAACACATATCATTTTCCATTTGTAAAGAAAAAAAGTGTGCTGTTGATTTGATTCAGTGTAAGGAAGCAGTGTGCGTCCTTTACCTTTTATCTGGTTTCACGTTTAGTTTCCCGTCAGTTGAACTGTAAACTTGGGCAACATGGTGCATTCAGTTCGAATCCTGGGTTCAGCTATGGCCTGTCGATGCAGAGTTCGCATTATTCTTCCTGTGCCTGCACAGTTCTTTCTGCATGGGTTTCCTCCAACAGTCCACAGTCATGCACTTTTATTTGGATATTCCAACTCATCCCTTGGCTCAGTGCGACAGGAAGCCTCGAGTTATACAGCCTGTTGAACCGAGAGACAAGTATGATTAGGACTACAGCTCCGAAATTAATTATATAAAAATGCATATTATTTCATCCGCTCATTCATTTTCGAAACTGTTTACAGTACAGTAATCCGAATTAGGGTCACATGGAGGCTGATGCCCGTCTCAGCCAACTCTGGGTGAGGGCAGAGTACACCCTGGACAGCTCGCCAGGCTATCGCAGATGTGTATTATTTAAAAATGTGTTTTTGCCTCAGTAGGAACGTCACTGAGTGGTTCTATACTGAGTGTCTGGTCATGTGACTAAGTGCCACATGAGAATGAAAGCCTATGGCATGCCATATGTGCACCATAGCAACCATCCTGTGCTTTGGCTTGGCTCTGCATGCTAGAATGGTTCTGAAATGTCAAAGTAGACATCCTCTCGGCCAGTTATTTAAAAAAAAAAAAAAAGAAAGAAAAAGAAAAAACCGGGAAAGCAGTAAGATTACAGGAAACCATAAAGCCTAATGTAATGGGAGAATTGACAGATAAAGAATAAACATGTATGTAGTATAATAAATAGCTTTAAGACAAGGTTCTTTCTATTTGTACAGTTGTAGCCTGTATGTTCACTTCAGAATGTTTTTAAAGAGCTGAAAGAGTTAATTCATCCTTTTAACTTTGAATTAATTACATTGGTTGTATTTATAGAGATTTTTCTTTATTGCTGTTTAAATGTTGGCTATTATACGGTGATGCAAAACCTGCATCTCCTAAATCTGAAATAGTTACTGCCATGCTGTTTATTTATTAAGTAAAACTTTTGCTGTAAAAGAAAGTGTTTGAATTAAATTATTAATTTAAATAATTAACAACCATCATAATTATTAATTATTATTAATTGAGTCAGTGAGTTTTCACAACGCACCCACCACATATAGGCCACTTAAAGAATCAGAGTCAGTATTGAAGCCAAAATCAGAAGCAGTGTAAGAATCAGAGTCAATATCAGTATCAGGGTCATGAACAATAGAAGAATCAGTATCAGAGTTAGAATCAAAATTAATTTTCAAATCAGAGTCAGGGTCATAATCAGTAGACGAATTGGTAACAGAGTCAGAATCGGCATACAGATCAGGATGAGAGTCAGTATCAGAACTGATGTCAGCGCTGATATCAGAGTAAGTGTGAGAATCATTATTTGAATCAGAGTCAGTGTCAGAATCGGTATAAAATCAGAGTTAGTGGCAGATAAATAATTACAGTCAGTAGTGTCAAAGTCAGTGTTAGAAACACCATAAGAATCAGAGTCAGTAGCTGGATCAATATCACATTCAATACCAGAGTCAGTACCTGAGTTAAAGTCAGCAGTGGTATTAGAGTCAGTGTCAGAATCAGTATAAAATTAGAGTCAGAATGAGTATAAGCATCATTATGAGTAGCACCTCAGAACCTTTATGCATAAAGTGTACAGGGAACACATCAGATGTTTTTAAGATGTTTATATCAACAACAGAGAACACAGTTTACACCTTATATAGTAATTTATAGTAATTATGTTCATTTAGAGCAAATATCAGGGGTTATTTATTTCTTAGTTTGTTTGTTTGATGTAAATGGACAGCTGCCGATTCACAGCAAAACGTCTTGGTAATAAATGTTATATGTAAATGTTTTAGCACAGTGCTAGCAGTCATCAATTGAAAGATTTAATTAGCACTAAATACGTAGTGCCAATCGCTGAAATAAATAATGGTTTTGTACATCACCAGTACACTTGATATCATTAATAAAGAGTTAAAAGAACCAAAACTGCACATCGGCTTCTGGCATGTTAAAGTCACCTGGCATGTTAAAGGCGGGTCTTTTTGGAATTAACTGCTGATGCGGTTAATGAGTGGTAGGAGTGCATACGCGTTGTTGGGGCATTGTTCTAACCTGTCATGGTAGTCAGTACATCACCCCACCTCGATCTGGCTTTGTATTAATGCCGTGGGACGCTTGACTTGGATATAATCAGTCATTTCTAAAGGCTGCACATGTTAAACACAAAACAAATAAAGTGAACTGTTTATAAATTCTCGTTTAAAATTCTCGTTCTTTTGATCCATGCAAATAAAATTAATATTACAGGTTTGTCAGGTTGCGAGGCAGTCAAGCGGATCACTCGCTGGGTTCAGACCTGAGTGTAAAAGTATGCCTCTTCTTTTCGATTAGTTTTTGAAGAATTTGTTTGACTTCCTGTTTTTGGTTCTCCCTTTTTTTTTTTTTTTTTTTTTTTAGAGTGGGGGGAGGGGGGGGGTTGGTTTCTAGTTCCAATCACACGCCACTTGTAACTTTAGAATTTGTTTTTATGAGTTATCTATAAAAATTTCAAAATCAAAAAATACATTTAAAAAAATCAAACATTTCCAATTAAGATAAGTACACTACACTGAAATTATGTGATCCGATTGGTTTGCTGCCTGGGGGTGAATATGCATTATCCTGAGTAAATAATACTTAAATTAATATGACGGACACTCACAGTTTGTCATGGTCACTGTAATGCCATCACACTATATATATATATATATATATATATATATATATATTTATTAGTACTGTATATACTAAACACACCGTTAGCCTGGCTCGGAGCACACAGAGCTCAGCTGGCACGCCTTTGTCATGTTTATTTAAAATATTGTAAGAATAAATAAATAAAGTGAAGTGATAAAAAACTTGCCACAAATATAATGTTTCCATGTAGTATATACTAAAAATCTCAAAGTGGATTAAACAGAAGCCAATGCACAACTCTTATACACTTGCAAACATGTGCATGTGTCATTTAAAAATGCAAACAAACAAATGAATAATGATGATGATAATAATAATAATAATAATAATAATAAATCTCATTTCAATGTTTTTTTTTTTTTTTTTTTTGGGGGGGGGGGGGGAGTGGTGGCCTGGTGGTATAGGGTGCTGGATCACTGATCCTAAGGTTGGGGGTTCGAGTCCCACTCTCCACAAGGTTGTCCCCCCCCAGTGTAGCTAACTGGGTTATCAAAGGCCGGCCATGTCTCTCACTGTCTATGGTGAGAGGTTCATGTATAAGAACCATTGCTGACTTTCGTAAAGAGTAGCTGCAAAACCGTCAGCTTGTTTCTGCCCCTTGTTAAAGGGTTGTGTCAGGAAGGGCCTGACGTTAAAACCTATGGCAAATCAAACGTGCGAGTCATTCGCTGTGTTCCCTGAATGAGATCAAAAAGCCGAAAGGAAATCTCTCATTTTACCATTTTTTAAACTTATTTTTGTGTCGTATACTCGTTAATTAAAAATCTTAATCGCCTGCAATCATGTGCATGAGACAATAAAATGAACAATAATTATATAATAATAATAAATAATAAAATCCCCCATATCAAATTTTAGTGTGTTTTTTTTTTTTGCCAGTGTTCATGTGCAGTATATACAAAACAATTATGCAGCTCAGGCTCAGTGTATTTTGCTGAACTGAACAGTCCCGAAGATGGAATGCCAACCTCGCCTTTGGCAAACAAGTGTGAATAAGCTGTGCTTCATTAGGTGTAATTTTTTTAAATGTAAAAAAAAAATTGACCAACAAAGTAGAAAATTAAATAGATTTATTTTTTCATCACTTTTTAAATATAAATATATATATATTTATATAAATATATATATATATATATATATAAAGGGACAATGTAAGCAAACATGTCGTCCTATACTGCTTTATTCTGATTAACTATTTTATGTAAAAGACTATGCTGAACAGGTTTATAAGGATTAGTTCTCTCCATTCATGTTCTCTCTCTCTCTCTCTCTCTCTCTCTCTAAAAAGAACTAGCACACATCAACAGGACTATACCTTCCCGGTTTAACTGGTCAAACTGGTGTAAACTGGTTTTTATACCTATCCAATCAGTGCTGAAAAAGAAAGGAACGATGCAAATGATACAGTTGTAGAGTGGAAGACTGGAAACACTCAGTTTTTGTCAGGTTTTTATGAAGTCATGTGGTGTTGCTTATAGGTTTGTGCTTCATATTTCCATATAAAATAAAATCTGAAATGTGAACAGACTAGATAAACTGAACCCAGTAGGACACTTCACTTTCACATTTAAAACCATTAGTATTCACAACCACTGATGAATTGGAACCACAAATTAACCAAACCTGCATGTCTTTGGCCTGCGGGAGGAAAGCAGGAAACCAATGCATGCACTGAGAGAACATCTGAACACCTTTGCTGAGTCCAGGCCTCGATCCCAGGATCTCCTTACTGTGAGGTGGACATACTAACCATTACACCACCACGCCGACTCATTGAATGTTAGCTTTAGATAATGATATTCTGGCATATACACACAACTCAGCCATAACATTAACATCTAGTGTTTCTAGAGAAGAGCAGGGAATTCTGGGTGACCTTGGTTTATCTTTGCAATTCTTTCAGGCTGCTTTTGATAGGATCGGCTAATGTGTTTTAGCACGACCGATCGGATCAGATTATAGATGAGAGCGGCTTAGCAGTTGCCTCGACAGGCAGACGTCCTCATTGTCCTGTCAGTCATTCGCTCTGCTTCTCTTTTCACAGCCGCACCGATCCTGTAATCCTTTATACAAACATCGTCTGATGCAACCTAGCAAAATCCGACAGTGTTTCGCGTGCAATCTATCTTCCTTGTTAGATCATCTCGGGGGTTGTTTATATAAATATTTTTCATTTTCTTCCTCCTGAAAAATAAATTTAACAAGTAAAAAATAGTTTTCGAGAAGTTTGTCCTGGGAAATTCACCAGGGTAATGTTGTACCAGTGTAAATTTGTAGCAAAGTATTTTTTTTTTGCATTCGCAGGGAGAAAAGTGATGTGTTAGACACACAAAAACGTTGAGGCTCTGCTAATTCACACCACACCCAAATACAGGGTCATATTTTAAAAAAAGTCTGAAAACCACAGCTGTTTATCAGAATGTTGTCACTGATGGAATGATCCATGATTAAATGCACAATCATCACCTCCTCCAGGGTTTTCTTCACCTCCTCTATGATTCTTACTATCATATTCATCATAGTCATCATCATCATCATCATCATCATCATCATCATCATCCCATAAATCTCCTATCGTAATCCTACTGACCTGGGACATTTGGGGAGGTATTTGTCTTTGTAACCCAAGCCCACTGGAGAGGATGGGAGGCTTGATTATTCGACCCCCAGGCAGAATAATCACTTCTCCTGTTAATGAAGAGGCTTAAGGAAAGAAAGCAAAGTGCGCAACTTGAGCTGCGGCAAATCTGCACCACTAATGGGAAACACACTCTGCTAATCAGTACCATGAAGGACGGGGTCAACAACCTGCAGGTGACCTTTACTTAAAAACGGATCTGTAATCTGTATTCCCAATGTCTCCTTATTTAATACATTCACTGCTGAGATGTCTAGAAAAAAAATACTCTCATAACTTTAAACATCATCATTTATTCATTCAACTAAGGTCGTGGCAAGGCTGGAGCCTATCTTAGCCAATGCTGAGCTCGCCAGTCCAAATATATAATTTGGAACAGCACAGAACCCTAATGTGCATGTCTTTGGATTGTCAGAGGAAATCAAAGTACCTAAAGGAAACTGACGCAAGCACACGGAGAGCATGCAAATTTCACACGAACGCCGTCACCGAGCTGCCGACTCGCACCCAGGGCCTTTTTACTGTAAGCGGGACATGCTAAGCATTATTATACTTAACAATTATTTGTTAATACAGTACTTAATGTCATAATGTATACTGCACAGAAAAATAAGGTAAAATAACATGCTAAAATTAGATCTTTTTTTTTTGTTAAAATTTTTTAAAATAATGATGAATGCTGGTGAGCTCTGAGTACACATGTGAGTAGGTACATAAGATGCCCCTTTCACTCTCTTTGAAGATTTATCCCACCAAAAAAGGCAAACCAAAACAAGAGGATTATTTTTTACACATTTTAACCATGACAAAGACGGGTCAGGTGAGCGTGCTGTGCAGCTAACGGCATCTGTCCGGCCTTCTCATTCAGTGTTTTACATGGTAATCTAAGTAAACATAACTTCATATAAAGTGTTTTAATTATTCATACCTACAAATAAAAAGTAAAAATCTAAAATGAATTTTTTAAATTGTTTATTTATTTATTTTTTTCTAAAGTGTGGTAATGATGATGCTGTTATTCCAAATGATGATGATAAATCATGAGTGGCTGTCAGTATGATTCAAGAATTTTCCACTTGGGGTAATGATTTTTTTTTTTTCGTGGATTATCTGACATTTTTCCACCTAATATAATCGCATCCAATTCCCACCCATCAAGTATTGCCTTCCCGATCACACGACCACTAGCACTGACCAAGGAGGGACAAAAGCATGCATACGTCCCCTCCGTGACATGCAATGCTAGCCACCCGCCTCTTTTCGAAGTGCGGCCATGCATATTTGGTGATGGTCTGACACACTCTGAGGGAAAGCACTATCCGCTTCCTCATATGAATGAGCCCACAAACATCCATGATTGGCTGGTGATTGCAGTGAGTGACAGGGAAATGCTATCCTTCCCCCTGCGAGAGCAAATTAGCTCACATAGACTCCCAGTCACAGCTCGCGGTGGCATTAATCCGGATTTCAACTCGCAATCTCCGGGTTAATAGTCACCATGTTGATGTGCCACTTGGGAGCCCCAAGCTAAAGATTTTTAATCTTGAAATAGTGAACCAATCAGATCACGCCACTCCTTGGTAGCATTCTACTAAATTACTTATAGCTATCATGTTTGGTAAGGCGTAAAACAAAACAGGATGTGTGATTTTAGTGATACATAATTTTTTTTGTCCTTCTATAACAGTTTTTCTTGAGTAACCTGTTTTGAATACCGAAAAGCACGAATGCACATCATGTATTTGGACGTTATCTTTGGGCGCCACACGATGCGATCACACTCATTAAGAACGCTACTGCACGTTACAAGAAGGACCAGAGTTGTCTCTATGTTTTGAGAAGAGTAAGATCATTTAACATCTGTCGGACACTACTCAGGATGTTTTATGAGTCTGTTGTGTGCTGAGGCAGCAAGCTGAGGGTTGCAGATACAAATAGATTGAACAAACTGATTCACAAGGCCGGTAACGTTGTGGCAGTGGAACTGAACTCGGACGGCAAAGTCAGAGAGGCGAAATAGAGTTCAAAATAAAGACAACATTAACAATGTTTCCCACCCGATTCACAACCTGCTGATCAGTCATTAAGAGACTGATGCCACCTAAATACTCTACTAAACGACACAGGAAATCATTTCTACCTGCGGCAATTAAACTGTACAACACTTCCGTAGAGCAAAACATCCACGATTATACATTTATATTCTACTGTTTATCATATTGATAATACTGTACATATCCCTCACAGGCACGATTCATTCTGTGTTTGTTTATATAGATATTAGTAACTTCTATGGCTGGATATTGCCTAGATTTTATGTATTGCGATATATTGTGATTTCTAGCATGTATTGCAATATGTATTGCGATATATTGCAAGAAAAATGTTTGATTAAAAGTGAGCCTGTTCTTGACAGTATTTATTCTTTATTTCAAAAACAGAAATCAACAATATTAAAATGTTGTTTTAGTCATTAAAATAAAAATTCTAAGCATCAGAAGAAATCTACTTATGAAAATTTAATGTTTTAAACTTTGGCACAAACATTAACACTGAAATAAAACTGCATATTGAGCAAGGTAAACGATTTAAACATATTAAATACACATAATATTAGAATAGTGTGAGTGCATCTAGTGCTTTTATTAGCATATTGTGACACCTTAATCATTGATGCAGGCATATTAAAATTTTAAGGCGAGATTAAAGGTGGAGCATCATCTGCCCATGCGCAGAACTGTATCATGCACAATTAGACCTCATCAGACCTGTGACCCTATGAGCAGTAGATTGATATATTTATTTCATTTCATTTCATTTTCTGTAACTGCTTAATCCTAATTAGGGTCGCGGGGAGGCTAGCGCCCATCCCAGCCGACACCGGGTGAGGACAGCTTGCCAAGCTTTGCAGCCTACTCTTGTGAAAAGTCAGCAATGGTTCTTTTACATGAACCTCATACCATAGATCATGAGCGACATGGCCGGCCTTTGATAACCCTGTTAGCTGCACTGGGGGGTGATACATTTTTATATATAAATATATTAAGATTACATGTATATATTGTATATTAATGCCATCATAGCAATGCCCATAGGCCTGCTAGGCACATGCTGCACTCACAGTGACACTGAAGGCTCAGTAAAGTCCATCATACTTTAGAACGTTACAATAATAACATACAATATTGTTTATCAAATAAATCACATTAATATGATCATTATGGCGGAGAGAAGTGGAATGTAATTTACCCGAATCTGGGATCGATTTGGAGCATGTTGAGCCTCAGGCTGAGTCTGCAAGTTCTGTGATGTCATATTTTTCAGTAGACAGAGATATTATTGCCGTGTTAAGCAAAAAAAAAAAAACCCAAACAAAAAAAACATGCATGGTTAATGTGCCTTCTTGGAGATCAGGTTCATGGGACCGCTTCCCTGTTTTGCTCATTTTAAAATAAATGTTTAGTGAAAATCTAGATGTGGTAGGTCAGTAAATTTCTAAGCAATTAGCAGCATGAACTGTGGTTTTGTTTTCGGGGGAATTTCCGTATCCTGTACAAATTCTATTGGCCGGAGGTCTTCGTGACATCCGCACTGCCCAATCACCGCATGGCTCTTATAATACCGGGCTCTCCACACACTAAATGACTGTAGATAAGAGGACGGAAACACGATTGTGTCAGGAATACATGCCGGGACCTCTGCGGTCACCATTTTTGGTCAACGAAAGCATTACTTCCGGTTCAATTAGCGGGAAGAGCCGAAGATTTTTTTACTGTTCCGAAGTTTTCGGAATGCATGTCAAAAAAACGAGTATCGCAATTCAGAGTATCGCAATACGTATTGTTTGCATGTTAGAACCAGTTTAAGCCGATAAACCGGTTTTATTGCGCAGCTCTAGTAACTTCTCAGTTCAGACTTGTATATATGTATGTATATGTATCTCTTCTTTTCCTTTCGGCTTTTCCCTTCAGGGGTCGCCACAGCGAATCATCTGCCTCCATCTCACCCTATCCTTTGCATCTTCTTCTCTTAAGCATCCTATTACCAATATACTCACTATCCCTCCTCTGTACATGTCCAAACCATCTCAATCTAGCCTCTCTGACTTTGTCTCCAAAACATCTTACATGTGCTGTCCCTCTGATGTGCTCATTCCTAACCCTATCCATCCTCGTTACTCCCAAAGAGAACCTCAACATTTTCATCTCTGCTACCTCCAGCTCTGCCTCCTGTCTTTTCCCCAGGGCCACTGTTTCTAAACCATACAACATCGTTGGCCTCAACACCGTCTTGTACACTTTTCCTTTCATTCTTCTGATTGCACATCACACCAGACACTTTTCTCCAACCATTCCAACCTGCCTGCACACGCTTCTTCACCTCTTTTCCACACTCTCCATTGCTCTGGATTGTTGAGCCTAAGTACTTAAAATCCTCCACCTTTCTTATCTCTGTTCCCTGTAACCTCACCGTTCCTCTTGGGTTCTTGTCATTCATGCACATGTATTCTGTCTTATTGAGGCTAATCTTCATTCCCCTCCTTTCCAGGGCATACCTCCACCTCTCTAGATTTTCCTGCACTTGTTCTCTGCTCTCACTACAGATCACAATGTCATCTGCAAACATCATAGTCCATGGGGAATCTTGTCTAACCTCGTCTGTCAGCCTGTCCATCACCATAGCAAACAAGAAGGGGCTGAGAGCTGACCCTTGATGCAGTCCCACCTCCACCTTGAACTCTTCTGTCACACCGACAGCACACCTCACCACTGTCTTACATCTCTCATACATGTCCTGCACCACTCTAACATACTTCTCTGCCACTCCAGACTTCCTCATGCAATACCACAGTTCTTCTCTCGGCACCCTGTCATATGCTTTCTCCAGATCCACAAAGGCACAATGCAGCTCCATCTGACCTTCTCTGTACTTCTCCATTAACATCCTCAAGGCAAACACTGCATCTGTGGTGCTCTTTCTTGGCATGAAACCAAACTGTTGTTCACAAATGCTGACCTCTGCCTTTAGTCTAGCTTCCACTATTCTTTCCCATAACTTCATCGTATGGCTCATCAACTTTATCCCTCTGTAGTTGCCACAACTCTGCACGTCTCCCTTGTTCTTAAAAATGGGCACCAGCACACTTCTCCTCCATTCCTCTGGCATCCTCTCACTCGCTAAGACCTTGTTGAATGTTCTTGTCAGAAAATCTACTGCTGCCTCTCCTAGACACTTCCATACCTCCACCGGTATGTCATCAGGACCAACTGCCTTTCCATTCTTCATCCTCTTCAATGCCCTCCTCACTTCACCCTTACTAATCTTTGCTACTTCCTGGTCCTCAACACTCACCTCTTCTACTCTTTTTTCTCTCTCATTTTCCTCATTCATCAGCTCTTCAAAGTACTCTTTCCATCTTCCCAGCACACTTCTGTCATCAGTCAATACATTTCCCTATCTGTCCTTTATCAATCTAACTTGCTGCAAGTCCTTCCCATCTCTATTTCTCTGCTGTGCCAACCTGTATAAATCATTTTCTCCCTCTTTACTTTCCAACCGAGCATACAAGTCATCATACGTGCTCTGTTTGGCCTTTGACACTGCGACCCTTGCCTTACGCTGTGTCTCCCTGTACTCCTGTTTACTCTCTTCGGTTTCCTCAATGTCCCACTTCTTCTTAGCTAACCTCTTCCTTTGTACACACTCCTGCACTTCCTCATTCCACCACCAAGTCTCCTCATCTACTGTCCTTCCAGAGGACACACCAAGTATTCTCTTACCTGTCTCCCTGATCACATTAGCTGTAGTTGTCCAGTCATCTGGAAGCACTTCCTGACCACCCAAAGCCTGTTTCAACTCCTCCTTGAAGATAACCCGACACTCTTCCTTTTTCAGCTTCCACCACTTTGTCTTCTGCTCTACCTTTGCCTTCTTCACCTTCCTCACCATCAGCATCATCCTGCACACCACCATCCTATGCTGTTTGGCAACACTCTCACCCGCTACTACTTTGCAGTCACTGACTTCCTTTAAATTACATCGCCTGCACAAGATGTAGTCTACCTGTGTGCTCCTACCTCCACTTTTATAAGTCACCCTATGCTCCTCTCTCTTCTGGAAGAAAGTATTCACCACAGCCATTTCCATCCTTTTTGCAAAATCTACCAACATCTGTCCTTCTGCGTTCCTGTCCTGGATACCAAACCTACCCATCACTTCCTCGTCCCCTCTGTTTCCTGCACCAACATGTCCATTGAAGTCTGCCCCAATGACCACTCTTTCACCTCTGGGGGTAACCTGCATCACTTCATCTAACTCACTCCAGAATCTCTCCTTCTCTTCTCGCTCACATCCTGTCTGTGGGGCATAAGCACTAACAACATTGACCATCACACCTTCAATTTCTAACTTGAGACTCATCACTCTGTCTGACACTCTTTTAACTTCTAGAACATTCC
The DNA here is from genome assembly GCA_024760905.1 of Plotosus lineatus. Lineage (NCBI taxonomy): Eukaryota > Metazoa > Chordata > Actinopteri > Siluriformes > Plotosidae > Plotosus > Plotosus lineatus. The sequence goes on along the minus strand of CM045740.1, from coordinate 24,617,868 downwards.
TGACAAACTCCTCCTTCAAGATGACTCCGACTCCATTTCTCTTCCCATCCACACCATGAAAAAACAGCTTAAACCCTGCTCCTATGCTTCGAGCCTTGCTACCTTTCCACCTGGTCTCCTGAACACACAGTATGTCCACCTTCCTCCTCAGTCATGTCAGCCAGCTCTCTACCTTTTCCTGCCATAGTTCCAACATTCAAAGTCCCTACTTTCAGTCCTAGACTCATGCCTTTCCTCTTCTTTCTCTGGCAACGGACACACCTCCTGCCTCTCCTTCTTCGACGTCTTCGACCAACAGTTGTCCAATTTCCATCAGCACCCTGTTGGTTGACAGCACTGATGGCGGTCGTTGTTAACCCGATCCTCAACTGATCTGGTATGTCATTCTTTCTTGTGATTCGCATATTTTATTTGGCATTTGCTTTGCGCCGGATGCCCTTCCTGACGCAACCCTCTGCATTTATCCGGGCTTGGGACTGGCGTGAGGGAGAGACACTGGTTTGTGCCCCCCCCTCACGGCTGCATTTATGTATATGTATCTATATATATCTATATCTATCTCTCTCTCTCTCTCTATATATATATATATATATATATATATATATATATATAATAAAAATAAAAGGACAGGACAAAGACTTTCTATTGAAACTCCATTTATCACTGCAGATCTGTTTCTCTTCAGGTGATTACAGAAGAATTCTCCTGTAATCACCTGAAGAGAGAGGATGGTTTCACCACCGCTCGAAACAGATCTGTAGTGATAAATGGAGTTTCAACAGAAAGTCTTTGTCCTGTCCTTTTATTTTTATTGTTATTTGCTCTACCAAAAAGTATTGAGCACTCTCTTACGGAAGGATCTACTCAGAAAATCCTCTATATATATATATATATATATATATATATATATATATATATATATATATATATATATATATATATATATATATATATATATATATATATATATATATATATATATATATATATATATATATATATATATATATATATATATATATATGTGTGTATGTATGTATGTATGTATGTATGTATATATGTATATATATATATATATATATATCATATATATATATATATATATATATATATATATATATATATATATATATATAGGGATTCCTCGCTACTTCACGCTTCAATTCATGCGGCCTTAGGGCATCGCGTTTTTTTGTTTTTTTTTTGAATATTCATCAAATTAAAAAATAAGGAAATGAAGGGAGAAAAGTTAAGAAAAATGACGGAAAACAAGGCCAATTATGCAAAAAAAAGCAAACAAACAAACAAAAAACAACCCAAAACTCCCCATCAAAACTACTTACATGTAGTATGTGAGGTGCACATCTATGTGCATGCACGCGTGCGTCTGTATGTGTGTGTGTATTTATATTTTATTTACACCTTAGGTATCATTTTCGAATGTTCAATTTCCATTATAAGCATTTATAGCATTGAATATGTATTTATTCATATTATATACACATATCCATGTATGTATACGTCAGTCGGGTAAGTTGATCTCAGTCCCAATTAACTGCGGAAAGTGAGGGATCCCTGTATCTGTGTGTGCATATGTGTGTGTGTGTGTGTGCGTGCGTGTGTGTGTATATATATATATATATATATATATATATATATATATATATATATATATATATGTGTGTGTGTGTGTGTGTGTGTGTGTGTGTGTATATATATATATAATTTTTTTTTTTTTTTTTAATTATATAGCGTGTTTTCCTTTCGGCTGTTCCCTTCAGGCGTCGCCACAGTGAATCATCTGCTTCCATCTCACCCTATCCTCTACATCTTCTTCTCTTACACCAACTGCCTTCATGTCCTCCTTCACCACATCCATGAATCGTCTCTTTGGTCTTCCTCTGGGCCTTCTGCCTGGTAGTTCCAACCACAGTATCCTACTACCAATATACTCACTATCCCTCCTCTGTACATGTCCAAACCATCTCAATCTAGCCTCTCTGACTTTGTCTCCAAAACATCTTACATGTGCTCTGATGTGCTCATTCCTGATCCTATCCATCCTCGTTACTCTCAAAGAGAACCTCAACATTTTCATCTCTGCTATCTCCGCCTCCTGTCTTTTCCCCAGGGCCACTGTTTCT
>CM045740.1:24548224-24610724 GCA_024760905.1 Plotosus lineatus | reverse complement strand
TCCAGTTCCAAAGGTGTGTCCCCTTTTCTTTTTTCACCCACAGACAGGGTAGGTGAAACCGCCATCTCCTTAAGATAATCATTAGTACTTGCTCGATGAATTGTAGGTTTGTTAGGGAAAACAAATGTTATGTAAGGACAGCTTTAACGTTCATGACGGGAAGTTCATCAGATGGAGGGCAGACAAGAAAGTTGGAAGACACGTCCACAGAGAAGGGATGTAACTGATTGACCCAGTAAATTCCCTTCCTGTGTGTGTGTGTGTGTGTGTGTGTGTGTGTCTGTGTGTGTGTGGGTGGAAGTGGAGGGTTAGTCATTCTCGAATGTGTGCATTGCTTAGGGGAAGACATAGGCCTTTTTTGAGGAACATCCCCCCCCCCCCCCCCCCCCCCACACACACACACAGTAACTGACCACTGAAATAAACACCCTCCTTTACCGCCAACTTTTAAACTGGAGACTCCTTCTTTTATCTTACTTATTTGTTGAATTAGTCTTGTGAAGGCAGGATACACCCTAAACAGACCATTGCAGGGCCAACACCAACATTCACACTCGATCCTACAGACAATTTGGAGCATCCAATTGGCCTAATATGCATGTCTTTGGACTGTAGGAGGACACTGAAGTACCCAGAGGAAACACACATAGAAATGACTGATCTCATTAATTAAATCTCTGCTGTGAGGGAGATGTGGTAACAAGTGTGCCAATAATTTTGTGTTACTGGGATTTATGAAAACATATTAATGGATTGCGACCAATCAGAATGAAGGAATTAACAGCACTGTGATGTAATCATTTTGTAAAGGTTAAAAGTCATGCTGTTTAAAGGTTGAACATGTTCAGAATTCTTGTGCTGTTTGAGTTTCATAATGTTTATGGATCATGACAATATAAGAAGGGATGGTGTTAGTCTTCTGTCATCTTTGCCAAGTGCTATAATGTGAAAAGATATGGCAATAAATAAATAAACAATCTATATATCTGTATATAAATAAGGAACACTTACAGAGTGGGTAATGCTCTCAACCAGACCGTGAACACAAAGACATTCAGGTGAAAGAAGACATTGTGAAATCTTGAATATTTTATTTTTTGTTTTTTTGGTTATTTTTGTTTCAGAAACATTCTCATGCTGAGTCTGCACACCGCTTCACACTGATGTCTCTGATGTAAAAATATATATAAAAGGAAAAAAAAAAAGAATAAAATCACATGAGGTGGCTTTAAGTGTACTGTACTATTTAAAGAGTGATCTTCTATGTGCCATCACAAAAGCCGGTCGCAGTGCAAGCACACCCACAAAAGAAGAGAGCGAGAGAGAGAGAGTAGCAGTCAGGAGTTCAGCAGGAAGTCAAAACAAACAACATCTTTCCTATCGATGGGGCATTTTAATAAATCAATCTAATTCTGTGTTTCTCAATCCTCAGCTGTGACTTTTACTTTCACAATGACCCAGGCACCCATTCCATGTACTTTACAGGAAGCCTCAGGCTTATGGGAAAGGCTTTGCGCACAGAGGGAGGGTGCTAGTTGACTATGACTGTGCTCTAATTTTGTGTATGCACGTCGCAACACATTCACAGAAAGTGGTTTTGTTGAGATTGTTGCATGGGGGAAACCTCTGGGACAAAAATACTTCTCGATTGCAGTGCACTGTGGACTGAACTGATGGTGTAAAAAAACAAAAGGGTTTTTTTGTTTGTTTATCGATTGTGTAGTCAGAGCATCTCCCTATGTCTGAACTTACTTCCTCCTTAGGTTTCAGAAACAATCACCAAATGCAGAGCAGGAGACACGCGCACACAACATCAGTTACACCTATGAATTATGGGCAAGCCAGTGTGGTGCCTGGGGCCCTGAGCTTGCGCACACACACACACACACACACACACACACACACACACTCAAATGAGTGTAATGCGTAACTAAATTTTATTTGACCACATCATTGCTGAATACTCCCATCTGATTTGTCAGAAGCTGATAAGCTTTCCAGAGCAGCAGTAAGTTTATTATTTATTGTTTCCATAGCAACCAGTCTCTAGCAAATATTTCTCAATTAGGGTTCTTGTCTGTACTTTCATTCTTGTAGACTTGTGAAATACCGCCAGTAACAACCCAACCACTGTTCTAGTTCACATCTAATAAGTACAGTATGACTATTTCCCATTTTTACTCCTCCCATTTTACCCAGAATACATCATGTATCCCAGAACACATTTTCTACCAATCAGGCTAACTGTTTAATCCATCCAACCATTTTGATCCTTAATCTTACTAGGGTCCCAGAGAGGCTGGAGCCAATACTGAGTAGCCGACACTGAGTGAAGGTGGGGTACACCATGAACAGCTCATCAGTCCATCACAGGGCCAACACACACTACCATTTACAGTCACATTTACACCAAGGGGCAATTTAGCTCAATGTGTATGTCTTCAGAATGTGGTGAACCGGAGTACCTGGAGGAAGCCCATGTAAGCAAAGGGAAAACATGCAAGCTCCATACGGAAAAGTCCTTCACCTCTTCAGTATTAGTGACTTCTTAAGTTCACCACCATCAACATGGAGGACGTTGTGATGTTCAGCTGCTTCTTACATAATTCCTTGCTTTGGTGTTCCACGATACTTGAAGAACAAGTTTCTGCTTCCTTCTTTTCTTTCTTTTGTGATGATTTCGTTCTTTTTTTGCAAACTAAAAGCCAGAAAATTTATACGTCTCAGAAAACATTTATAAATAGCTGTGAACGTTCTCATGGGTGTGTAAGAAGATGTAATAAAAACACATTTTTTAAATAAATTGGGGAAATGTTGAACTGATACAGGAATGACGCCTGTCAATCATAATGCTAAAAAGCTTTTCTCTGCATAACAGTTGAAACACTAAACACTTCTCGATGCATGACAGCATTCCTGGTTGGCAGGTCAGTTAACTCGTAGTCCAAGGTTTACACTGGGGCGAGATGTCCACAATCACCATGATTTACAAGAATCATGAGTATTACCAGGAGGTTGTAAGATCAAATCACAATATTAAGGCAGTGCTTCTCAAATAGTTTGGTGGCCCGGTATGATGCCAGAGGAGAGCGCGTATGACCCTGGGGAACATTATTTTCTGGAATCGTGTACGAGATATGTGTAATTGCACCTCCACTCCACTAGTTGGCAGTGGCGCTCTCATTGGCGCTATGATGTAGCGGTTTTTCGCACGAGCAAACGATATGACGTGCAGTAAACAACACGGAAATTTTTCTCACAGGAACGAAGAGGAAGGTGGAGAGAGACGGAGATATTGAGACATAAATAAGGTGAATGAGTTTAAATAAGGATGTATTTTTTTTTAAATTTCAGGCACATTGGTGCACTTTAAATCCTTTCTGTTACAGATTAAAAAACAATGTTCATGAAGGTTTTAATTGTAAATTGAACTATATTTCCTTCTTTTTTTAATGTTAATAAAGATACAAATTTATGCAGAGGTGTACTAATAACAAATTTAGAGACAAATAATACAGTACTAAGGAAATATCACAGTCGCTCAGGCGGCGGTGAGGGGGACGTTTTTTTTCTTCCTAGAGGGGGCGCCACAGAAATTATGACGCACTGAAATAAAGGGAACTTGCTGAATTTGTGATGGTCTTGAGGGAACTTGTGATGATTTCGATGGAATTTGGGGGATTTACAATGATCTTGAGAGAACTTGGGGGATTTGTGATGATTCACTAATTGTGGAAAAATATTTGACTGTCAAAAATTTAGCCTTGATTACTATGATGCTTTTCGATTTGTTCCCAGTCGTGATAGAACATGGGAATCATTGTTGAGCTTAACAGACCATAACAGAGCGTAACAGACCTTGAGACGCTATTGTAGGGGATTTTGATGAACATGGAAACACAATTCTTCAAGTTTCATCTCTCGGATTTACCCTTCCTCCTTTTTATACCCCAATCGTAATCCAAATGTTCTCATAATTCACGGAGCGCCACTCTTTATCGAATCACAGAGATAGTGGGCATTGAGCCTCAGTGTAAACTCAACGTATATTTTCCACAGGCAGTATATTTTTTTTTCCTGTAAACAAATTCTCCTGAGACTCATAAAGCCAGTAAAAGAAAAAGATTTCCATTTCTGTACTGAGCAACTACCAAAGAATGCAGATCTTGTGTAATCTATTGTTTGCTACATTACGTGAAGAGCATTGTTCTGTAGGCTGGACCTGCCTTTAAGATGCATTCATTGTGATTTTTTGTTTTTTTACGTCATGTTATGAACGGTCGTTTGCACGCACAGAATAATTCATGCAAAAGAAAAATCACGATAAAACCCACCTAACTCCGGAATTATAAATACCAGGATTTTATAATTCCAGTGTTAGGTAGGTTTTATCTTTATAGCTATAATATAAGAATATTATTATACATTTACAAGTGTATTTGAGTGAAATGTTAGCACACCCCTTTCTAAACACTTACTGTCTGACTCTCCCTTTAATTTTTTTACCCTTTTTCAAATTTTAAGAATTAAATACATCAACGCAGCTCCTTTTATTACTCATCACTCACTCATTCTCAAACCTCTCAATCCTAATACAGTACATTCGCGGGGTAGCCTATCTCAGCCGACACTGGGCATATACCCTGAATAGCTTGCTAAACTGTAACAGGACACACACACACACACACACACAATCATGCACATTCACTCACATCTAGGGGTAATTTGGAACAGCCAATTATAGTCTAATGTGCATGTCTTTGGAGTGTCAGAAGAAACCACTCAAACCCGGGATAACATGCAAACTCCACATAGAAACACTGTCGCCAAGCCTGGGACTCGAACCCAGAGAACCTTTTTGCTTAGAGGTGGATGCTCTAACCACTATGCCACCGTGCCGCCTACTTTAATTATTTGGAAACCTCTAAGAAACATTTATGAAACATATGAAACATACGTGTAAATTAAATTAAAAATCATAGTAATTTACATTTACTGCATTTAGCGAATGCTTTTATCCAAAGTGACTTAATTTTTTGATTTTTGTACAACTGAGCAGGTGAGAGTGAGGGCCTTGCTCAAGTGCCCTACTGTGGCAACATGGTGGTAATGGTGCTTAAAACCCCTGACCTTCAGGTCACTAACCCAGGGACAGCAGATCTCTAAATACTGAGTCGTTACTTAAATTTAATAATAAGAATAGCAGTAGTAGTAATAGTAATAATAGTAATAATAATAATAAATATATTAATATTGTAATTACTACAGTCTGTCTGTCTTCCTTTCGGCTTTTACTCGGGAGTCGCCACAGCGAATCATCTGATTCGCACATTTGATTTGGCAGAGGTTTTAACATCGGATGCCCTTCCTGTCACAACCCTTTTTAGCAAGGGACAGAAACACGCTGACGACTTTGCAGCTACTCTTTACGAAAGTCAGCAATGGTTCTTTTACATGCCTCTCACCATAGACAGTGAGAGACATGGCCGGCCTTTGATAACCCAGTTAGCCGCACTGGGGGGACAGTGACAACCTTGTGGAAAGTGGGACTTGAACCCCCAACCTTTGGATCAGCAATCCAGTGCTCTATACCACTAGACCACCACTGCCCCTGTAATTACTACAGTAACATTTAATAATAAATTTACAAGGGGTGCACAAACATTCGCACCATGTTCAAATCAGACTTGAAATGAGCAAAGCATATTCAGAAATCTACATCTTTATTGATTTAAAAAACATGAGAACAAGGAACAATATTTAAAACTGATTTTTTTTTTTTTTTTTATAAAACAAACAAGCAAACAACAACAACAAAAACAAAACAACATCCATGAATCGAAAATCAAGGCAAGTCGCCACTAAGTCACGTTGTCTTGTGATTGCACGGAGGCTAGAGTTCCCATCAGGTCATAAAGGGGTAAAGAGGAACAGAGGAAAAAGGAGCAAAGGCTTATGGGGGGAAAAAAAAAACAACCCCTCCCCACATAAAAAAACAACCAACCAAATATTCCAAAAGCATGATTGACATTTAGATTTACAGCATTTGGCAGACACTCTTATCTAGAGTGACTTACAATTATCATATTTTATACAAGTTGAGCAATGGAGGGTTTAAGGGCCTTGTTCAGTTGTACAGTGGGTATTGAACCGCTGACCTCCAAATTAGTAACCCATCATATAAACCACTAAGCCACGCCTACTCTTGTTCTCGGTTATCACTGTGATGTGTTTATTAGTTAACACATTTAAACAGAACCCACCATCCTTTTATTATTAGAGTAAACCAATACTGTCTTCCAAAACTCTGATATCTTTGGCGAGAGGGTGTGGCGGATGGAAAGAGCTCAATACGTGCTTAAAATATAACAAACGTCATCATCACTGACACGCACAACCTTACATCAGGACAATTATGTACGACGTGTGGTATCTCGACTGCTTCAACAGTCTCAAGGCTTCTTCCAAAAAAAATCTCATGTGAAAATAAATGGAGAAATTTGGCCAATTTCATCCTGAAATATCAGATCAGATACAAGACAATTATACCAGGTTGAGGTCACATCTCTTCCACAATGATCCCGAAGCAGGAAAATTAGAAAAAAGGCTTCAAGTGCACATCATGGATCGTAGAGTCGCCTCGTCAGACCAAGAAAAATGACAAAAGTGTCCTTCGTTAACCATAAACCTTCAGGATTGACAACTAGTTGTTGGGTTTTTTCAGATTCTTCTAAAGATCTCACTTCACAGAAGGCAGAAAAGCTCAAAGTGTAAAAAAAAATAGATTCAACACCAGTTCAATAAATAAAGTATTTCTGGAATGAGGAAATTATTACAGTATGCACATTTACTGCTTTCACTCTTCATTAAAACATTATTATTCATTGTCTTTGTACAAAAATATAAGTTTGTCATCAAAAAAGAAAGTAAACAAAGAAAAAAGAAAAACATTCAAGTTTCAAAAATATATATTTCTGTTTTTGACACTCAGAAAAAGTCTCATTAACAGTTTCGAATTGAAGCCTTATTCGCACTGATAAGAATATAGACATACAGAGGTATTTATATTAATGTCTACAGAGTATATATACTGTATATGGATTTCAGGGGGGGTTATTAGGAAAGGAAGTTGGCTGTTGGAGAGAAATTCAGTGCACTGACAATGTGATAAGAGCTCTTGCCAATAACCTTGCAAAATAACAATAAAGAAGCCAGAAAGCAAGCTGTGGTCAAGAGGCTGGTGCCAAAACTTATGAAATGTGCACTGTGTTCTCAGGTAGAATCACGCAGTCAAGTCATCTAGAAAGGAGGTGGCACAAGAGCTGTATCTTTAATATGTAAACTGAAGGTGAAAAAAAAAGGTAATATTTACTTGTATTGGGTGCCAATACTTCTGCACAACATCGGTGTGAACGGTTTAAAATACTATACTCATGTACACCAAAGTCAGGGGTTCACATGGCAAGAGCTGATTTGTTTATGTTGATATAAATACCAAAATTATTTATAACCTTTTAAAAATTGTATGACTTTTATTCTTTTTAATTGTCTTCAGAATTGTACAGGTATCATTACACGCCTTGTCTTAACATAAGCACGATTTCAGCGATTCAACAAAAGAAAAATAGTATATTCAAACAATTCCTTTCTGGCTGTTATAGATATTACCCTGTATAGTAACGTGAATATAAAGTAAACGAGTTCTGGACCGATTCTTCGATAACGTGGATCGTACCAAGAACATATACAAAGTTTAGGGTTTTTTATTGTTTACACACACACACACACACACACACACACACACACACAAACCAAAAACAGAGGCAAAAAATTATGCTGTACACAAAGGATAAATATTAGACATTGTTCACTGTTTCGATTTTATGTGCAACTATGTATTTCCAAAAACAAACAAACAAAAAGTGTCAACACGACACTGGAATTCGAACCTGTACATCGTCTTATACAAACAACATAAATATCATCGATAAAGTTTTTGCATAAATAAATTTTTAGTTTTTTTTTTTTTTTTTAACAAAAAAAAAAAGTACTTTTCATCAAAAGCCCTTGTCTGGCACAAAGCCCTCATATGGAAACTTGTCCCTTTTTTTCCCCTCAAAGGTTTAAATAAAAATAAGGGGAAAAAGAGATTAACCACAAGACATAAAAACACAACCCACTGAATACAGTGCAAAAGGTCTCGGAATGTTATGGAATTTTTTTTTGCCCCCACCAAAAAAGAATGTGCTGCATACGCAAAAAAATTAAACATGGTTGTTTTGTATCCCCCCCAAAATAATAATTTAATAAACGGATGCGCTGTATCACAAAAGTAATTATAAATAATTTAATCTTAAAAAAAAAAAAAAAAAAAAAAAAAAAAAAAAGCTGCTCAGGACCAAACTTTTGTTCTTGTTCATTTCATTATATAATAAAATACAGTCTGTGAAATAATACTTTAAAAAAAAAAAAAAGTTAGTTAAAGATTGATGAAAAAAAATTTTATTTTAATAAAATAAAATAAACAAAATTAAATATTTTTCCTGTTTTCACAAATTGCACAATATCAAACAAACCGACAAAGGTACCAAAAATCTTCAATGTCAATCACTCAGACTGGACTGCAACAGATAATTCCACTGAATTAACTACAACACGTCTGACATTTTTAATATTTAATCTGAATATGAATCTGAATATGAAAGGGGTGTGTACTTCAGGGTTGAACAAGTGCAGAATACACCTTGGATCAGGAACAGGAGTTATTTCCCCTGGTGTGGCCGTAGCACTGTAGGTTCATTCAAGTCAAAATACAGAATAAAAGTTCTGATTTCTAGAATAGTGCATGTTGGTTAAAAAACATTACCCTGTGATTACAAGTGCGACTGTACTCCCATCCTAGTAAAGAAAAAAACTTTAAATCACAAGCTGCTCATCCTGAAAAGTGATGAAAAAAGGGTCGGATGGAATCCCAGCTGCGAGTCTACGTCCTGTGTCCTGAAGTCGTTTTGAGACGTCATTACGCCGCGTTTGATTAGTATTGCTGTGAAACAGTCTCTCGGTCCTCATTAAGCCGGGTACAAAAGTGCAGTCTGGTGAGAAATGGCGACGAAGCGTCTTCCCTTTTTGATCGTGGTCTGTAAGTGAGGACGAGAGAGAGAGATAGATAGATAGAGAGAGAGAGGAGCTTGTGGCCAGAGCTCACGCTGACAATTTTTTTTGCACTCTCTGTGAGGTTCCGTGTCAGCCAGGAACAAGGTTTCCGTTCTCTTTCTGCCCTTTTTCTGGCGTTCACTGTTCTCTTTTGCAGCGACAAGAAGTAGCAAAAGGCAAATCGAGAATTCCGAGAGGAGGAAAATAAACAGCCCCTTCAGCAGCTGGCACTCTCGCCGCTTTTCACCATGCCAGTTGATCCGACTGCAATTTGACAGCCATTGGTGACGTGGTTCATGACTTTCTGTTTCAGTTGTGCGACCTGTTCGCGCAAGATGCTGGCGGTGGACGCCAGGTCTGAGTTCTGGGTCTTGAGCACCTTCACCTTCTCCTCCAGCCGTGAAATGCGCTCCAGCTTCCTCTTGCGACACTTGGAGGCCGCGATGCGATTCCGCAGCTTCTTCCGCTCTGCCTTGATCCTTTCTTGGGTCTCCAGGTCGATAGGTGAGAGGGAAGGCGGAGAACTGGTTGGATCTCCTCCAGGGGGGTGAGGAACCTCTGGAACGGTCTGAGGAGCATCCAGACCTCGACCATGAGGGTGAATACTCTGGGCCTGGCTGGAGTGGGCCGTAGCATGAGCAGAGGCGTAGGGGTTCTGACCTCCAGGGTATGATGCGGGGAGCTGGTTGGGGTTATAACTGCTCAGGTTGGTGTAGATGGGCATCTCTGAGCTCGACATAAGGTTCCTTTGATACGGACCCTGAATGGACGACGATGGAGATATGGGAGCGCCGACCAACTGGTTCTGTTTGTGTAGGTCTGCCAAAGCTTTGACGAAACCGTCTGCAAAGCCTTCCTGCTCGTTTGTGGCATGGTTCCTGTACATGAAAGCATTCGTGGAAGAGTTAGGCGCCGGGCTTGTCGTGACCAGCCCCTGGTTAGACTGGATGATCAAGTGTTCCAGCTCAGGATTGGCGAGTTTCAAGAGATTCATGTCGGACATCAAGGAGCTGTTTGGGTTGCTATTCATGCCTAGGCTTGGGTTGAGGCCGTTCCCAGCCTGGCTCTGCAACAGCTTCAGACCTGGTGTGCCTCCGACTGCACCAGGAAAATTGTGCACGGCCATGTTCTTCTTACTCATCATCTTGTGGCTTTGATAGCGATCGTAGTCTGGAAGTTGATCGAAGTTTGGAACACTCGGCATATCATCGTGGTAGAAGGGTGTTTCCATCTTACCTGTCATTGACGCAGAAGTTGGGAATCTTCATAATCTGATTACGGCCGATCAGAGGGGGAAGGGTTTCATATCAAACATAGTCCATACCAGGCACAATGGGGTGAGGTGGGGCGGCTCTGTCCAGTAACCTGTAAGAAAGACAAGAGAATAAATATGAAGGCAAAACTTCTCACAGACAGATCTGAGGCCAAAATATGGGACATTCAGCCAAACTAGGACACACAGCTCACCAGATTAAACCCTCCCACACCATGCCGTTGTTTACCATCCATGGGTTTTTTTTTTTGTTTTTTTTTTACTTATATATTTTTAAAATCATTATGATTCATCCCGACTGTTTTTATGATAAAAATAATTATTATTGCTATTAATAACTCATTCCCTTTAACGCATATGAACTCGTGTCGGCTATTAAAAAACATCTGTAGATTCTAAGAAGTAAGTGATGAATAATGATTACAGTAAGTCGCGCGCGCGTCTCTTACTGTCTGTGTAGGTGACAGGAAAACCCGAAGCAACGAGTCACTCGAATGATCTTCCCATCAAACGCATCCCAGTGACTCAAAAGTGAGCGCGTACGTGTGTTCGCGATTAGTCAGTAATCAGATATGAAATAATACCGTGTGCAAGGTGGTAGGCGATCCCGTCACCCGCGCGAGCGATCGACGCACTTCACTCCACTCCGAGCGCGAGATCCACCGGCTCCGGGTCCAACAGCGTCACACTCACAGCCTCCATATAATCCAAAACAAAAACAAATCCGACGACTTACGTTTAACGCTGAAGGACAAATATATATATATGTGAGTGTGTGTTTTTTTTATAGATCTATATCTCGCGTCGTCACAACACACTGTCGGTCGGTATGTGTGTGTGCATGCGTACGTGCTTCTCTCGCTCCGTCTCCTTGCGAATGCGGGACTTTTCTGCTCGGCTGCCCGTTAAAACTACACGCCCTCCTTCTCCGCTCCACTCCACTTCCTGATGGCTGTCCCGCGCTCTCCTGACTCCGCCCCTCTTCTTTGATTGGTTCTCCCGAGTTGTGTAAAGATAGCCAGTAGGTAGGGGGAAGCTTAATCGTTCCTATAGAAACCAAATGGGCGTTTCTGGTTTCTTTTCCCTTTTGTGAGTCGATTCTTTAGATTAAAAGAATCGACTCGTTCTCATTTCCTTTCTCGTGTTGGTTCATACAGTTTATTATGAAGGCTCAGGGTGTAGCATGAATATCTGTTATTGAACATTGCTAATAAGAAGCTATTGCTACTAATACAGAACTGAACAACAAAAATAATGATGGTGATGATGTTATTATTATTAATTATTATTATTATTATTATTATTATTATTATTATTATTATTATTATTAAGTCGTGGTGACATAGTGGTTTGCATGTCCGCCTCACAGGAAGAAGGTCCTGGGTTTTATTCCCAGTTCGGGTGTTATGTTAATGGTTGCGATTCGTATGTTCTCCCCGTGCTTGCGCGGGTTACCTCTGGGTACTCCGGTTTCATCCCACAGTCCAAAAACATGCACACTAGACTAATTGGCTGGTCTAAATTGCCCCGAGGGATGAGTGTGTATTGGTCCTGTGATGGACTGGCAAGTCAGTCAGGGTGTACACCGACTTCACCCATAGTCAGCTAAGATTGGCGCCAGCCTCTCTGTGATCATAATTACTATTAAGCATTTAGAAAATGAATGATTAACGAGTACCAATCAATCAATACAGTATATTCAAGAAGCTAAACTATTATTCATTCATCATCAATTACATTTGTAAGTCGCTTAATCCTAATTAGCATCACATGGAGGCTGGTTCCCATCTCAGCCGATTATGGTACACCCTGGACAGCTTGCTAGTGAGGCAGACATGCTAACCACTATGTCACCATGCCACCTAATAAACTCTTTATTCATTCACTTTCTGAACAGCTTAATCCTAATTAAGGTCACAGGGAGGTTGACGCCATCTCAGCCGACTCTCGGTGAGGGCAGGGTACAACCTGGACAGCTCGACAGGCCATTGCAGGGCCAACACTCGCACACCCATTCATACACTCACACCTAGGGCTGATTTAGAACAGCCAATTAGCCTACCCATGCATGTTTTTGTAGTGTGGGAAGAAACCGGAGTACCCATGAAAAGAAACCCAGGCAAGTATGGAGAGAACATGCAAACTCCACACAGAAATGCCCAAGCTGGAAATCAAACCCAGGACCTTCTTGCTGTGAAGTGGACGTGCTAACCACTACACCACCGTGCTGCCCACTGTGAGATGGATGTGCTAACCATTACGCCACGTCTAAACTATCATAGAAAATATAAATGTATTTATAAGACGTGTTCACTGACCTTTCACATGGCACCAACTGGCATATATAATGTCACACGCAACTCTCAAATCTTACAGACAGTGGGAAAGCTATGCAAAATTGCTAATAGTTTTTTAATTTAAATAACATAAATTATGGGGCAGTAGTGTCATGGTGGTAAGGTGCTGGATTACCGATCCTAAGGTGGAGGGTTCAAGCCCCACTGTCAACGGTTGTCATTACTGTCTCCCCAGTGTAGCTAACTGGGTTAGCAATGGCCGGCCAAGTCTCTCACTGTCTATGGTGAGCTATGAATGAAAAAGAACCATTGCTGACCTTCATGAAGAGTAGGCTGTATAGCTGTCAACCTGTTTCTGCCCTGCGATGGCCTGGTGAGCTGTCCAGGGTGTACTCGGCCCTTTCCCAGAGTTGACTGAGATGGGCGCCAGCCTTCCCGTGACCTTAATTAGGGTTAAGCGGTTCAGAAAATTAATAAATGAATGATAAATTATTAGATAATTAGGCCTAACATTAGGTTACATTTCATTCCCTGAATGATGTGTTTACGCTTATACCACGAATACCATTACTACTGTCATGACATTAGTTTCTATCTCAGTAGTTGAGAAATTGGAATTTAAAAATGTACCTCTTCCGAGTCTTTGGATGCACACATGCTCTGTTTAACTTGAAGATGAAGTTCAACTTCAAATCGTATCAAAATATGATTCAGGTAATCAGTGGCTTGCTAAATTGAATAACGTACTATGACTGCGCACACACCCATGGACTGCGGACAAACAAAAACATACACAATTTATGGTGGAACCAAAACCGTTACCTTCCTTGTAGCTCACACGAAAGATAGTAACATAGGATGTTGTAGTAATGATAAAATAAAATGAAGTAGTATAGATATGTGTATGGTAGGAGTATGAAATAGAGTAAGAACATATATTAAGACAGTATATAGTAATATCATATACAATATGATGCTATGTGACAGAATAATATATACATATAATAAATAACACACACACACACACACACACACACACACACACATACATACATACATATATATGGGGCAGTGGTGGTCTAGTGGATAGGGCGTGGGATCGCTGATCCAAAGGTTGGGGGTTCGAGTCCCCACAGGGTTGTCACTGTCGCCCGAGTGCTGCTAACTGGGTTATCAAAGGCGGGCCATGTCTCTCACTGTCTATGGTGAGAGGCATGTAAAAGAACCATTGCTGACTTTCGTAAAGAGTAGCTGCAAAGCCGTCAGCGTGTTTCTGTCCCTTGCTAAAAGGGTTGTGACAGGAAGGGCATCCGACGTAAAAACCTATGCCAAATCAAATGTGCGAATCAGATGATTCACTGTGGCGACTCCCAAGAAAAGGTAAAAAGCAGAAAGAAAGATATATTATAATAATAAGGGTACTGGTTCAATACCGATAGTAATGAGTGAAGCAAAGTTGTTTGTTGATTTGTGTCCAGCTGTAGGTGTTAATTCAACACCAAGGGGATTTTATTATGTTCAACACATCATACTAATACTCAAGGGTGTAGTTCTGGGAAAGCAATTGCACTGTTTGTCACTTATTTGTCATCACCTCAAAGAGATCCAAGTAATAATTTAGACTTATTTTATGCTGATATAGCTAAATACATACTACCTGTATGTACATGCCTGCACAGAATAACTCTCTTGTGTATTATCATGAAATATTCTGTACATTTTCACGTAAACACCCACAAGATTGACATGCAACCGTCAATTCAGATAAGATTTAGGGTGTGTGCCTATATAAAACAATCAGAAGCGGACTTTTCCTTAGTCACAGCTCAGATTAGTCATGATCAATCAGTCAGCCATAAAATCTATTTGTACAAATTGAATGAAGTTTGGGGAATCCAGTGGGCAGCTCTTCACGCTAACAGAACGTCCATGTTATGGGAGATTCACTCTCTCGCTCACTCAGTGGGTCTTGTTCACTTCCAGGGTCTCATGTTACCATTTACACTCACAGTTAGGGACAATTTGTCAGAGCCCTACAATCTAATGTGCTTGTCTTTGAACTATGTGACGTAAGCACACTACCAAGAAAAAACCCACGAGCACATGCAAATTTCATATAGAACCAGGACTGGCACCCGTGACCTTCTTGCTATGATCCCAATCACTACACCACCATGCCATCCATTATAGTATTTTTATAGTATATGCAGTACATGTGTTCATATAGCTGTAATTCGAGTATTTAACCCAGGCATAATTTCACATAAATAAATGAATAAACAAACATTGACACAATGACTACATTTTGTTTACCCGTGTTGTACTATGATAGAATGGCCTCGAGATGAGATTTGCCTGGAAAAGCCCATTTCTGATGACATACTTTGAAGCTGGATGTAATTTCTGGTGAGGATCGCATGCATTCAAATAAAGAAACAAAAAATAATTAGCAGAGACTTTCTGTAAGGAAATGTAACTGTTGAAAGATTACTGAGATAATATAGGAACAATTATTATTATTAACAACATTATTATTAAACATAATTATCACTGTTTTTTTTCTTCCTTTTCTTCTTTGTGGACAATCTTTTCTTGTTTTTGCAATTCTCCTTCTCATCCTTTTTGTTCTCATAGTTCTCGTTCTCCAGCTTCTTCTCATTTGCCTCTTCTTATCTTTCTCGTCTTCATCCTCCCTCTCATTCTCTTCCATCTCTTGTTCTCCGTAGTCTTATCCTTCTCCTCATTCTTCTTCTGTATCTTCTCTTATCCATCTCCTCTTCCTCCTCCTCATTTATGCATGCTGTCTTTTTTTCCTCTAACTCCTTCTCTTTTTTGTTTTGCTAGGTTTTTGTTCTGAAGCTCTTCCTCCTCCTCCTCCTCCTCCTCCTCTTTGCCTTCTCCTATTCTGTGTTCTCCTCCCCTTCTTTTTATCCTTCTCCTCTTCCTTCCTTCCTTCCATCCATCCATCCATCCATCCATCATTCATTCATTCATTCATTCTTCTTACTCATCTTCTCTAGCTCCTTCTTGTCCTTTATGTTCTTCTAGGTCTTGTTCTCTATTTCCTTCCCCTCCTTCTTCTTTCTTCTTTTACTTTCGGCTGCTCCCTTCAGGGGTCGCCACAGCAAATCATCCGCCTCCACCTCACCCTGTCCTCCGCATCTTCTTTTCTGACTCCAACGACCTTCATGTCTTCCTTCACCACATCCATAAATCTTCTTCTTCTTCTCTTCTATTTCCTTCCCCTCCTCATTCTTCTACTTCTGTTTCTTCATTATCTCCTCTTCATGCCATTTCTTGTTTTCCTTCTCCTTCTTTTTCTTAGCTTGTAGGTTATTTCAGTAGTTGTGGTTTTGGGTTTAAAAAGTGTTTTCTAGCATTATGTTAAAAAACAACACTAGTTCGATGCTAGTTTAAATATTTTACCTGAACTACTAAGTTCAGTTGATCCGCTTCATAGAACTGCTCTTTTTTTAAGGGAACACTTTCCACTTATAATATCAGTAGGTGAAACGGTGAAGGTGTTCAGAGATGTTGCATTGTCAGTGCGATGCTTTCAGGGTTACAAAGAGCACGCTCTGTGCTGACAGGGTTGAGGACAGTGTCAATGCCCAAAGCAATAACCCTGCTATCCTGATCAACATGGAGGCTGGATCTCACCCATCTACCTGAATTAACCTCCCGAAAGGTGATCTGCTGCGGGATATTATTCTGTCCAACCCGAAACACATACACAGATGATGTCAGACTTTCATACACATTATTAATGATTGCAGGAGTTATCCTTCAGTGCATAATTTCTTTCAAGGTCGGGAGTTGTTTTCAAGCTCATACAGCCACCGCGGGGTTTAACTCACGAAGAGGAGTCATTGCAGGCCAAAATGAGTGATGTGATACACACAGACTGAGCTGGAGAGGAAACAAGATCTGTGATTTTTGCTAACACCTTGGCAGGGAACATGAAAATTAAAAACATCTTGTAAGTCACTTTAAAAAAAAAAGATGCATCCGTCTGCTTTCACACCTGTTCATCTATTTGCTGAGTCTGAATCAAAGTGAAATTTGATACTCATGGTGCATTTGAAATTTAGTTTGGTTTCATAGCCGACTAAAAACCAAAAGAGGGGCATTTAAGGCTAAATACATCCTTGTAACCTCTTTCGTTCATCATTCAGAAATACTGTAATGGAAATCAGCCAAAACCTCACTAGAACTTTCGCTTCACAACTGAAAGGCCCTGGATTCATTTCCTGGCTTTAAGGAGAGTGTTTCTCCGCGCGTTCTTTAATGGGTTTCCTTTGGGTTTCCTCCCACAGTCCAAAAATATGCATATTAGCCTAACTTGATATTCCTGATTGCCCCTAACTGTGTGTGTGTGTGTGTGTGTGTGTGTGTGTGTGTGTGTGTGTGTGTGTGTGTGTGTGTTGTGTGAGTAGCTGTGTGTGTTTTGGCTGAGTCAGCTAGGATGGGCTCCAGCCTCCCCGCAACCCTAATAAAGTATAAAGCGAAGGAAGAAGATGAACCATAAGCCACTCATAACCGTGGACGGATTTTCACTAAACTACCCAATATGAATCCTTCAGATACATTAATTTGTTTTTTAATGTCAAGGTCAAATGTGAAGGTAAAGTGCTTATACCTTCAAAACTAGTGCCGATAGATGTGCCAGTACAGTACTATGGAGCACTAATAGAAAACCATCTATGGACTCTCAAATGGGATGAATTCCTTTGACTTTGAGTGACCTTCAAAGGTCAAATCCCAGTTAAATTTTCAAACAAGAGAGGATTTTAAATTAATTTAACCACATCCACGTACTACAGAACACACGGGTACTTAAAGCCAGTAGTCGTACAAGGCCTGATTAGCACATACTGCAATCTATGACTGCCTTTCTAGCTAATTAATACAATAAGGACCAAGTTTAAACCAAGGGTCAACTATCCAAAAATCTGTAACCAAATAAAGAAAACAAGCCCAGACCCACTCCAGATCTGAATTCAGTTAATTTAGCTGAGTCGATTCAGAGTTGAATCCCTTTCACATGCAGTTCTCTTGGAAGTGCACCGACATAGCCTCGCTCAGATGCTCTCGAACTGGTTGTTTTGGTCCCCACCCGAGAATGAATGCTGTGTTCTTACCTGCCTAAAGAACCAACATTCCCCTCAAATGGACAGCTCGTGTGAACACACCTAGAGATTATGATCAGTGTGTCTTCCTTTTTTTCATGCAAAAACAAGAAACTATTTCATAATCCTGATTTCTCTGACAGAGTGCTCTGTTGATGTGAAAATAACCAGAAAATAAAATCCTGTTACAGTAGATGAAAGGAAGAAGGCCACGAATTCTGGATTTAAAAATCCCAGCGTTTATTTCCTATCATTTCAAAGGCGGCTGAGGACTTATTTTCCATTCGCCTCCAAGCAGATGGGAGAAATAATCTTTCAGTATAGTTCTTAGTCTTTGATGGCTGAAAAGTTTTGCTATATTTGTAACGAAGCGCTAATATAAGGAACTGCTGCTGTGTTTCCGCGCTCTCTTTTCACACTCTCCATTCAGCTCGGAATTGAATGCTTTAATGACACCCACCTTAGAGCGGGATGAAGAAAGAAAGCTTCTTACCTTGATGAAAAGCATTCTGGTTTTTAACAAAAGGACTGGTCTGTTATTTATTATCAGCAGGAATATCCAATGTAATCACACTGCCAGGCAGCAGCCAATGGCAGTTAGTTAATCTTGCATGGAAGACTATTGTTCCAAGAGTCCATTAGCTACTCTCACTCTATTCATTTATTTGAGCGAATGAGCTATAGCTTTTAGTTCTTCTTGGGCTTTCTGTGCTTCAAGAAGGTCTTTTAGAAAGATGAACTAGATCAAGGGGATGTAAAGAGATATACACTTGTCTAAGGCCGCAAGATTATGATATAATTTATCAGTATTTTGATGCTAAGGAAGAATAATCTCTATGTTTTAAAGAAGCAACTGTTTATTAGTAGTACAGGGATCCCTCAATTTCCGCGGTTAATTGGGACCGAGATCCCCACGTGACCATCGAAATCCGCTAAGTAGGATCACTTGAGCTGTTCATGGTATATGCCGGCTTTGCCCAATGCTGGCTATGATGGGCTCAGCTTCCATGTGACCCAAGTAGGATAAATTGATTTGGCAAGTGATGATGATGATGATGAAGAAACATTTTGTTTTAATTAAATTTTATTAACGCCCCAAATCCTGTGACCAGTCTTTTGACCTTACAAGGTCAATCAGTGGAAAAGTGGATTTCCTGTCTGTCCCTTTTGGCATCTCTGGGTATACCTCACTTTGATTCTCAGATTGAAGCTTTTCAAAATTGAATATGTGGAAATGTCTCACTTCAAAACTCTGAAACCTTGCTCTGACCTTGATATTTGAACTTGACATTTGCCAAACCACTTAATGAAGTAATTAACTTATTTAACATTTATAATTACAACATTTGTGAGCCACTCCACCGAAAGTAGGGTCTTGTGTCCAAAAATGAAAAATGAGCTTTTAACACCGTCATAGAGGAGGCCCAATGCTGCAAAATGCAGCAAAAAGTTTGTCAATACCTTTAAAACTGAGCGAGCTATGCCATTTCTTGTGTCAGAATTCAACTAAAAATTTCAAAAGACGTTTTGGAGAAAAATGAGCACAAAGATAGCACTTCTTCCAAGATCATTAGCCCTTAGCAACCAAACATTTTTATGCACCTCAGCCATATAAACTTTTAGAAAACATGTCCAGGAAAACTTTTAGGAAGAGATGATAAGAGAAATCATCCTCATTTTAATCTGACACACCATTTTTAATCCATCAGTCACCGTGGTAACCCCCAATAAATGAACAAAAAAAACCCGACATATTTTTTTTTCCATTTCTGTTTATTCCAATAAGATCAGTATGTATCTTTTTGACCATTATATAAAGGTTCAAATGCCTTCAAATGATACTGATTGAAAAAAAACACTGTCAGGTTCAAACAATCACACTGAAATTAAGAAAACGATATAACAAAACTCTCTGATCTCTTTATACAAGTAAGCTTCATCAACTCTGCCCTCATCATTATCATATTAATCTATATCCTGCTCAGCAGAAAGGATCACATGTCATCCTAAACACAACAAAACTGACTCATCACACTTTTATTAATAGATGCCTCTTCTTCATGAAGATTTTGAACATATGAACAAAGTGAAAAGAATGAAACATTTAATTATTTATCAGGTCTTGACCAATTTTCGTACAAAACTAAACTCACGATCCAGCATGTCCAGTTCAGACAAGATTACACACAAATCAAATAATCAAAAAAGTTCCGTAATCAAATTTTGCATGCAGAGAAAAATACTCACCGGCGAAATAATCTTCAAGAACGTCAAGCATTCCGGCATTTTCAAAGCTGAATTCTCGCGTCGAATTTAACATCTATACTAATGCTGTTAGACATCACAGATGACATTTCACTCTCCTTTTCCAGAAATTATGTGTATTCACAATCTTATAAATAAACTTAATGACTGTTATTGAAGAGAAGTCAGAGATAAGTTCCGCATGACTAGTCAGAAAATAAACTGGAAGTTAATGTGTGATGGGCACTGCGCATGTGCAAGCCCGAGCTGACCAATCAGTGTGCTCGTTTCAGATCTTTCTTAGCAACTAGCCTGCATTGTTTACAAACATATCATCTTCATAACCTTTATTTTATTCACTGAAACGGCATTTTAATATCAAAACAGTATCCAAAATGGAGAGACTACTTCACGGCCGTTCTTCTGGTGTATGGATTATAGTATGTCTTGTACCGAACACGGTGAATAATTGCAACAAAAACAAATAAGTTTGCTATTGTTTTTATCTCGTTTTATCAGGGTACTCGTCAGAAAAATGGGGGGAAAATACATTTTTAGTGAGTTTTAGTTGATTTCATGTGAGCAAGTGATAGTTGAATACTTGTTTTAATAGTTTATGCAAAAATTTTGAAAAAATGGACCATTTTTACTTTTCTGGCCTTTATCTCAAAAGTGGTCTGTGCGACAATTGCCTACTTTCGGTGGAGCGCCTCACATTTAGCAGACATTCTTATCCAGAGCGACTTGCAGAAGTGCTTTAAAGTCTGTATCAGTGAATATATTCTTATACTGGTTTGTTAGAACACAGACTAAGTACATCATCAGTCAAACTCGGATGGTATGTGTTGTGGGATTTTTTTTTTTTTTTGCTTGTTTGATTTGTGGTGATTGTATACAGCATAGTGCTTAATCTAAGTACTGCTGAAAAAGGTTTCAGCCATAGTTTAAAAATACGAAATGACTCAGTTCTCCAGATGTCCAGAGGACGTTCATCCCACTACCTTGGAATCAGAATAGAGAAAAGTTTAGATGCATTTTCCCTTGTCCCTTAGTAGAGAGAGAGAGATCAGTCTAGCAGTGCTAGATGATCTGAGAGAATGTGGTGTAGTGCCTGGAGTGATAAGTGCTTTGTGGTGGGAAGGTGCAGCTTCATTTTGACTTTGTAATCAAGCGTTAGTGCTTTAAATCGAATGCAACCAGCTACAGGAAGCCAGTGGAGAGATCATGTTAGTGGGGTGGTGTGAGAAAATTTGGGAAGATTGAAAACAATCCCTGCAGCTGTATTCTGGATCATTTTCAGAGGTCAAATAGTGCTCAAAGGTAGACCTGCCAGGAGTGAGTTGTAGTAATCTAGTCTTGAGATGACATGGGGTTGAACAAGTATCTGAGTGGCCATACTGGAAAGAAATGGATGAATCCTTCAGATACTAGTTCGATAAAAGAAATTGACATGATCGAGAAAGATGAGTGACATGAGAAGAGAAGGACAGGCAGTTATCTATGGTTACTCTAAGACTTTGTGCAGTACCTAAAGGAGCGATCACAGCTTCGTCCAAATAGATTGCAAGATCTTGATGTGGGGATGAGTCAGCTGGGATAAGCAGTAATTCAGTCTTGTGGGGATTAAGCCTCAACTGATGAGCTGCCACCCATGAGGAAATACTTACCAGACATGCAGAAATCCAGTCAAGAAGCATCAGTGACTGTGGGAGGAAAAGAGAGAACAAATTGAGTGTCATCTGCATAGCAGTGGTATGAGAACCCATTTGAGGACATGACATCACCAAGGGACTTTTTATAAAGAAAGAACAGAAGTGGACCAAATACTGAGCCCTGGGGAACACCAGTTGAAAGTTGGCATTGCGAGGATGTGGATCCCCTCCATGTGACCTCATGTGAGCGACCTTCCAAGTGGAAGCAAACCATTACCATGCTACACTACAAATTCTTAGACTCCTAAGGGGAGACAAGAGAGTCTTATGGTTGACCATGTCAGATTCAGGATTCAGGATTTTTAATAGCCATTTGTGCTTTTACACACACAGGAATTCTTGTGCGGTTGTTCAAGGAGTCAAGTTACAAACAGAAAAGAAGGCTCAAATCAACAACACACAAACTGCTATAAAGTAAATACAGTACATCAAAATTCTATATTTAAAAGGACGTTACACAGAGCCAGTAAACAATATAAAAATAATAATAATAACAATTAAAAAAAATAAAATGCTCATTATAATAATAACAATAATAATGATGGTAATAATACCATAAATAAAAAAAATAAATCAGTAGATAACAGCAATAAATGAAATTGCACTATATTATATTATATTATATATTTATATTGCACTATGCCCATTGTTTTGTTTGGGAAAAATGAACAGTTCTCTGGGTAAACAAAATGGCTGCAACTTCAAAGTTAGATGTTCCACATTGTCAGCAAGGTTTAGAGATAATCTACAGTCAGTACACCAGGTTTATTTAATGAGAGTCTGCCGTTCTTCCGCCGTGGGCCTTGTTGCTAGCCGCTGCGCTCCTGTCCTCCTTGAAGGCCGTGTAACCGGCTGGTGTAGTCGCCTCGTCGGGTGTACTCTCCTCGAGCCATGCTTCACAGAAACACAGCATAGAGCAGTCCTGTAGATCCCTTCACGCTGCAATCCGAGCATGAAGCTGGTCCATCGTGTTTCACAGAGCCTGAACATTTTCAAGCAGTATGACCGGGAGTGCTAAACTTCCACTGCTAACCAAGTGCTGGAGTTGTCGTTCAGCCCCTCTCTGCCTGCTGCATCTCCGCTTGGGCTTATTGTTATCTGGGGTGCTGCTAGCATTGAGCTGCGGTAGCATATTAGCTCAGGATAGGAGTTGAGCGTGCTCAGTTCTAAATGTCCAAAAGGACTGTGCTCTCATAGCTATAGTAGGGTTGCCCGGTCATGGACGAGCATAGTGCAAAAAACAAACAAACAAAAACAACATACAAAACAAATTAAAAGAAACAATTTGACTCCAAGAACTCCGCGACGTCACCCTCTTGGGAGCGCCATCTTCTAGAACGGCTGAAAGGTTGAACAGGTTGAGGGCTGATGAGATTTTGGCTGATCTTGCAACATGTAGCTTCTCCGTAACAGCTGAGAGCGCGGTCTCTGTGGAATGTGCTAATTTGAAGCCAGATTGATTCTGGTCAAGGGAGTTATTCTGCAAAAGATAGAAAGACATTTGGATATAAACAGGGGGCACTAACCAGTGTCTCTCCCCCTTATGCCGGTCCCAAGCCCGGATAAATGCAGAGGGTTGCGACAGGAAGGGCATCCGGCGTAAAACTTCTGCCACATTAAAAATGCAAATGGTCAAAACAAAATTCATACCGGATCGGTCGAGGCCCAGGTTAACAACGACCGCCATCAGTGCTGTCAACTAACAGGGTGCTGATGGAAATTGGACTACTGTTGGTCGAAGACGTTGAAGAAGATGAGGCGGGAGGCGTGTCCGTAGGCAGAGAGAGAAGAGGAAAGGCGTGAGCCTAGGACTGACAGTAGGGACTTTGAATGTTGGAACTATGCAAGGAAAAGGCAGAGAGCTGGCTGACATGATGCAGAGGAGGAAGGTGGACATACTGTGTGTTCAGGAGACCAGGTGGAAAGGTAGCAAAGCTAAAAGCTTAGGAGCAGGGTTTAAGCAGTTTTCTCATGGTGTGGATGGGAAGAGAAATGGAGTAGGAGTCAACTTGAAGGAGGAGTTTGTCAGGAATGTTCTAGAAGTGAAAAGAGTGTCAGACAGAGTGATGAGTCTCAAGTTAGAACTTGAAGGCGTGATGGTCAATGTTGTTAGTGCTTATGCCCCACAGGCAGGATGTAAGCTAGAAGAGAAGGAGAGATTCTGGAGTGAGTTAGATGAAGTGATGCAGAGTACCCCCAGAGGTGAAAGAGTGATCATTGGGGCAGACTTCAATGAACATGTTGGTGCAGGCAACAGAGGGGACGAGGAAGTGATGGGCAGGTTTGATATCCAGGACAGGAACACAGAAGGACAGATGTTGATTGATTTTGCAAAAATGATGGAAATGGCTGTGGTGAATACTTTCTTCAAGAAGAAACAGGAGCGTAGGGTGACTTATGAAAGCGGAGGTAAGAGCACACAGGTAGACTACATCTTGTGTCGGCGATGTAATTTGAAGGAAGTCAGTGACTGCAAAGTAGTAGTTGGTGAGAGTGTTGCCAAACAGCATAGGATGGTGGTGTGCAGGATGACGCTGATGGTGAGAAAGGTGAAAAAGGCAACGGCAGAGCAGAAAACAAAGTGGTGAAAGCTGAAAAAGGAAGAGTGTCGTGTTGTCTTCAAGGAGGAGTTGAAACAGGCTTTGGGTAGTCAGGAAGTGCTTCCAGATGACTGGACAACCACAGCCAATGTGATCAGGGAGACCGGTAGGAGAGTACTTGGTGTGTCCTCTGGAAGGAAAGTAGATAAGGAAACTTGGTGGTGGAATGAGGAAGTGCAGGAGTGTGTACAAAAGAAGAGGTTAGCTAAGAAGAAGTGGGACACAGAGAGGACCGAAGAGAGTAAACAGGAGTACAGGGAGACACAGCGTAAGGTGAAGATAGCGGTGTCAAAGGCCAAACAGAGGTCGTATGATGACTTGTATGATAGGTTGGACAGTAAGGAGGTAGAAAATGATTTATACAGGTTAGCACAGCAGAGAAATAGAGATGGGAAAGACGTGCAGCAAGTTAGCGTGATAAAGGACAGAGAGGGAAATGTATTGACTGATGACAGAAGTGTGCTGGGAAGATGGAAAGAGTACTTTGAAGAGCTGATGAATGAGGAAAATGAGAGAGAAAAAAGAGTAGAAGGGGTGACCGTTGAGGACCAGGAAGTAGCAAAGATTAGTAAGGGTGAAGTGAGGAGGGCATTGAAGAGGATGAAGAGTGGAAAGGCAGTTGGCCCTGATGACATACCAGTTGAGGTATGGAAGTGTCTTGGGGAGGTAGCAGTAGATTTTCTGACAAGAATATTCAACAAGGTTTTAGAAAGTGAGCAGATGCCTGAGGAATGGAGAAGTGTGCTTGTGCCCATTTTTAAGAACAAGGGAGATGTACAGAGTTGTGGCAACTACAGAGGGATAAAGTTGATGAGCCATACAATGAAGTTATGGGAAAGAATAGTGGAAGCTAGACTAAGGGCAGAGGTCAGCATTTGTGAACAACAGTTTGGTTTCATGCCAAGAAAGAGCACCACAGATGCAGTGTTTGCTTTGAGGATGTTAATAGAGAAGTACAGAGAAGGTCAGAAGGAGCTGCATTGTGCCTTTGTGGATCTGGAGAAAACATATGACAGGGTGCCGAGAGAAGATCTGTGGTATTGTATGAGGAAGTCTGGAGTAGCAGAGAAGTATGTTAGAGTGGTGCAGGACATGTATGAGAGATGTAAGACAGTGGTGAGGTGTGCTGTCGGTGTGACAGAAGAGTTCAAGGTGGAGGTGGGACTGCATCAAGGGTCAGCTCTCAGCCCCTTCTTGTTTGCTATGGTGATGGACAGGCTGACAGACGAGGCAGGGGCAGAGATAAAGAAGGTGGAGGATTTTAAGTACTTAGGCTCAACAATCCAAAGCAATGGAGAGTGTGGAAAAGAGGTGAAGAAGCGCGTGCAGGCAGGTTGAAATGGATGGAGAAAAGTGTCCGGTGTGATGTGTGATTAGTGAGGAGAGTATGTGAGGAGAGTATCGGCAAGAATGAAGGGAAAAGTGTACAAGACGGTGATGAGGCCAGCGATGTTGTATGGTTTAGAGACAGTGGCCCTGGGGAAAAGACAGGAGTCAGAGTTGGAGGTAGCAGAGATGAAAATGTTGAGGTTCTCTTTGGGAGTAACAAGGATGGATAGGATCAGAAACGAGTACATCAGAGGGACAGCACATGTTAGATGTTTTGGAGACAAAATCAGAGAGTCTAGATTGAGATGGTTTGGACATGTACAGAGGAGGGATAGTGAGTATATTGGTAGTAGGATGCTGAGGTTGGAACTACCAGGCAGAAGGCCCAGAGGAAGACCAAAGAGAAGATTTATGGATGTGGTGAAGGCGGACATGAAGGTCGTTGGAGTAAGAGAAGAAGATGCAGAGGATAGGGAGAGATGGAGGCAGATCGTTTGCTGTGGCGACCCCTGAAGGGAACAGCCGAAAGAAAAAGAAGAAGAAGAAGAAGAAGAAGTTCAAGAATTTTAGAAAGGAAATACAGAAGTAATACCGGCCTGTAGTTGCTGCTGTCCAATGGATCTAGAGAGGGTTTCTTTGAGATGGGTAAAACCTGGTTTGAACGCTGTTGGTACTTGACCAGATGATATGGAGTTATTGATGAAGTGGATATAAAAGAAAGAAGGTCTTGAGAGATAGTCTGGAGTATTGTGGAAGGAATTGAATTCAGTGAACGATGGTAAAATTGCATGATGAAGTGACTTGTTTGATGTCTTCATTTGTGAGATTGGAAAACTGTGCAAGGGAAGGGGAAGTAAAATCCTATTAATGTTTGTCTGAGGTGACACTGGGTGAAGGTGGGGTACCATGAGCCGCTCACCAGTCTATCATAGGGATAAACACATGCAACCATTAACACTCACACTTAGGGTGTTAGCTGACTCCAGTTACCTTAATGTGCATGCCCTTTGACTGTAGGAGGAAACCAGAGTGTCTAGAGGAAACCCAGCAAGCATAGGAAGAATGTGTAAATGCCATACAGAAGCATCCTCTAAAAGCCCAGGATCTTCTTGCTTTGAAGCAGACGTGCTAACCACTACGCCATCGTGCCGACCTGTTATGCCGCCCCATGCTTTGCTAAAAACTGTTTTGCTAGTAGTACGATTTTCTGATTGGCTACGGAACGTAAACATTTTTATTTCTTATAATAAGATTTTGTTCAGTTTCATATGAATGAAAATGTTACATAAACTCCAGCCATAAAATATCCACATTGTATCTCATGGTGCAAAACTAGTCCTGTGCTGTGTTCATGAGACAACAGCTTAAAAAAAAAAAATGTGACGAGAAAACAAAGCATGCCTCTCGTTAGGCCCAGTCGGTGTTTATTTACCCACCGGGCTGCTACAGATATTAGTGGAATAAATGACCGTGTTCAGGACGAGAGGCTTTTAAACAAACAGTCAGTGAGGTAGCGTCTGAGCATGTAGAATAAACACGCATTTGCGTCTAGCTTTGAGGAGTGCCTGGTCAGTCGCCAATTTGCGTGTGCGTGCACGTGTGTGTGTGTGTGTGTGTGTGTGTGTGTGTGTGTGTGTGGGTGACAGATTATAAGTTAGTGGTCGCTTTCCTTGCTTGATACTCGCTTCTGGGCAAAACTACAGTGCAAGTAGAAGCAGGAGTATGGAATTAAACACAACTCGTACTTGAGAATTTTGAACAAGAGCTGAACAAGTCGAGCTGCCAGAGCGCAGTCTTAATAAATCTGTGGAGACTTTTAAAAAAGCCTGGATTGAGTTTACTTATTTTCTACTTCATTACCCCTTATTTAATGTTCACTACTTCAAAAAGAAAGCAATCTGAAAGCAATCCAGCTGTCACCTACTGTTCACCTCTGATGCTGTTAATACAACATCTATTAAGACTGTCTTATTTTTGTTCTTTGTATAAGCCATATAATTTATAGAATCAGCCCACAATGACATTCTTGTGCACACAGACTCTGATAACAGGTGTGTATGCGGGTGGTAGTGATGACAATCAATGATCGTTTTAGTGAGTCATGTCGTTCGACTCAGCTCAGGAATAAGAGTCGATACTCTAGGCTCGCAAATGACTCACTGGCTTTTTATTTCATTGCTTCGCTAAGTTAAAACTCTTAGTTGGATTCTACTTCATGAAATAACAGTACAATGAAATGCCATCACCATTCACTTCCCCAGAGTTGGCTGAGATAGACTCCGGCCACCCCATGACTATAGGAGGATTAATTGGTTTGGAAAGTCATTTTACTTACTCACAATCATTTACTGAACAGTTTAGAACTACAGTGATACCTCAGCTAACAAATTTAATCCGTTCCAAGGGCAAACTCATAAGCCAAAAAGTTTGTTAGATGAAACAGTTATTCCCACAAGAAATAACAGAAAAAACAATTAATCCGTTCCAACCCCGTCCCAAACTCATATAACCTACCACAAACATGTATATTTGACCTAATATATTAAAGATAAACATGTCAAAACAATAAATATTTCATAATAATAATACATGTACATTAACATTAAAAATAATTAATAATAAATAATAATAAAACAAGAATAAACGATGTCAACTAACCCTACTGATCATTGACTGCGGTGAAGATGTTACATTGGCAGGCATGAGGTGGTGAGTAATGGAGGAGGAGGAGGAGGAGAATTTTGTGTGTGTGCACGCTGCGAATGCCAGTGAAGAAAGGCTCTTGGTGAGCTCCCACAAGACCAGTGCTTCTCAAATAGTGGGGTGGTGTGATGCCAGGGGGGCATGTATGACCCTGGGGAACATGCCTTTATGCCATACTGTACTAGAATTAAGTGTAATTGTGCATCCACTACAGTAGTTGGCAGTGGAGCTCTCACTGGATTCAATATGGTGTAGGGAAAAAGCACCAAGCGAACGATATGAAGTGCAATAAACACTATTTATAGTCCGGGGGAGGGGGGGGGCTGAATTTTTTTTTCTTCTTCCTAGATTGTGCGTCACAGAAAATAATTGAGAAGCACTGCACAAGGCGTTCTCAGAGCACGGAGGAATACACACAGAAGAATACGAGGCTAATTGGCCCAGAAAAGCCATCTCGAAGAGAGCTCGTAAAGTGAATTTTTCTCCTTGGATGGAGCAGATTTTTGGTGGGTTTGAAGCTCATATCATGGAAAAATCATTATAAGGGACACTCGTTAGATGAGATACCACTGTACTAGGATTGTGAGGAGGCTGGAGCCTATCTCAGCTGACTCCGGGTGAAGGAGGGGTACATCTTGAACAGTTTTCCAGTCCA
The DNA here is from genome assembly GCA_024760905.1 of Plotosus lineatus. NCBI lineage: Eukaryota > Metazoa > Chordata > Actinopteri > Siluriformes > Plotosidae > Plotosus > Plotosus lineatus. The sequence continues at coordinate 24,581,629 of CM045740.1, read as the reverse complement.
ACACAGGGGAACACACACACACACACACACACACACACACACACACACACACACACACACACACAAACAATTCTCATTCACACTTACACTAAGGGGCAATTTGGAGCAGTGCATTTGTTTATGTGCATGTTTTTGGACCATGAATGGAACCTGGAGTACCCGGAGGAAACCTACTAGAACAAAGTCTACACAGAAAAGCCGCAATTGAGTCCAGGACCTTTCTGCGGTGAATCAGATGTGTTAACCACTATATTACCATACCATCCATCTGTATTAATAATGATTTCTTCCTAAAAGAGTACAGTGGTACCTCATCTTACGATAATCCCAGCAAACGAAAAATCCAGGTTATGAAAAACATTTTCCAAAATTTTTTGTCTCTGTATACGAAACAAGTTCTCCTTACGAAACGCACCATTCAAACATTCAAACGTGTCATTCAAACATTAAAATGTGCAATTCAAACAATGCACGAGCTGCTCTCCCATTGACTATCTTCCAACATCCCGCCGCACGGGATAAGTTTTTCGAGTGTGCTCATTGCTTTATTTTTTGACTCAGGCTTTTAACCTTCCATAAACATTTATAAGATTATAACTCTGCTAAGAAGACATGGTCAACGCATGCACACGCACGCATGCACGCACGCACGTGCACATGCGCACACGTGCGCGTGTGATTTCCGGTATGAGTGAAAGAAGAAGCAGGCTTCTGGCATGCGGTTGAGTGAGACCGCAAAGTAATAAGGCCAAACCCGTCTCCCATCGGTACGATATTGAAGCAGAAGGAGGTCTTAAAAGGTATGCTTTTATAAATTTTAAAGGGTTTAGGGGGTAGTATTGGGGGCCTTGGAACGAATCACACGTTTTACATGTAAAATGCGGTTCAATTTACGAAAAATCCAGGTTACGTAAAAGGCTCTGGAACTGATTAATTTCGTGAGGTGAGGTACCACTGTATTGCTTAGATGATGATGATTATGGTAGGGTTTGTTAGGACACCTCCCGAACTTGAGCATGAATATCTTTTGATGAGTGTTACTAGATTATCTGAGGCAATCTCCAGCCCATGAATCATGGAGCTCCAGTTTAGTTAGCCACATCATTTCCCACATGACTCATGCTCCTCTCTGGTTGCCACAGAAACACTGGATTGGTTAAATGTCAAGTTTTGATATGCTTCAGAGACATTGAATGGCATAAGTTGAGAAAAAGAAAAGTTGAAAATAAATAAATGAATAATTATGGGATATTCAACAGGTAGTTCTTATAAGTATTGAGTAAATGATCTGTAATATAAGTATATTATATAATATGTATAATATAATACTGTATACATTTATAATATTCCAACACACAGGAGTAAAAATTTAGAGGAAACTTTCCAGGTGGCTCTTTTATGTTGTTGAAGACACCTTCATTCTACATTTCCATTCTGATAGGATGGCTTCTTCTAGGTTGACTCCCCCAGTCCACATGAAGAAAGTGCTTTCTAGTTTATTTTATTTGGATGGATAGTTTCTTTTGGAAGAACGATGTCCTGTGCTACTGTACTGGCCAGAGACTTTTTGAATTGATGCCATGATCCTGCAGTAAAGCTGTTTTACATATATCATAACATGAACCCTGTAGGGCATTAAAAAGCACCTCTGGTATATATGGTTATATACCCTTATATTGGTACTGTTTACTCAGGTGCTCGTCCTTTGTTATTCACTCAAGGTCACTCAAGGTCAAAGGAATCATGTCATTGGAAAGCCGATACATGGTTTTCTATTCATGTTCTATAGTAATAGAATGTCTATCAGAACTCATTTTGAAGTTATAAGCGGTCTATACCTCTAAAATCTTGTGACTTTGCTCTGACCTTCACCTTTGACCTTGACATTTCAAAGTCAAATTATCTCTGGGATTCGATTAGGATAGTGTTCCCACCAAGTTTGATAAAAATTTGTGCATGGATTTGGTCAGGATTTTGTCTACAGGCCAACTGACAAACCGACAAACACTGGTGACCATCCACTGTTAAGTGTATTATTTTTTGTTCTTCATGATTCTTATTACACAGTTGACGGTACGGTACTTGGATTTTTGTTGCGCTATAAATAGATTTTTGAGAAAGTAGATTTTATCCCCCACATCTGATATTATGAACAGCCATCACTATTCTGGACCATGATTAACTCAAAGTACCCCTGCCAATGTTGTCATTGATCCGAGTTGTGCTTAACCCCAACCATATTCCATCTGCTGTTCAGCCAGTTATGGAAACAAGATTTGAATTGAGTGCTCCTTTTTTTTTTTTTTTTTTTTTGGCAAAACCATTTGCCAAAAAGTCCATTTAGACTCTCCTTTCCTCCGTTCCGCTCCATCCCTCCGTTGCTCTGAAGTGAGCTGTAAAAACAGCTCTGGGTGTGCTCCGACTTAAACGTCTGGCCTTGTGCCGTCTCAGCGTCACTCAAAGCGCACTAATGAGGCCTGGCAAGAGCAGGCTTGATTTATGCTGGTTCTGTTCAGCGACAGACAGAGACTAATTAACGACAGCAGCTCCCATGCTGAATACAAAGTGGCCAGTGTGTTAGTGGACAGAATTGCAAAACCTTCATCAGGATACGGTTGTGAGTGGATACTGACACAAATGCATTACAGATGATTGGCTGGACTGTGACAGGTTTGAGTGACCGGGTATAAGTGCCTGCTTTTTCCTGTTTACTCCATGCTTGATCCTGAATTTTAGCTATGCCTTTTTGGCTTGCCATTAGTCTGAATTGTCTTGTTGCACTTTCAAGCGCGGTAGTTGGTAAGCTATTTGACTCACAAGTTATTGATGTCATACTGATGATTACAACTCTCCAGTCATGCATGCTCATAGTCTACCCTCAGAGTATCCAAACCCAAGCATGGATGGGATCTCCAACAGCTTTTAGGTATTTGTTCATGAAAAAACCTGACAGGGATCGCCCAGTTAGAGGAAAAATTGGTTTCCATGATTTTAGTTAGGAATACGTTAATACCTCACCAATCTATAGTGTTCATCATACTGTCGTATATTTCTTGGTACACGCTGATACCTATACTTATACCGCTACCAAAATGAAAAGTATTAATCATTCAGGGCTTCATTGCTCATAACTTGCAGAAACAATGTATTCTTTTGTGAACACAAATCCTTACCCCTTATTTATCATTTTCAATGTCTATGCTCATTGATACTGCTCGAGTTAGCAGTCAGTTCTTAATATGCTCAGGCTGTCAGTTAAAGATTCCCCTTAAATTAAATAAGGTGTTTTATCAGACTTCTTTCCCTGCAAACAAATTGAAGTGCAGGGTGGCATGTCCACCTCACAGCAAGACAGTCCTGGATTCGAGTCCTAGGCTCATTGAGGACATCTATGGTTGGCGTTTACATGTTCTTGTGTTGTGCTAACAGAGCTCCTGGGTAGAGCCTCATAGAGATAGAATATGATTTGTATGGTTTATCTATCTGTCTATCTAGTGCCTGAGTCGTAGGACGACCATTGCCGACATGCCATTCGGAGGTCGCCACAGCGAATCATCTGCCTCCATCTTCATGGAAGTCATATTAATGATTCGCATGTTTGATTTGGCATAGGTTTTTACGTCGGATGCCCTACAAGACACAACCCTTAGCAAGGGCAGAAATATGCTGACGGCTATGCAGCTACTCTTTACGAATATCAGCAATGGTTCTTTTACAAGAACCTTTCACCATGGACAGTGAGAGACATGGCTGGCCTTTGATGACCCAGTTAGCTGCACTGAGGGGACAGTGACAACCTTGTGGCGAGTGGAACTTGAACCCCCAACCTTAGGATCAGTGATCCAGCGCCTTTTACCACCAGGCCACCACTTCCTCACTGATGCATTAGTCTAACAAACTAAAAATTAAAACTAGATGCTCATACCATTCAGACATAAATAAAATGAAAAACACAAAATTTACTTCAAGTAGGCAGACGAATTTGACAAACATGAACTCATTAATCGGATAATTAACCTAACAAGCCAGGTCATACAAATAGATTCTGAAATCAGTGAGTGAAAAGCCGTGAAAAGAAAACGCATGGTTAATCTTTAATGCCTTCACTGTGGAGTATTGTCGGTAAATAGAAGGGAGATTTATTTATTTATTTCCTCCAGGACCAAAGTTGAGTCACCCCTCTTAGGAGTCACTCTGCTTTTATAACCCTAACCTCAGACAACTAGCAATACAGATACCAATCAAGCGCTCCACACTTAGTCAGCGAATAAATTTGCATATTTAACACTTACTTTATCAGATAAGAATTGTTAGCTGGCGAGATGATAAACAAATTCATGAAAATTAAAAAGTAGAAGTATAGGTTTTTATCATCAACTATTTAACAGAAATTATCACGCATCCTCTCTACTTCCTGTTGGTTGGATAGCCAGATGAATAGCAGTAGCAAAGGTCTGGAATTTCAGGCCGTCAGAAGTTTTAGAAGTAAGAATGAATAAGGGATTAATGAAGCTTGCTGGATACCCTCTAAATGAGATTGTATTGAGATTGTATGAGATTGTGTCTAAATCTCTCTGATACACTCTAAATGAGATTGTGAAATGAACAGCGGAGTTGTGGGCAATGGCCTGACACGTTAGTGTTTATTGAACGAGCAGGGGAATGAATCTGACCTCAGTCTGCTGCTTAACGTTTGGTGTTCATCCATCCACTGTCCCTAGGCAACCATTGATAATGGTGAGCTGCCAGTGGTTCTCTTTGTTACTATGATAGGAAAGACGTGAACCAAAGCCAAATAGAAACAAGGGAAGTGTGATCGTTAAAAGGGAAGAAGAATTCTGTACCCATGGTAAAAAAATATAAATAAATAAAGGGATTCCCAAGGCTACGTCCTCCGTCCTCTTCTGCTCCTGTTACACTGAACCAAGACCCTAAACATCACTGTGTGTGTGTGAGTGAGAGAGAGAGAGAGAGAGACTCAAGGAGATTTAAGTAGTATTTGTGATGCTTAATTCATTTTGACACTTGGAAATGTTAAATCCCTGGGGCTTCTGCACACGCTCATGTTTAAGTAGGTTAAATAGAACAGAAGCTCCTGGGATCAATTTCAGCCTTCTGCATGCTGGCATAAAAATAACGGCCATTCTATTTCTGAACCATGCAAACTGACAAATTATTAGAATATTTGCAAAAACATGAAACACAGGATAATGAAATTGATGGTTTTCAGGACCCCTGCAGCATCCTGACCTTACATCAAATACATAAAAAATCTTAAAGAAAAGACCTACAGATGCACTTAGATTGATCATTTGCGATAATTGCTTCATTATTCCAAAATAAATATTGCATTAGAAAACAAGTGAAACATAAGACAGTATTATAATAAACAAGCTAAAATATAAAACTAGTATTATAGGAAAGAATCTGCTCTACAGGCTGACATCATGGTAAAGTAACCTCGTATTTACTAAACAGATGACACCACAAACTAGTGTTAACATAAATAGGCTAGACGACAGACTATCATTAAAATAAATTAACTAAAATATAAACTAGTACTTTAGAAAACATATTAACCCTCAAATTAGCATTGCATTAAAGAGGCAGCTTTACATTAATAAATTAAAACATGAACTAGAATTTTAGTAAACAAAGTTACCCACAAATAAATGTTTACCTACAGATTAGCTAAATTAGCCTAGAGATTAAAATTATAATAAATACACGAAAATTTGAACAAGCATTTTAGAAAACAAACTAACCCACAAAGAGGTTAAGAATCAGACTAGCTTTATAGTAACTTAAATAAAATCCAAAATAGCAATTTAGGAAACTTGACTAACCCACAAACTAGCATTATAGTAAAGAAGTTAACATACACGCTAGCATTATATTAAAAAGCCTATCATACAGACGAGCATAATTGCAATAATTATTGTAAGAAGTCAAATCAACAGACTAGCGTATAGTACATACGCGAGTCTTCAGACTAGCATTGTGCTAAAGAGAACCACATAGTGATTACAATTATAAAATATAGAGGCTAAAGCATTTTATCCCACAAAATAACACACAAACTAGCAATATATTAAAAAGCTACCTAATGGCCTGGTATTATAGTAAAAATGATGTATGTGCTAACTCTACATAATAATATACATAATAACAAACATACAAAATCACACATTAAAATTAAAGTAAATGTAAATCTTACACTTAGTATGAATACCAAAATATAAACTATAACTATCAGCTAACATGAGTTTTATCTTTTAGAAAATGTATAGTTATATTTATTGTAAATATTTTATATTTCATTTTAATATAAAAATAAAGTATATTATGAATAAATAAAATGATAATAAACATTAACTAAAATTACAAGTAGCTCACTTCAGAACTAACATTACATTACTCCAGGTTAAAACATGAGAATAACCTCTGCAAAAAATGCTAAATATAAACTACTACTAAAGTGAACAGAGTGACTCAGACGTTAGCATGATAATAAGTTGAATAGTCTACTAGCTAGCATTAAAAGAAAAGACCAAGATAATTTAGTGGATTTAGTGAAGAGACATTCATTCATTTTCTGAATCACTTAATCCTAATTAAGGTCAGGGGAGGCTTGCCCATCTCAGTCGACTCTAGGCGAGGGCGGGTACACCCGGTGTATCTCACCATGCCATCGCAGGGGTAGTGAAGAAACAGCAGAACAAATTAAGGCGACTTATGAAGAAATGGCAAACATGCTAGGAAGATAAACCTAAAATTTCTAATTAGTAACCATTTGAAAGTGTCTGGTTTGCCAGGATGGCTTTCAAGGAAACAGATTTCTTAATAAAGGTTGATTTTATATGAAAAATATTATTATTATTATTATTATTATTATTATTATTAGATCCAGATGTATTGCAAATGCATACAAAAAAAACTAAAACTGGTTAGCAGGAAACAATATTAGCATTGTATATTTTCCTCCAAAGTCGTGTGGAAGAACTCAGTAAAGTGGAGACTTATTTGTACACTTGAAGGAACTGACTGTGATTTGATGGGATGTGATGGGTGGCAGCTGAATTAGTGACCTTAGCCACTTGCATCTCTCGCTCTCTCTCTCTCTCTCTCTCTCTCTCTCTCTCTCACACACACACACACACACACACTCTGTCTCTCTCCCTCTCTCTCTCTCTCTCTCTCTCTCACACACACACTCTGTCTCTCTCTCTCTCTCTCTCTCTCTCTCTCTGTATGTGTGTGTGTGTGTGTGTGTGTGTGTGCGTGCGTTTGTTTGTGTAAGCATGCTGTTAGATGGCCATGGAGCAGTTCATGCGTTTGTATTTTAATTGTATAGTGAAGTGTCGGATATAAATAGCCTTGTAGCTGTGTGTGCGTGTGTGTGTGTGTGTGTGTGTGTGTGTATATGATGGATTCAAGACCTCTGCCACTCCGACCTAAAGAATAGCTTCACTGATATTTTATATAGCAGAAGATTTCTCATTCAACGTTCTACAGATAGGTCTGACAAATAATCAAGCCCTTAAAGAAAATAATGAAAAAGGGCAATGGTGGTCTAGTGGAAAGGGCGGAGGATCGCTGATCCTAAGGTTGGGGCTCGAGTCCCCACAAGGTTTCCACTGTCCCCCCAGTGCAGCTAACTGGGTTATCAAAGGCAGGCCATGTCTCTCACTGTCTATGTAAAGGACACTGGCATGTAAAAGAACCATTGCTCACTTTCGTAAAGAGTAGCTGCATGGCCGTCAGCGTGTTTCTGTCCCTTGCTAAAGGGTTGTGACAGGAAGGGCATCTGACGTAAAAACCTATTCCAAATCAAATGTGCAAATCAGATGATTCGCTGTGGCGACTCCCAAGAAAGGGAAAAAGCCGAAAGGAAGATAGCTAGATAAGGAAAATAATGGAAAAAAAAGGTCCTAGGTTCGAATCCTGGGCTCAGCCAGGATATTTCTATTTCTGTTGTTTAATTCCAAATTGCCCTTAGGTGTGGCTGTGAGTGTAAATGGACATATGTGTTGACCCTGAGATGGGCTGGCAAGCCAGTTGGAGCCATGTCTTTTCCCAGTGTCGGCTGAGTTAGTCTCCAGCTCCCTCACAACCATAGTCTGATAAAGTAGTTTGGAAAATGAATGAATCAAGCAGGGCAGTGGTGGCCCGGTGGTAAGGTGCTGGATTACCAATCCTGAGGTTGGGGGTTCAAGCCCCACTGTCAACGGTTGCCGTTGTTGTCCACCCAGTGCAGCTAACCAGGTTATCAAAGGCCGGCCATGTTTCTCACTGTCTATGATGTGAGGCATGTAAAAGAACCATTGCTGACTTTGGGCAAGAGTAGTCTGCATAGTGCGCCTCTGCCCTGCGATGACCTGATGAGCTGTCCAGGGTGTACTCTGCCCTTGCCCAGAGTCGGTTGAGATGGGCACCCTGATTCGGATTAAGCAGTTCATAATACAGATGAATGAATGAATCAAGCAATTGATGAATATATAAATAGAGAATGTTGTACTTATTATTATGTAATAAAATTAATCAGATGTAGGTTGCTCAGCTAAGCTAACTGTTAGCTATAATTTATCATAAATTTTTCATAGTAGTTGGATAAAGGATAAACAAGACCAGTGCCATAACACATATTCATACTCATAGTCGTTTTTATAACTGTTGAGTGTTAACGAGAATGAGATTTAGAAATGCTAATCATACTTAGCACATGTGATAAAATAGCCTGAGGAGCTGCAGATTGATGTTGAAAAATGTCCGCCATGTTAAAACATTTCACAATAAACATAACACCATCGATTAAAAAAAAAAAAGAAAAATGGTATGTAGTAAAAAAGTATGGTTATAAACAAGTATGGTGAAAAGTTTTTTTCTATTTTGATATTCCACCAGGTAATGCATAGCTCCATGTTAGCAAGCCAGCCTTCTGATTTGATTAGTTTTTCTTGCATATTCAGCTTTCGGGTCCTTGTGAAAGCCAACAACAAACTTGATGAAACCTAATATATTAATTCCAAATGAGAAACATCTTATAAAAACACCAGCTGCGTTTTCTGAGTTGGATTATGAACGAAGGCAATTCCCGAAAGTCCTGAATCTGTGCGCTTGAACTCACCATCACCCTTCAACATTTTTACTGTCGAAGCACAGCAACCACTGCTTTAGAAAGCCAGCTGTGATCATGTGTTTTACAAGAGGTTGATTTTACAGAACAATTTCATGATGATGTTAATGATTTCTAACTTAGGGCTGCCACTGATTATTCTAATTAAATAAGAATGTTATGCATTTTATATTTTAATGTTCCTTTGAAAATATTAGAAAAAGGAAGTGTATAGTTATAGTTAAGTAAAAAGGACAACAATAATAATATTAATAATAACAATACTTCACTCAGCCACTCATTTGCTGAACCTCTTAATTCTACCACTTCGGTCACAGAAACTGGGTTAAGGCAGGGTGCACCCTGAACAGCTTGCCAGATCATTACAGGGCAGCACAAGCAACCATTCACACGCACTCTCGCACAGAAGAGTCAGTTTGGAAGAGCCAGTTAGCCTAATGTGTGTGGCTTTGGACTGAACGAGGAAACCTTAGAAAATCCATACAACATGTAATCTCCACACAGAAACACCCGAGCTATGGATTTAAAATTTAATTGCAGTGATGCGGAGGAAACACAAGAACAACCAACCGAAATGAGATTTTATGGTTTATTTTTTTATTTTAAAACACACTGATGAGGATTCTTTTTTTTTTTTTTTTGCTATACTGTATTAAACTTGGAAGGGAAATGATTGCCTCCGCATTTAACCCATCTAAACTGATCACACACTAGGAACAGTGCTCTGCCACATACAGTGGGGCGCCCGGAGAGCAGATGGGGGGGTTAGGTGCCTTGAGCGAGGTGCAGCTGACTCCCCTATCGCCACACATTTTCCCCGCTGGTTCAGGAATCGAACCAGCAACCTTTCAGTACTAAAGTTTCTTCTCTAACTTTTAGGCAACAGCTGCCCCAATGGTGGTAATGATGATGGTGCCTGCTTGAGTGCCCATGATAAATATATGGGGATGTCATTTTGATTCAAGCATTATCCACTAGGAGTAATGAGTAACGATCCCGTGTTAGCGGACGAATCAGATCGCTCCATTCCTTTGTAGTATTTATTAATGTCTATTATCCTGAGGCAGTGAACCAATCAGATTGCACTGTCACCATGTAGTACAGACTTGATTAAAATATGAACCATTTAAGCTGATGCACTGCAGTTTCATGTGTTTGATAGTCATTCTGAGAATGCATGAGAGAGAGTGAGAGACAGAAAGATGGATAGATAGAGATGGAGAGAGCTTAAGATGCTTACTGCAGAACAGTACACCCTACTCGAGGCACAGCCGTGATCCCGATGCTTGGTCAGCGTGAAAAAATGATATTACAAGAATAGACTCCCATAAACATGTCATCGAGCTGTGCGCTAAAGGATGGAGCTGTCTGAGTAATTACATTCTTTCTGCGAGCAATCTACAAGAGGCAGAGCAGTTTTGCATTTTGCTCTTTAGACCCACAGGTTATGAGATCAAAGCCCACATTGTTAAGCACGTTGAAGAAACCTAATCACCCCGCGGTGCTCAGCTTCATGACTGGACTGCCTCGTTTAGATAAAAGCAGCAAGGGGGAGAAAGGGCTTCATAATGGAGTGTCTTGCACCGTCACTCAGTGAGTCAATCCTCTCATGTAATCGTCTTCTCAGGATTTGATGCACAGTCATACTTCTGTACCCAAAGGTTGGTGGTTGTCAAAATGATTTCAGTGTTTCGCAGCAATGTTAAGGTCACGCTAAATTGGAGCATTTCAGAATGACTTTGTAATCATGGCTGAAATGTAAATACAGCAGCGCTGAACATACTCAATTTTCCCTTCGCTGCTGTGTCATTGCTTATATGATGTTTATCACACCAGTCTGGATTTCCCTAAATTTATCCCATCCAGGTTAGGGCCTCTCCCTTTTATAAAGGTTTAAACCCTACACCATGGGTGTCAAACTCGTGCCACAAAGGGCCATGTGGCTGCAGGTTTTTGTTGCAACCAAGCAGCAGCACACCTGACTTGGCTCATTCAAACAACTGATAAGAGTCTTCAGACATTTGATTGGTCAATCTGTGTGCTCTGTCCAGAGACTGACCAATCAAATGCCTGAAGACTCTTATCAGTTGTTTGAATGAGCCAAGTCAGGTGTGCTGATGCTTGGTTGAAACAAAAACCTGCAGCCGGATGGCCCTTTGTGGCACGAGTTTGACACCCCTGCCCTACACGATCAGATTAAGTTTTAATCATTTGTTTGTTTATTGAATTCTGTGTAAGCATTTCAAAGAAACAAAATGCTGATTCTTTTTGTGCCAGTGTCTGAAAATCAGTCCTACTTGTTTAATCCTACTGGAGTCTATCTCAGCCAGCATTGGGCGAATGCGGGGTACACCATGAATAGCTTACCAGGCAACTCCTACACAATCATTCACATTCACACTCGCATGCTTACCTTGGAACAGCCAGTTAGCGTAACGTGCATGTCTTTGAATTGTTGGATAAAACCAGAGTACACAGAGGAAACCCACAGGGTTAGCATAGGGATAACATGTAAAAACGCTTCCTGCAGAAATACTCAGGGACTTGAACCCAGGATCTTGCTGTGAGGTGAATGTACTGACCATTATGCCACCATGCTGCCCCATCTGAACATTAGCACATTGAAAATGACTCACACGCTTAGGCCCATTATAGGCACTTGGAAAAACCCTGATTCACCTGTCTCTCAGCCCCGCTGTGATGACATCATCATAATTTCACTGGTACATTCAGCTCAGTGGATAAAAACATGGTTCGTGGACGTTATTTTGATTGACAGAACAGCAATCTTGAACCTGTAATACTTTAACAATGTGCCGTATTTTACCCAAGTGATCTGGTCCTGGATGAAAATACCATCGAACACTTTCAGTATAAATCTCTCGTTTAAATATGAAACTAAGTCAAAAAGATTTAAAAATATAGTAGATAAATATGTTATTAAGGTATATCATTGTCAATAATCCAATATTTCTGATGATATATGTAATGGTAATAAAGTTATTGGGACTTTTATCCTCCCTTTCGAACCATTACAGCTTTTTATCTGAAATATTTTACAAGGAATTGGCACTTAGATCAGCATAAAGGGCTCATTTAACAAGACATTTTATCATTTATATCTTGGTTATTCCTTGACCGATTTAGACGAATGAGATATCGAGTTTTATCGTTTCCCTTTTTTCTACCACTCTAGATTAAAAAAGTACATTTGAAATGATTGAGAAAGTGTCCAAGCACCTATATATAGGATTTTACACAATTCAGTTGACGGGCACTGAATCAGCACAAGCTGGTAAAGGAAAGTGGTTTCCTTTTAGCTCTTAACTCTTTTGATGTTTCCTGCTTCAGTTGTTTGAAACTTTGCTTGAAAAAAATTGCATACTACATGAAAACAGTGCAATTTCTGTTCCCAGCTATTATTCATATTTAAAAAAAATTAGATTCTACTCACAGAAAAAGGTCCTGGCCTTTTGTGGCCTTGGGTGGTTTTGTGTAGAATTAACACTTTAGTCTGATTGGCTGTTTCAAATTTATCCTTGGTGTGAGTGTAAAAGGGTGTGTGTGTGTGTGTGTGTGTGTGTGTGTGTGTGTGTGTGTGTGTGTGTGTGTGTGTTGGCCCTTCAATGGTCTGGCGAGCTGTTCAGGAGGAATCCATCCTTTGCCTGCAGTGTTAGCCTGTAGTGGTTAGGGTGATGGGCTCATTATTGAGAGGTCTTGGTTTCAACACCCCCCAAAAAAAAGGAGGATCCCTGGCAAGGTCTTAACCACAGTTGTGCCTCTGTCCACCCAGCAGTATAAATGGGTACCAGTAAAAATGACTGGGAAGGTAATCTGTGATGAACTGGCATCCCATCTAGGGGGGATTCAACTCCTAGTCACTTTCCACTATGGAAACCAGGGATAAGCTCCAGCCTTAGGCTCAGGTGTAAAATGCACAATAGACTTACCATATTTGATGTGATAAGCGCCCAGAGCACTTAAAAAATTGGAGTGGGTGGGCGCTTATTAAAAGGATTACCAGCGGAGTGGAACGGTAAGTGCTTATTATCATCAAGGTGGAAAACATGAATAATAACAGAACAATAAAAGAGTTTTACTGGTATTTGTGTTATTCATTTTGTGGAGAGAGAACACAAAATATTTTCCTGTTTTTTAAAGCACGGCAGAACAATCACATGTGTTATTACTAATGAACATTATAGACATTCTCCAGTGGCAGGGGGTCTTGAAATACCGTGTGAACTCACTTTTACAGGCAGGGAACGCCTCATTTTACTTTTACAGCGACTGATCGAATAAGATTGGGTAGTGATCTATGATTTTGTTACCAGTACACATGGGCAGTTATTAGACGTAAGAGCAAAAACAGTTGGGGGCTTATTGGAGCAGGGCGCTTATTATGACGAATACAGTACCTTATTAGACTATTTATATCTATTTATAACTTATTGGATAAGTGATAGACTTATCACGACCCTATTAGGATAAAGCGGTTCACCAAATGAGTCCACTGAACCACTTAATCCTCCTAGGTTCACATGGAAGCTGGTGCCTCTCTCAGCTGACAATAGGCAGGGTACACCCTGAATGGCTCGCCAGAGCATTACAGGGCCAATACACACATAGAACCAGTCACACTTACACCTAGGGTCAATTTAGAACAGCCACTTAGCCTAATGTGCAGGTCTTTGGACTGTGTAAGGAAATCGGAGTACCCAGAGCATGGGGAAACATGCAAAATACACCCAGAACCAGAGTCCCCTCAAACCCAGGACCTTCTTGCTGTGAGGCGGATGTGCTAACTACAACACTACTGTGCTGTTTTTCAGTGTCTGAGGTGAATAATTCTTTTAGTGTATACATACATGAGAACATTAGAAAAATGTCCAAAAAACGATTTTTTAATTGATGCTGTACTTCTGTACAGTTTATTTTACACACACAGTATGATACCTGCATGTAGAAAAATAAGTGTAAATAAAATGAATGATATGCGAAACAGAGAGAGAGAGAGAGAGAGAGAGAGAGAGAGAGAGAGAGAGAAATGCGAAACTGCATACAGATGTCATGTATGAATCATATGAATCAAAGTTTGTGTTTTTGTTTTTTTTTGTTTTTTTTCTGTAGCAGAATAGTCAGGGAACAGAAAAGGATAACCAGAGAGTGTAAGAGCCATTACATGAGTGAACAAGAAGTAAAACAGGCAAAATGAGTAAGAGTGAACGAGAAGAGACGGTTGGAGGGAGTGGTGGTGGTGGGAAGAAGTGATGGGATCATGTCTGCTTTATGAGCGAGGGGTGATGTCATATCTGCTAATGGGGCCAGACAGGGCCAGGATTTATCTCAGTGCCTAGACAAGTGCTGGTCAGTGTGTGTGTGTGTGTGTGTGTGTGTGTGTGTGTGTGAGAGTGTTTATGAGTGTGTGTTGGGGTGGGGTGTGTGTGTGTGTGTGTGGGGGGGGGGGGGGATTTGTATACTAAGCTCAGTCCGACGTAACACTCTCCACTTCACCCGTGTCGCTCCACTGTCTGAAAATGAACCACCAGTTTTCCAAATCTTCTTAGACATGTCAGAGAGTCGAGTTAATGCAGAGACACACTCAAATAGTAATTAACACGGCCTCAGTGAACGCACACCCAAACATGGCACTGTGTACACATAAGCACTTTATGGGCTCCTTTTGTTCAAAATGCCAACCTGTTGAATAATGGCAGAAAATACTTTATTTAATAAGTACTAGGATCCCCCCAGTGCAGTTAACTGGGTTATCAAAGGCCGGATATGTCTCTCACTGTCTGTGGTGAGAAGTATGTAAAAGAACCATTGCTGACTTTCATCAAGAGTCAGCTGCATCGCCGACAGTGTGTTTCTACCCTGCGATGGACTGGCGAGCTGTGCACAGTGTATGCTTCCCTCACCCAGAGTTGGCTAAGATGGGCACCAGTCTCCCTACAACCCTAATTAGGCGGTTCAGAAAGTGAATGAATGAAGGAAAGTACAGTACCAGGATCACCTTGGGTTGCCAGATTTACAGTTTCCAAACATATTATTTTCATGCAAATATCCCCGGGTGTTAAGTGATTACAGGGATCCCTTGCTGCAGTGGGGCCAATAAGTATTGGGAAACGTAAAAATGTGCAAGTTCACTCAGTTAAAAAGATAAGAGAGGTTTGTAATGTTCATCATAGGTACACATCAAGCTTGAGAGACAGGATGTAAAAAAAAACCCAGGCAATCACATTGTATGATTTTTAAGCAATTTATTTGTGAAAATGGGAGGCCAATAAGTATTGGGCAGCCAGCAAAAGTTACTTTTAATACTTTATAATGTAGCCATGGTTGGCAAAGACAGAGGTTAAACGGTTCCTGTAGTTCTTGATCAGGTCTACACACACTTTAATTGGTATTTTGGCCCACGCCTCTACACAGATCTTCTCTAGAGCTGTGATGTTTGAGGGCTGTTGCTTGGCAACTCGAAGTTTTAACTCCCTCCACAGGTTTTCGATTGGGTTGAGGTCTGGAGACTGGCTAGGCCACTCCAGAACCGTGATATGCTTTTTACGGAGCCACTCCTTGGTTTTCTTGGCTGTGTGCTTTGGATCGTTATCATGCTGGAAGACCCACCATGTTTCATCTTTAATGCTCTGACCGAGGGAAGGAGTTTTTTACCCAAAATGTCACAATACATGGCCCCATTCATGTTGCTATTGATACGGTGCAGTCTTCCTGTCCCTTTTGCAGAAAAGCATCCCCAAAGCATGATGTGTCCACCCCCGTGCTTCACAGTAGGTATGGTGTTCTTGGGATGCAACTCCGCATTCTTCTTCCTCCAAACACGGCGAGTGCTGTTTAAACCAAAAAGTTCAATTTTGGTCTCATCTGACCACATCACATTCTCCCAATCCTCCTCTGGATCGTCCAGATGGTCTTTAGCATATTTCAGACGGGCCGTTACATGTTTTTTGTTTAGTAGGGGAACCTTTCGGGCAATGCAGGATTTCATCTCATGACGACGTAGTGCGTTAGTTATTGTCATCTTTGTGACGGTGGTTCTTGCCGTTTTCTAATCATTGACCAGTTCCTGCCATGTAGTTCTGGGCTGATTACTCACTGTTCTCAGGATCCTTTGAACCCCACGAGGTGAGATCTTGCATGGAGCGCCACTCCTAGGGAGGTTGCACTTGTTTTTTAATATTCATTGAATTGAAAAATAAGGAAATTAAGGAAGAATAGGAGGAAAAAGTAAAGGAAAATGCCACTAAACATGGCCAATTACGCAAAATAACCCAAACAACCAAACAAAAAAACAACCCAGACTCCCCATGAAAACTACTTACATTTTTATCTGAAGTGCGCATGTGTGTTTGTGTGTCTGTGTGTGCGTGTCTGTGTGTGCGTGTCTGTGTGTGCATGTCTGTGTGTGTGTTTGTGTGTGTGTGTGTGTGAGTGTGTGTGTGTGTGTGTGTGTGTGTGTGTGTGTATGTATATTTTATTTACATCTTCTGCATTATTTTTGAATGTTTAATTGCTATTATAAACATTTATAGCATTGAATATGTATTTGAAATTATATAAACATATACATGTACGTATACATCAGTTATGGGAGTTGATCCTACTTCACGGAATTCGGCGGTCGCAAGGGGATCTTGATCCCAATTAACCACGGAAAGTGAGGGATCCCTTTACATAGCATGCTCCAAGTGACCATGAGAAAATGATGAGCTTTCATCATTTTTCATTCAGACGTTATCTACCCAGAATAATAATTTCTAGCTGACCAGTCAGATCGCATCACTCTCTTGTAGTATATCCTGGTATGTGTGCATTAGTTTTCCATTTAGGTCAATAAATTAGCGAAATCTAGTACAGTGTTTCAGACACAGCCAGCCTTAATGTATATAAGCTGCTTTACTGAGCAGGAGCTCTGTATGAAGAGAGAAAAAGAACAATCTGTACAATAACAAAACAACAAAAAAAAAACAGCTGAGATTTCACTGTCCAGCAAGCAAACAAGGTTAACAGGCTGTTCATTATATGGAATTTTAAAATGGCGGCTTTGCTTCACCCCTTTTGAAAAAGGAATCTTTATTCATGTCCGTGAGGGCTTTGTTGGTGTCACAACACCACTTCTGATTCACCCGTGAATTTCGCTCCCAAGATGTGTGTGGTATTTGTGGGTGAAATCTAGAAGTCGATTTAAACTCTATTCTTATTATTGACATGTGGCGCATGAGGCGTTTCAGCAGCCATCACATGATGTTTTTTGGTTCCTTGTTCTTGCTGGTTATTTTTTTTATGTGCTAATTTTGGGTAGTTTGTTTGTTAGCAGCTACTTGGTCCAGTTTGTGGTCTGTATCCTGTATTGCTCAGGTTTCCAGTACATAATAAACTGGTCATCCTGAGTCTCTACTGCACACTTCAAAGGAAGCTTTCAGCTTGTTGTTTTTTCTTGTGGAAGCCTCTAAAGATAATAAACAGTGCAGCTAGCTAAAGGCTAACTTGTAGGATAACATGCATCGGTCCCTTGTGCCAACTAATTAAATTATGCAAACTGCTTGTGCCATATAATAAACTTCAATTATTACATTAAAAAAAAAATAGACAAAATAACCACATTCAGTTTATATTGTGTTTCTGGTCTTTTAATAAATTGCGTTCTATAAAATTCTGCAAAAGCTAATTTAAAAAATTGATTATTATAATTAAATATGTAAACCCTCTGTTGTGATTTTTAGCTGCTACTTCATTACTTATTTTGCCATCATTATCATCATCATCATCATCATCATCATTTTCTGTAACCGCTTAGGGTCATGGGGAGGCTGGCACCCATCCCAGCCGACTCTGGGCGATGGCAGAGTACACCCTGGACAGCTCTCCAGGCCATCGCAGGGTGAAAACACGCTGCGGGCTTTGCAACTACTCTTGTCAAAAGTCAGCAATGGTTCTTTTACATGCCTCATACCAGAGACACTGAGAGACATGGCGGCCTTTTGATAACCCAATTAACTGCACTGGGGGTATTTTGCCATATCCGACCACCAAAATGTATAAATAAGTAATAATTCCACGAAGTTTGAACTCCATGTCCTTGTTTCCTACTCATTTGGGGACAATAACAGTTTGCTGCATGCATTAGCATGTCAAGCGTACTATAATATTATGCAGAGTCAGACTGAATGTTTTTGTTCAATCCCAAATCAGCAGGTGCAGCGATCAGTCGCGTATGTTATTCAGAGTCCATTTAAATGACTGCAATTATAGACTGCACACATACTGTGTATAGTGTAGCACCGGCACTTCATGGCGGAGGCTTGGGTGTACAGTGAAGCAGTGTACAAAAGAGTGGACTTTTCTCCCCTCGTCTGCTTCAGGCGTTTATATCTGAAAAACATTGATACTTTTTCATACGCTGGAGTTTTTAATATTCTTTGGAGCTTGCTAGCAGGACAAGGACAGTTTCTTCCTAGACAGTTTACAGCGGGAAAAATGTGAACTCCTTTGCAAACATCACTGAATTCAAAGAAAATTTTTACAACTACAGCCATAGTAGATCATCCACCATACAAGTCTCTGTGTTAGCTTTTACCATAGAAAAATGTGCATTCATATAAATCACAGGCCAAACAGATTAAATATGTGCTCTGGCAGGTCACAGCGCTGCCTCTTCACACCTTTCCTATAACATTACGAGAACCTGCGCTGAGTCAAAACCAGAGCTGTAAAATATTGTGCTTTTCATCTTTTCACTTTCATTTTCATCACTCGCTTCTTTTTCAGAGAAACAAGAACACTGTCAATGAGCACAAATAAAAATAGCTTGACACAAATACTGGAATACAGACTGACAGGAGGAGAGAGAGCGAGATAGAGTGTGATGATGGGTGAATTGTAATAATTGAGAGAAAGGTGTGTGTGTGTGTGTGTGTGTGTGTGTGTGTGTAATTTTTCCATTCAGAGCATTAACAGATTCTCTTCTGCAAAGGATTTTGGGATGTGTCAAGCCTCGGGATGCAAAGGCTGTGCCAGGGTCAGATCATGCTCCCTCCAATCGGTACCCCATTATCCACAATGTGAACAATTGTTCAAGCCAGTGCTGTTCAATCATTTAAAATTATATGAGCTCATACAACTCCACCACACACACACACACACACACACACACACACATACACATACACACACACACACACACACACACACACACACACACACAGACACATTCTCTATAAAACCCCTTGTTATATGAATTCAGTCATTCGATGTTATACAGTACTTTATACTGATACAGACACACACATACAGATCTGACACATTGAAGATACTCAATGACACACAAAACCTCACTGACATAAACACACATCAACACATGCACACACACACACACACACACACACATATACATAGATCTCTGTTTACATATAGATACCCACAGAAATACGCACTGACACAATAGTTATACTTTTACTCAATAGTGGGACACATAAACCGTATTAACACACACACACACACACACACACACACACACACACATATGTATATCCTATTTTCATTTTGATGTCAATTTACAGCATTTAGAAGAGGCTCTTATCCAGAGCGACTTACTATTAAACGTATCTACACATACACTCATCTCTCTCTCTCTTTCTGTGTGTGTGTGTGTGTGTGTGTGTGTGTGTGTGTGTGTGTGTGTGTGTGTGTATATTAGAGAATCTCAGCTCAACTCAAAATAAAAATGTATTCAGACACTCACACTCTCACCTCTATTCGAAAACACACAGATTCACCACACACCCACACATGTGTGATTTCCCCCTGTGCACACTGCTGAGGGTGTTTTTTTAGGCCAGGCTCATGGGTAATTACAATGACCTCATCCTGGAATGGGGTGGGGGTTGTGTGTACATATACATGTACATACTATTATGAGGTAAATACATTCCTCTGATAATTACCCCACCCCACTCCGCACCCCTGAAAAAAGGGTGGTGATGTTTTACACACTTACCTACACAGTTATACACTTCCTGTAAACGTACGATTACCGTACACTTTAGTGAATGAAAAGTTTCCCTCAAAAAGCATTATGACATCTGAATGAGCTGTGGGTTGGAGTAGGGGGGAAAATATATTTTGAGGGCTGTGGTTATTTTCACGTTTCCTGATTGGACGTGGATGTTTACTGAGAACTGTTTAGGCCAGTTGATGTGATGATGATGATGATGATGGTGATATCATTCATATTCCTGCCAATGAATCATTTCTGATGAAACTCGACCACTCTTTACTGGAACGTACACTTTTCCCTTTCACTCTGGGCTTTTCACAGCAACCTGATTGGTCAGAAGGTGTTGAACATTTTTCTGTGAAAACCTTAGCAGCTCGTTCACATAAACATGTAGGGGTGAACGCTGTGTAGTGAATCTCACCAGCTTCATTTATTTTTTGTGAGGAGATGTTTATTTACAGTTTAAGAGCATGGACATAGCTGCACGGTGACTTAGTGGTTAGTACATCCACCTCACAGTAATAAGTTGGGTTCAAGTTCAGAGCTCAAGGTGTTTCTGTGTAGACTTTGCATGTTCTCCCCATGTTTACATAGGTTTACCATGGTCCAACCCCAACCAGTCACTGATAACCATGGCCCCACCCCTAATCAATTAATGGTAACAATGGTCCCACCATAATCAATCACTAATAACCATAGTCCAACTCATAACTAATTACAAATAAACATGGTCCAACCCCAGCTAATCACAATAATCATAGTCGCACCCCAAACCAATCACTGATAACCATAGTCCCACCCCATTCAATCATTGATAGCCATGGCCCCACCCCCAAACAATTGCAGATAACCATAATAGACCTATGGATTCCACCACACACATGCGCACACACACACACACCCACACACACACACACACACACACACACACACACACACACAAACAAACAAAGCAGCATATAAAAAACACATGTAAACCATGAATCAGTTAATAAGCCAAAGCGGAGAACTCTAGACCAAATATTGGCGATAATGCACTAGAACAAACCCCAATTACTGTTAAAAAACTAATAACAACATATGAATATCCAGGCATTGATGACCCTGGTACCTGCCCCCAACCAATCACTGATAACCATATTTCCTTCTCAAGCCAATAACTAATTACCATGGCCCCACCCTAAGCCAATTACTAATAACCATGTTCCCAATCACTGAGGCCCATGGATCGCATCACATGCCAATCAATCTTAACCATAGTTATATCTCAATCAATCTATGATGACCATGGTTCCGCCCATAACCAATGACTGATAATTGCTGTTTGTCCTTCCCTCCTAATTTCTTTGTTCTTTCTCTCTTTTCCCCACTTTTATGATAACTTGAAGTGTCTTGTGATTTATATACATAACCCACATTACAAAATGTGTGTTTTGAATATTTTTATAACTGCAGAGGTGGAACACGTGTGGAAAATTATACAGTGTGAAATGTAAACAGCAACAAAATGATGGACAGATGTGTGTGTGTGTGTGTGTGTGTGTGTGTGTGTGTGTGTGTGTGTGTGTGTGTGTGTGTGATTATGAGTGACAGAGAGAGAGAGAGAGAGAGAGAGAGAGAGAGGAATTAGATGTAATTGTGTGTTTGTTTTAGTTGTGCCACATTGATGCACCAACACCCATATCAGAGCTTGAACATGTTGCTGCTGCATCGTGTGTGTGTGTGTGTGTGTGTGTGTGTGTGTGTGTGTGTGTGTGTGTGTGTGTGTGTGTCTTTTTGTGTTAGGGTGTGTGTGTGTTGGGGGGGTTGTAGGTGGGTTTTCTGTTTGAGCGCCATGGTTCGTTGCAGGTGGGTGTAACCCCTTACAAAGAGGACAAATAGTCTCATAGCACACAGCCAGAGTCAGCTGCAATGCATTCTGGGATAGTAAAGGAGAATGATGCATTGAATGTAAATAACTATCAAGGAAAAGTCACAATATAATTTATCTTCAGAACTTTATATTTTTTATACTGTATACACGTTACTGTAGAAAGTGTCACGGCGTGTTACAAACCCGAAGCTGAATCTCCATTAAACGTTAAACTACACAGCCGTACACTCATGACTAATCAAATTACCAGCCGAGTTCCTGTCAACGCTCTGCACTTCTTCAATATGAGCTCGTGACGTGCAGTGCAGTGCTCTGAACTGATTTCCTGTAAAAACGTTTTCTTTGTAGGGCTGTTTTCTGTGCTGTCATTAAAAGTCTAATCAAAACATCCACACTGTGATTTCACGCTCAATTAAGAAGTCAGCGCTCGTTCGGGGAAAAAGCTCTCAGGAGACCCAACATTCTTTAGCACTGCTGCGTCTCATAGCGCTCGCTCCATTTAATTTCACTAGATGTAATTTAGATATCCAACCAGATGGGATTAGCATCACAGTAACGGTGATGCTGCGACTCGGTCCTACGAGTGATTTTATCTCACATTCCCTTTCGCAAAGGTTTGTCTTGGGATGTTTTCAGATTTCCTGAGTAATAAAATTTTTTTTACCCCTAAAGCTGATTTATTCTTTCATTCATTTTCTAAACTGCTTAATCCTAATAAGGGTCATGGGGAGGCTAATGCTCATCTCAGACAACTTTGGAAGAAGGTACACCCTGGACAGCTCGCCAGGCCATTGCACCCATACAACCAATCACACTCTCAGACAGTGGGAGGACACCAGAGTACCCGGAGGAAACCTACACAGGGACACAGGGAGAACATGTAAAGTACACACAGAAATCTTGAGCCCAGGAATCGAACACAGCATCTTCTTGCTGTAAGGCAGACATGCTAACCACTGCACTACTGTAACATTTAAACATCTCAGACCCTGTTGATATTGCATGTGGACATTTGTGTGAGATATTCGTTGGTTGTTACCACTACACTATGGTCAAGGTCTATAAATGGTTCAAAACACCAATGACTAAGCAAAATCAGAT
This sequence comes from Plotosus lineatus, assembly GCA_024760905.1. Classification (NCBI taxonomy): domain Eukaryota; kingdom Metazoa; phylum Chordata; class Actinopteri; order Siluriformes; family Plotosidae; genus Plotosus; species Plotosus lineatus. The sequence continues at coordinate 24,558,505 of CM045740.1, read as the reverse complement.
ACAACATACATACCGGCAAGGATCAATTCTGCCAATATGAAATAGCATCAGTGTTTGCTGTTATCATGGGATATACAGTAATAAACATTAGTGTATGGGAATGGTGCAATCTGATAGGTCCAGTATTAAAAGAGGAATTTAAAAAGTCTATCCAGAGTGAATATTGTCAAAATGGTGGTTGGAGCAGGCGATGTCATCATTGTCACAGCTTAAGATTGTATTGTATTGTACTAGATTTATATAGTGCTTTATCCATACTGAATATTATGCTCAAAGTGCTCTTGGGTGTTTTTTTGTGCTCTGGGAACCTTTCACCACTGTGCAGCACCAGTTATTGCGTTGTGCTATGCTTTGATGCTGAGCGCTAAGCAGGAAGCAACAACTACCAAATTTTAACGTCTTATGGTATGACACGGCCGGATTTGAACTCTGACCTTTCGGAGGATAAAGCGGACGCTCTACCAACTAAGCTAAATCCCGGGTGTTTAGGTGGAAAAGATGGACAAATAAGCCATAAAAATCAAGTTTTAGTTTGGTTTATTTGTGTTTTCTTAATTATGTTGCTGTGGAGTGTATGCCAGAATTATGAATGAGCATAAAAGACATCATTAGCTACACAGCATAGCTTTATTTGAAGAGTTTACCTAACCTATGCTTGTCATGGTTAAAATATGTAAAAATAAACATCAATTAAAAAAAAAAAATGGAATATGTTTTTCTAAAGTAATATTGACAGAGTTTGCCTCAGTTGCTTTACTCCAACTATCCACCCACCAGTCCATCATAATATTTACTAAAACAATTATTCGCTTCAGGCAATGACAAGCGCACAGTGGAGTTGTGATTAGCACATCTGCCTCCGAGCATGGGTTTGAGGTAAGGGCATTTCAGGGTGGACTGTGCATGTCCTTCCTGTGCTGGCATAAGTTTCTCTGGGTACACCGCTTTCCTTCAACAGTCTGAAGACATGCACATTAGGCTAACTGGCTGTTCCAATTTGCTCCTAGATGTAGTGTGAGGGTGAATGGTTGTGTATGTTGGCTATGCAGTGGTCTGGCTAGCTGTTCAGGGTGTACCCCACCTTTGCTAAAGGTCAGCTGAGTGACCCTAATAGGATTAAGTGGTTTGGCAAAAAAGTGATTTAGTGAATGTAACCTTAACATGTAGTCTCAGAATATTTAGCAACAGCCATCTTGCCTTTAGTGAATAGTTGTTAAATATGGGCGGTCCTCACGTAACGACGAGGTTATGTTCTATAGACCCCATCGTTAAGCGATTCCGTCGTTAAACGAACCTCGCTTTAGTAGACATTTTGCTTGGTTTGTTTATGTACAGTAGGCTACTGTATTGCATACTTGTAGACTGTTGAATGTGAGAAGCCATAACTGCTAGCAATCGCATGAACTCTTTTACTTGGCAGCGTGATAGACTTCCGACTGAGTAATGAGTGCGTGTGTGCGTGCGTGCGTGTGTGTGTGTGTGTGTGAGTAGGGAGGTGGGAAGGGAGATGCTGCCGCCATACGCACACACTCACAACTCAGTTGCTTTGTTTCTGCTGTGACCCGTTAACAATAAATGTATACTTTTGATAATTTGACAATTTTTAACAGGCCGTCGTAACTCCAAATCGTCGTTAACCGAGTCCGTCGTTAAGTGAGGACCGCCTGTATACTATAAGGTGATGTGATACCACCTGGCATGATAAGTTAATATTACCATTGTGAGGTTGATTGTTTTTCAATAGTATCTCATCCCACTGTTTTTCATTCAGCAATTCTTCAACATTTTAACTACAATGTACTAGTCCTTCTCAAAAAATTAGCATATTGTGATAAAGTTAATTATTTTCTGTAATGTACTGATAAAAATTTAACTTTCATATATTTTAGATTCATTGCACACCAACTGAAATATTTCAGGTCTTTTATTGTTTTAACACTGATGATTTTGGTATACAGCTCATGAAAACCCAAAATTCCTATCTCAAAAAATTAGCATATTTCATCCGACCAATAAGAAAAAAGTGTTTTTAATACAAAAAAAGTCAACCTTCAAATTATTATGTTCAGTTATGCACTCAATACTTGGTCGGGAATCCTTTTGCAGAAATGACTGCTTCAATGTGGCGTGGCATGGAGGCAATCAGCCTGTGGCACTGCTGAGGTGTTATGGAGGCCCAGGATGCTTCGATAGCGGCCTTAAGCTCATCCACAGTGTTGGGTCTGGTGTCTCTCAACTTTCTCTTCATAATATCCCACAGATTCTCTATGGGGTTCAGGTCAGGAGAGTTGGCAGGCCCGTTGAGCACAGTAATACCATGGTCAGTAAAGCATTTAGCAGTGGTTTTGGCACTGTGAGCAGGTGCCAGGTCGTGTTGAAAAATGAAATCTTCATCTCCATATAGCTTTTCAACAGACGGAAGCATGAAGTGCTCCAAAATCTCCTGATAGCTAGCTGCATTGACCCTGCCCTTGATAAAACACAGTGGACCAACACCAGCAGCTGACATGGCACCCCAGACCATCACTGACTGTGGGTACTTGACACTGGACTTCAGGCATTTTGGCATTTCCTTGTCCCCAGTCTTCCTCCACACTCTGGCACCTTGATTTCTAAATGACATGCAAAATTTGCTTTCATCTGAAAAGAGTACTTTGGACACTGAGCAACAGTCCAGTGCTGCTTCTCTATAGCCCAGGTCAGGCGTTTCTGCCGCTGTTTCTGGTTCAAAAGTGGCTTGACCTGGAGAATGTGACACCTGTAGCCCAGTCCACTGCTTCCACGGGTCCCCCAAGGTCTGGAATCGGCCCTTCTCCACAATCTTCCTCAGGGTCCGGTCACCTCTTCTGGTTGTGCAGCGTTTTCTGCCTTCCCACAGACGTCCCACTGAGGTGGCTTGATACAGCACTCTGGGAACAGCCTATTCGCTCAGAGATTTCTTTCTGTATCTTACCCTCTTGCTTGAGGGTGTCAATGATGGCCTTCTGGACAGCAGTCAGGTCGGCAGTTTTACCCATGATTGCGGTTTTGAGTAATGAACCATGCTGGGAGTTTTTAAAAGCCTCAGGAATCTTTTGCAGGTGTTTAGAGTTAATTGGTTGATTCAGATGATTAGGTTAATAGCTCGTTGAGACTACCTGAACATGATATACTAATTTTTTTAGATAGGAATTTCGGGTTTTCATGAGCTGAATGCCAAAATCATCAGTATTAAAACAATAAAAGACCTGAAATATTTCAATTGGTGTGCAATGAATCTAAAATATATGAAAGTTTAATTTTTATCAGTACATTACAGAAAATAATGAACTTTATCACAATGTGCTAAATTTTTGAGAAGGACTAGTATACTGTACAGTTAGTCATTTTATAGTTTGTTAGGTTAAAAAAAGATACGCATGATTGCCAGACCATCGCAGGGCCAGTACACACACACTTGATCATTCACACTTATACCTAGGGAAGATTTGGAACAGCAAATTAGCCTAACGTGTATGTTTTTCTACTGTCAGAGGAAACCGGAGAACCCAGAGGAAAACCTACAGGCACACAGGGAGAACATGCAAACTCCACACACAATTGGCTGAGCCCAGGACTTTGTTGCTGTGGGCCAGACATGCTTACTACTGCTATTTTCTTCTTGGCACAGTTAATTAATATGCAGCAACAAAACACTCAAATCAAGGGGGGAAAAGCCTGTATTTTGTGTTTTTCCCCACTTCTTCCAAGTGATGCCTCATGGCTCAGCAGGGCGTATGGAAAACTGAAAGTAAAAATAAAGGAAAGAAAGAATGAATGAAAAAAGAGGATTGAAGCCATTACGCAGTTGTCATGTTGTAATTGCAGTAGCATTCATTTTTATTTTCATTGCTTAGCAACACTTTGTGTGTGTGTGTGTGTGTGTGTGTGTGTGTGTGTGTGTGTGTGTGTGTGTGTGTGTGTGTTTTTCATATTCCACCCCGCTCTCTCTCTCTCTCTCTCTCTCTCTCTCTCTCTCTCTTAGAAAATGAAACAATGAACTTCCCCCAATATCTAATTTACTATTTAATTGCACCATAAACACTAAAGTATTGATCGATATCAAACACACACCTAAACAGTCATTCATTCATTCATTTTCTGAACCGCTTAATCCTAATTAAGGTCACGGGGAGGCTGGTTCCCATCTCAGCCAACTCTGGTTGAGGGCAGAATACACCCTGGACAACTTGCCAGGCCATCACAGGGGCGGAAACATGCTGACAGATATGCAGATACTCTTGATGAAAGTCAGGACTGGTTCTTTTACATGAATCTCTCACCATAGACAGTGAGCGACATGGCCGGCCTGTAATAACCCAGATAGCTGCTCTGGGGGACAGCAGTGACAACCGTTGACAGTGGGGCTTGAACCCCCGACCTTAGGATAGGCAGTCCAGCACCTTGCCACCACTGCCCCATCTAAACAGTCACCTGAACTTTAATTTAAAATGGTGGGTGGAACCCCCCCCCCCCCCCCCCCCCATGACATGCCATCCTTTCAAAATTCAATAAAAGTAAAAAAAAAAAAACATTTAGGGTCATGTTCATTTCATTCATTTTCTAAATCATTTAATCCTAATTAGGGTCACAGGGAGGCTTCGACAACTTCAGGCGAGGGCAGGGTACACCCTGGACAGCTCGCTAGGCCATTGCAGGCACTGGCACATTCATACTCACATTCACACCTAGGCGAAATTAGGAGCAGCCAATTAATTTACTGTGCCAGTTTTTGGACTTTGGGAGAAAAACAGAGTGCTCGGAGGAAACCCACACAAGCACGGGGAGAACATGCAAACTATACACAGAAACGCCTCAGCTGGGAATCGAACCCAGAACCTTCTTGCTGTGATGCAGCCGTGCTAACCACTACACCCCTGTGCCAGCTATGGTCGTGTTATTTATTCATTTTCCCAGTCACACAATCATCATAGGTTGGAGCCTATTTCAGCCAACTCTGAACAGCTCACCGGGCCATCGCAGGGCCAACACACTCACACTCCTTATAGGCAATTTGGAACGACAAATTGGCCTAATGTGCATGTCTTTGGACTTCATGAGGAAACCGAAAGTATCCGGAGGAAACCCACGAAAGCACTTGCAAACTCCACACAGAAACACCCTTGCCGAGCAACATTTTGTTGGACTGCCCTCTGCCTTGATTACAGCATGTAATCTTCATGGCACTGTTGCTCCAGTTGGTCCAGTGAAAGCTCAGCAACATTAATGTGGCAATAATATGAAGTCACTGGATGTTACATCAATGATTGTTGTCCTCCCTCATTGGATGGATATAAAATTGGGGCTCAAATAGAGAAACAGGAAGCAACCTGCTCTGGGGTGTACCTCACCTCTCATCAAATACCATCTGGGATTGGCTGTTGCTTCTTTCATAACCTTAACAGTCAAGTGGTATCGGTAATAGATGGCTGTGTGTGTGTGTGTGTGTGTGTGTGTGTGTGTGTGTGTGTGTGTGTGTGTGTTATGTAGCAAGTCTACCATTCAAGTCCCAGAGTGAACTGTTACCATAGAAACAATATCCTATTCAAACAAGCTCGTTAATAGAATGTAAAGCTGGGATTTGAATTCTACAGATCTCTATACCATCTTTTGACCAATCAGCCTTGAGAGTTCAGGAGCTTTGCGGTTTAAAATAATTGAACATCCTATAACACTGCTCCTCTGTTTGCTTTTGATAGAGGTAAATATGCAAACTGTTCCCAGCCAACGTTCTCATTGCCTATGCAGACATGTCCACTTAATTGAGCGTTCACACAGAGGCGGGCCGCCAGACACCAATTTAACGAGGTCATGTGTCAGCATGCATCATGAATATCATACTCACTAACAACTGTGTGTTATGAGATGTTGATTCAATGTGTATATTTGACAGGAGAGGAGGTGAAGGTCTGGACACCACTAATACATTGCCGGAATCGCTGTTATGCTAATTATTGTAAAAGAGAATTTTAACATGAAACTTATTACACTAGTATGGTGGTGATTGAAATATGTAACTTTTTTTTTCATGTGACAAACTACTTAATCTTACTATTAGGGTCACGGGAGACTGGAGCCGGCTCTGAGCAAAAATGAAGTCCATCCTTGCCACCTCTCCAGTCCATCACAGAGCCAGCACACCTTATAGAGCAGCAATAGATACTTATGCTCTTAAGGGAAAGGATTGCTTTTCCATGCATGTGTGGTCTTACAGCAAGTAGGTCCTGGGTTCAAGTTTTGCTGAGTTTGTATGTTCTCCCTGTACTTGTGTAGGTTCCTCCAGGTTCTCCGGTTTTCTCCATTGGTCCAAAGGCTAACCAATTTGGCCAAATAGCTATTCCAGATTTTCCCCTAGGAGTGAGTTTGAATGGTTATGTGTCCTGGTCTTGCAAAGGTCTGGTGAGATGTTCAAGGTGCACCCTGCCTTTGCCTAGTATCGGCTAAGATAGGCTGTGAAAGGCTCCATCCTCCCTTCAAAATCTAATAGGATGAAGCAATTCAGCAAATGACTTGAGTGAGTGCAAAGGAACTTTGAAGCGCAGTGAACCGATTTCAGTGATTAACATAAACAGCCTAAGTAGACCTCAGGTCTTTCAATGATGAGCAAAATGCAGCATCAGTACATGACACACCATAAAATGAAATAAGAAAGATGTTTGCGTTTCATAATGAACCTTTCACTTGCTTTACTCAGTGCCTGAATGTGGCTGCAGGTGGTAGAATGGAGTGCCTTGGCATTACGATCCAAAAATAAAAGTGCATGCTAGTGTATGTAGGAGCGGCGTTATTAATAGAATAAATAATTGCTGTTGCCATGAGACGCATAGACCGCTGCTTATGATTCAGCTGCAGATGTAGTTCACATTTACTATTGCATAATGTAGAATGAATATGCAGGCTGTCCCCCCTGCCGGATGCTTATTTGTGATTCATTGTGCTCCCTCCTGTATCCTCAGGACAGCGTCTGTTTGGTTTTCGTGACTTTTGCTCCAGCAGCGTGTACACTCCTGGTGGGATTTTAGGCCTCCATCAGAGTAGGAGCAGCATCAGGGTCGCATTTACACAAAATGTTTTTGTTTCTTGGCCATGTATTAGGGTTTAGAATATGTAGCCGAGTTTTTGGCCAGAGGAAAAAGTCGAGAGTTCTGTCTTAAAGCAGAATTTAGAAGAAGAAAAAAAGATTAAAGCATTCTTTGTTCTTTATTTAAAAGCTATATCTATGTTTATAAATGGATGTTTTTTTTAAAATCTTGTCTAGAAGGGAAAAACCCAGTGTAACCCCATCGACGCTACCACTGCTCAGTCTCTGAAAACTCAAGCAACAATAAATAAGACACTGAAGTAACAAAACAAAACAAAAAAACAAAGCAGTGATTACATTTGAAACAGTGATAAGTTGGTGTATTACTGATCCAAAGGTTGGGGGTTCAAGTGCCACTGTCAATGATTGTCACTGCTGTCTGCTCCAGGGCAGCTAACCTAGTCATAAAAGGCTAACCATGTCTCTCTCTCTCACTGTCTGTGGTGAGAGCCATGTAAAAAAAATCATTACTGAATTTGCAAAAGAGTAGCTGTATAGACAGCATGTTTCTGCCCTGTGATGCCCTGGTGAGCTGGTGAGCCCAGGGTGTACTTTGCCCTCGCCCAGAGTCGGCTGAACTGGGCACCAGCCTCACCGCGACCCTAACTTGGATTAAGTGGTTCAAAAAAATTAATGAATGAGTGATTTTGATGGTCCACACTATCATCTCATACTATTTCTATGGTACAAGAGAGAAACCATGAGAGATCATCAGTTCAGTTCATTTTCTGTAACCACATAATCCTAATTAGGGTCGCGGGGAGGCTGGCGCCCATTTCAGCTGACTCCAGGTGAGGGCATAGTACACTACGGATAGCTCGCCAGGCCATTACAGTGCAGAAACACGCTGACAGCTATGCAGCCTACTCTTATCAAAAGTCAGCAATGGTTATTGTACAGCCTCACACCATACACAGTGAGAGACATGGCCGGCCTTTAATAACCCAGTTAGCTGCACTGGGGGGAACAGTGACAATCACAATCAGGTGGAGGGTCGGACTCGAGCCCCCAACCTTAGGATCAGCGTTCCAGTGCCCTATACCACCAGGCCACCACTGCCCTACCATGAGAGATATTTTTTGAAAGCTTTGTTTAGTATTAATCATTTGGCAAGAAAGTAAAGTAAGGTGAAGTCTGTTGGGTTTTTACACCCGAGCCTCATGGCTCATCAGGCCGGTGCTTATCCCCGGTTTCCATAGCGTGAAGCGACCAGGAGTTCAACTCCCCCTGGATGGGACGCGAGTCCATTGTAGGTTACCTTCCCAGTATATTTTTACTGGTACCCATTTATACTGCTGGGTGAACAGAGGCACACTTGTGTTTGAGACCCTGCCCAGGGGTCTTAGCACAGTGAGGGTCTCAGTAGGATTTGAACTCACAACCTCCTGATCATGAGAGCAGCACCATAACCACTACGCCACCGGCCCCACCACAAAGTAAAGTATTGGATGAAAAATTAAATGACCCATCCATCCATTTTCTTCTGCTTATCTGAGGTCAGGTCACAGAGGTAACAGCTCAACGAGAGCTACCCAGACATCCCTCTCCGACACTCTCCAGCTTCTCCTGTAGGATCCTGAGGTGTTCCTGGTGCCAAATGTGGGTTTATCCCGGGGTCACCTCGCAGGTGGACATACTTAGAAATCCTATACCAACCAAGAGCCATCCTTATTGAATACCCAAACCCCCCCCAGCTGACCACCCCCAGATGTCCAGTCTCCTCACCTGATCTTGAAGGCTGAGCCCAGACACCCTCCAAAGGAAACTCCTTTCAGCTGCTTGTGTTCATGACCTCATTTTTTCGATCACATCCCAAATCTCATGATCTTAGGTGAGGACCGGTGAAAGCTCCCTTCAGCTCAGGTCCCTCTTCACCGTAACGGTGATGCAACACAAATCGTCTTCCCCACTGCATTTTGTCATCACCCACGAAGATCCTGAGATACTTGACCTCCTCTGCTGGAGGAAAAGCCTCGTTCCTTGACTCAGAGTGAGCCCTTTTCCGGTTGAGGACCGTAACCTCAGATTTGCAGTCAGGGAGACTTTCTGAACGATGCTTCAAACCTGCTGTGGTTGATCGCTGACATGCTAGGTGTAGAAGCAGACAGTGTGTATTAAAGGATTACCCATGATACGTTTCATAGGGCCTTCTAACCTCAGCTAGACTGGTTGGACAGGGTGGATCAGGGTTTTCTGATGGATATGAAGAGCCATGACTTGGGCAGGGAGAGTGAAAAACAGCAACGTAGTAATCACTGTTTTACATTTATTTACCCCCCCCACACACAAACACACACATGCACAGAGGGTTGGGTGAATCATGTCTTTTCAGTGGGCGCCTCTGGAATTGGCTCACGTACCACTAGAAAAGTTGGAGTGCTCCTGAGAGACTAGTGTATGACTCTCTCTCTCTCTCTCTCTCTCGCTCTCTCTCGCTCTGTGTGTGTGTGTGTGTGTGTGTGTGTGTGTGTGTGTGTGTGTGTGTGTGTGTGTGAGCTTGTGTGTGTGTGTGTCCACTCAACTATACTGCTTCTTTGCTGCTGAGATCTGACACCTGCTGATTCACCAAGTGAGACTTACCTTAGTCATTTAGCACGATAAATAAAGCCATCAGGCAGCACACACCACACTAGCAGTTCGTGCTAATGCTCTTCTCCTAAGACTTTCTCACTCCTGCAAAAATCCTTTCAGCTTAAAGATCATTATTTGTTGTTAAACTATGACAAAGAAAGAAAGACTCTTCCTGAGAAAAGGAAAAGGTTACTGGGGAAAAATAAGACAAGCTAGCAAGGGTAACTACTGCTAGCACCCTGAGTGGGGAAGAGTTAGCTAACAAGTTAGCAAACAAACTGTTGAAACAAGTGCTAGTTTTCAGTTTGTGTATAATTTTTTTATTTTTCGCATTTTTTTGAAGGTACAAGTTTTTCAGATGTGGTGTAATCATGCTACATGGGTGATGCTAAGCTAACTGTCAGGTAAGAGAGTATTTTTGTTGTTGTTGTTGTCGCTTCTGTCACTAATGATAGCGGGGAAGGGAAAGGAGGGGGAGGTGTGTATTTTTCTCTGTCAGTGACTAATTTTTTTTATTTAATGTTTTGTTTATTAATTTTTATTAAATTTATTTATGAGGAGACATGAGAGGATTTTACAGCAGAGAAGTAATATTTATCATGGCACTTATG
>CM045740.1:24538224-24543224 GCA_024760905.1 Plotosus lineatus | reverse complement strand
CCCGTGACCCTAGTATGATTGATATTAAAGTGCATAGACAATTGATGCATCTGGACCATGGCTGAGATTACCATGGCCATCCCGTGATCAATTTCAGATGAAAATAAGGGTGGAGCAAATAAGCACTTTCCTGAGAAAAGTGAGTGTCCTTCATGTCTCCTGGCAGGTATCTGCCATGCATATGTGGTAATCATTATTCCATGTACAGTTTTACCTCAATAGAAAGCCCTGGTAACATCTGCTAGGCCAGGATTACCTCACAGATGGCATCATGGTCGTAACAGCGGAACTAATTTTCAACACAAACGAATGTTCCCTTAACGGAAGCCACACTTTGCGGTTCTCAAGCTAGTCTTCTGGCACTTTTATATTCTGACAGAAGTGTGCGGACACTTCAGGGATACTCTAGGTTGAGCAAAAAAAAACCCAAAACAAATTGTTTACCATCAACTTCCTTGCAATTATTCCGGTTAAGTAAAATCAAGGCTTTACATTAAACAGGAGGTGCAATTCGAAACAGCCAATTAACTCAATGTGTATGTCTTCGGACTGTATGAGAGAACTTGAGAACCCAGAGGGAACCCATGCAAGCACTGGGAGAACATGCAAACCCCACACAGAAAAAGATAAGTGAACAAGCAGATGGATTGTACAAGAAGAAATACTGGAAGTAGAATGGATGAAAAAAATTAATGGGTAACCGTTCCTGATTTCATCATAGTGGGCGGAGCTAGATGTGTCATGAGCCTGAGTATCTGTACAATGTAAAGCCGAAACAAAACAGCTGGGGTGTAATTCAAGGGTCCTTGAACCAATCGTGTGACATCTCCAGATTTGTTTTGCTTGCACCACCTCCTAGAAACTGGAAAAGCACGTCCACATACTTAGTACTATATGTTCATTTTTTTTCTCAAGAAGCAGGATGTCGACTTCATAGACGTAACTGTGTGCAAATTGTCAAAACATTAATCAGAATCAAACCAGAATCTGTTCAATGCCCAGTGAAGGTTTTCCCCATTATCTGTTCTTCAAACTTACCTACCGTAGATTCATAGATGATGATGCACCCTGTTCATAAATGCCTGGAGTGTGGAAGCACTAAAGCACTAATAACATTTAAACTCCTTTCTTTTCTGGTGAACATGTTAATTTGGAATCTTGACCTTTAAGCTTAAATGTTTAATGGCATTTCAAGCTCTGGTTTTCTGAGCACTAATTAATCCTGAGGGAGGTACAGTACGGTTTAAAAGGAAAGCGCATATTTATTTCAAGAAATTAGTACAAATTACTGTACCATCCATTGGTGGATATATTCATTCATCTTTGGGTCAACTTTATTCTCATTCAGTATACATTGAATATACTGGTCCTTCTAAAAAAATTAGCATATTGTGATAAAGTTCATTATTTTCTGTAATGTACTGATAAACATTAGACTTTCATATATTTTAGAGTCATTACACACAACTGAAGTAGTTCAAGCCTTTTATTGTTTTAATATTGATAATTTTGGCAAAAAAGTAAAGAAAAACCAAAAATCCTATCTCAAAAAATTTGCATATTTCATCCGACCAATAAAAAAGTATTTTTAATACAAAAAAAGTCAACCTTCAAATAATTATATTCAGTTATGCACTCAATACTTGGTCGGGAATCCTTTTGCAGAAATGGCTGCTTCAGTGTGGCGTGGCATGGAGGCAATCAGCCTGTGGCACTGCTGAGGTGTTATGGAGGCCCAGGAAGCTTCGATAGCAGCCTTCAGCTCATCCACAGTGTTGGGTCTGGTGTCTCTCAACTTTCTCTTCACAATATCCCACAGATTCTCTATGGGGTTCAGGTCAGGAGAGTTGGCAGGCCAATTGAGCACAGTAATACCATGGCCAGTAAAGCATTTAGCAGTGGTTTTGGCACTGTGAGCAGGTGCCAGGTCGTACTGAAAAATGAAAATCTTCATCTCCATAAAGCTTTTCAGTAGATGGAAGCATGAAGTGCTCCAAAATCTCCTGAGAGCTAGCTGCATTGACCCTGCCCTTGATAAAACACGGTTGACCAACACCAGCAGCTGACATGGCACCCCAGACCATCACTGACTGTGGGTACCTGACACTGGACTTCAGACATTTTGGCATTTCCTTGTCCCCAGTCTTCCTCCAGACTCTGGCACCTTGATTTCCGAATGACATGCAAAATTTGCTTTCATCCAAAAAAAGTACTTTGTTCTGCTGCTGTTTCTGGTTCGAAGTGGCTTGATCTGGGACCACACATTTCCTGTACACGCCTGTGCATGGTGGCTCTGGATGTTTCTACTCCAGACTCAGTCCACTGCTTCCACAGGTCCCCCAAGGTCTGGAATCGGCCCTTCTCCACAAGCTTCCTCAGGGTCCGGTCACCTCTTCTGGTTGTGCAGCGTTTTCTGCCACACTTTTTCCTTCCCACAGACGTCCCACTGAGGTGGCTTGATACAGCACTCTGGGAACAGCCTATTCACTCAGAGATTTCTTTCTTTTTCTTACCCTCTTGCTTGAGGGTGTCAATGATGGCCTTCTGGACAGTAGTCAGATCGGCAGTCTTACCCATAATTGCAGTTTTGAGTAATGAACCAGGCTGGGAGTTTTTAAAAATCTCAGGAATCTTTTGCAGGGGTTTAAAGTTCATTGGTTGATTCAGATGATTAGGTTAATAACTCGTTTAGAGTACCTTTCACGATATGATAATTTTTTGAGATTGGAATTTTGGGTTTTCATGAACTGTATGCCAAAATGGCAGCACGGTGGCGTAGTAGTTAGCACGTCCGCCTCACAGCAAGAAGGCCCGGGTTCGATTCCCGGCCTGGGCGTTTCTGTGTGGAGTTTGCATGTTCTCCCCGTGCTTGTGCGGGTTTCCTCCGGGTGCTCCGGTTTCCCCCGCAATCCAAAGACGTGCACTGTAGGTTAATTGGCCGTTCTAAATTGACCGTAGTTGATCCTGCAGCAGCACTGGAACCCAGTCGTATCGGCACTTGCCTTTCCATTGGATCCTTCCGGTGGCGCCGAGACAGGGGGGGACTTGCTGCTTGGGTAACAGCCTGTCCCTCATTACTCCCTACCCGGGCTCTGCGCACTGGGGAGTATCACCAGTCGGGATACTGGCCAGAGTGCAGCCATAGTCCTTCGGGACTGACGGAGGCCTACGATGCCAAAATCATCAGTATTAAAACAATAAAAGGCCTGAAATATTTCAGTTGGTGTGCAATGAATCTAAAATATATGAAAGTTTAATTTTTATCAGTACATTACAGAAAATAATGAACTTTATCACAATATGCTAATTTTTTGAGGACCAGTACAATGAAAGAAATTTTGTTGCAGTTGAAGAGATGGCTCTTGATGCTGCTTCTGTAGAATGTGGTGAGGATGGGCGGGGGCAGGAAGTGCACATGCTGCTGTGCCCTTTTGACCAGTGATCATAGACCAGGTGAGGTCATTAGTTTTTTGCAGCCCATGAGCTTAGTGCTGGTGGCGGCACGGTGGTGTAGTGGTTAGCACGTCCGCCTCACAGCATGAAGGCCTGGGTTCGATTCCCGGCCTGGGCGTTTCTGTGTGGAGTTAGCATGTTCTCCCCGTGCTTGCGTGGGTTTCCTCCGGGTGCTCCAGTTTCCTCCGACAATCCAAAGACATGCACAGTAGGTTAATTTGCCCTTCTAAATCGACCGTAGGTTTGCATTGTAGCTAACAACTTGGAGAGGGATGGGTGCCACCAGGCCAAAAAAAATCAGCCATGAAGGCGCCTCAACGACATCCCCAGATGTTAAGGGATAAGTGAAGAAGAAGCTCAGTGCTGCTGACCACCTCTGCAGCAGTGTTGATGAGAAGTGGCGTGTACTTGGGCTGATTCTTCCTGAAGTCGACAATGATCTTCATAGTTTTATCCACATTCAGGATGAAGTTGTTGACTTTCTACCAGAACACCAGCTGCTCTGTCTCCTCTCCGTATGCAAGGTCATTGTCGTCATTGATGAGATCCAACTGTTGTGTCATCTGGCGTGATTTTACAGTGCGATGTGATCTAGAACCAAAGGCCACAGTATGGATTGCTACTATTTACTGATGAGTTCAATAAGAAAGGTAATAATGAGGTCATGAGTTCAATAAGAAAGGAATAAATCACATGGACTAGAGCTGCAATAAGAAAATAATCAACTATAAGGGTGTAACTTCTGGTATCAGCACATCAGTTTCATTCCTCTTATCCCACAACCATTTTATCAATGATTACAGTTCAAGAATGTTGTGTCTTTAGTTGTTTGTTGCTACATTAAAGATGGCTCAGTGGTGTAGTGAAGCAAGAAGAGTCCCAGGTGAGAACGTTGCCATGTGGAATTTGATTGTTCTCCTTGTGGGTTTCCTTTGGCTACACCAGTTTCCTCCCACAGTCCAGAAAACATGTACATTAAGCGAACTGGCTGTCTCAAATTGGCCCTCAGTGGGAGTGTAAGTGTAAGTGTGTGTGTGTGTGTGTGTGTGTGTGTGTGTGTGTGTGTGTGTTCGCAATTGTTGAGCTGTCCAGTATGTACCTCAACATCACCCAGTGTTGGCTGAGATAGAGACAGCAACCCCCACCCCCACCCCCGCACGACCCTAACAGCGGGATTAAGTGGTGCAGTGAATTATATTGTTCTGGGTAGCACGGTGCTGCAGTGGTTAACACATCTGTCACACAGCAAGAAGTGGCTGGGTTTGATTTCCAGGTTCGGGCCATTTTTGCATGTAGAGTGCCTGTGTGGGTTTCATCTGCATACTCTGATTTCCTCCAGTAGTCAAAAAGCATGCACTATTGCCCCAAATTGCCCAAATTGCCCCTAGGTGTGAGTTTGTATGATCACCCTGCAATGGTCTGGCGAGGTGTACTCTGCCCTTGCCCAGAGTTAGCATGACTGCCTCATAGTCAGAGAGTCCTGGTTCCGAATCCCAGGCTTGGCAAGGGCATTTCTGTATAGAGTTCATTCATTCGTTCATATTATG
>CM045740.1:24395724-24533224 GCA_024760905.1 Plotosus lineatus | reverse complement strand
GCCGCTGGGAGGGTGGAGCCATGGTGGAGCCTATCAGCTATCACTGGGCCATGGTGAGGTATACCCTGAACAGGATACCAGTCCACTGCAGGGACAACACCCATGTATGCATACACTCACACTCATACCTAGGAGCATTGTAGCTCTGCCAGAGGTGTGAGTTAAAGACGTCTCGGACAGGAGACTCCGCCAAATGTTCCCAGGAAACTCTAACCACACACTTGGGCCTGCCAGGTCTGAAGGGCGAACTTCCCTGCCATGGGAGCCAGCTCACCACCAGGTGGTGATTGGTTGACAGCTCGCCTCCCCTCTTCACCTGAGTGTCCAGAACATGCAACAACAAGTCCAGTGACATGACCACAAAGTTGATCATTGAACTGTGGCCTAGGGTTTCCTGGTGCCAAGTGCACTTATGGACACCCTCATGTTTGAACATGGTGTTCGTGATGGACAAACCGTGACGGGCACAGAAGTCCAACAACGAAGCACCATCCGGGTTCAGACTATGGAATGGAATGCACCATCTGGGTCTGGAATGAGATTCTGCCCCAAGTGGAGGAGTTCAAGTATCTCAGGGTCTTGTTCATGAGTAAGGGAAGGATGGAGCAGGAGATCGACAGGCGGATCGCTGCAGCCTCTGCTCTAAAGTGGAGCCTGTACTACTCCGTCGTGGTGAAGAGGGAGCTAAGCCACAACGCAAAGTACTCAATTTACCAGTTGATCTACGTTCCAACCTTCACCCATGGCTTTGGGTCGAGAACGAAAGAACAAGGTTGCATATACAAACAGCTGAAATGAGCTTCCTCTGTAGGGTGGCGGGCCTCTCCCATAGAGATAGGGTGAGAAGCTCAGCCATCCGGGGAGAGCTCGGAGGAGAACCGCTGCCCCTCCACATTGAGAGGAGCCAGTTGAGGTGGCTCTGACATCTGGTAAAAATGCCTCCTGAACGCCTCCCTGGTGTGGTGTTTCAGGCATGTAAAACCGGGAAGAGACCCCAGGGGTTGACATAGAACGCAGTAGAGGGATTTTATCTCTTGGCTGGTCTGTGAACCCCTCGGTGTCCCCCCCCCAGGAGAGCTGGAGGAAGTGGCTAGGGAGAAGGACATCTGGACCTCATTGCTTAGGGTGCTGCCCCCACGACCCAACCCTGGATTAAGCGGAAGAAGATGATGATGATGATGATGATGATGATGGTGATGATGACCTAGGCACAATTTGGAACAGCTAGATAACTTAATGTGCATGTCTTTGGACTGTGGGAGGAAACAGGAGTACCTGGAGGAAACTCATTCAGGCACAAGAGGAGCATTCAAACTCCACATAGAAACACTCTAGCAGAGCGCGGGACTCAATCTCAGTCCCTCGCTATCTGTCTCTCTGTCCGTCTCTCTCTCTCTCTCTCTCTCTCTCTTTCTCTCTCTCCCTGACTCTGTCACTTTTTATGTTGCTCTCTTTGTATCTCTCTCTCTCTCTCTCTCTCTGTCTATTTTTCTGTCTCTGTCTCTCTCTCACGCCATCCTCTTTGGGAATCAATGTGCACAGAGACTTTTTCTGCTTTTTTTTGCCTGTGGGGAAAAGGGAATTGAGTGAGAATGAGAAGAGAGAAGGCTGCTCAGTGTAAAGACAAACACACACACACACACACACACACACACACACACACACACACACACAAAGTTGCTGTAAATACTTTTTGAATTTTAAACTGAAAGTCTCCTGAAATAGATAAAATTCCACCGTATACTGAGAAACACACTGAAGACCCAGACAAATTTAACTTCATGTATATTTACACTCTCACCCATTAATTTACAGAACCATTTAGTCCTATTAGGGTTGCAGGGAGACCGGAGCCTATCTCAGCCGAAACTGGGCAAAGGAGGGGCACACCCTGGGCAGCTCGACAATCCAGCATATGTCAACACACACATAGACACACAACCATTCACATTTACACTTACTTCTAGGGTCAACTTGGAACAGCTGGTTAGCTTAGTGTGTATTTTTCTTGGGTATAGGAGAAAACCTAAATACATGGAGGAAACATACATGAGCACGGGCATGAAAACTCGTCGAGTCCGGGACTCGAGTCATGTTAACCACTACGCCACCATCCCACCCTTCATCAAAGCAGTACGCCTCATTATGTTTTTTTGTTCATTCATTTTCTGAACCACTAACCTCTAATTAGGGTCATGGGGAAACTAGCACCCATCTGAACTGACGGTGTCTGATGGTGAGGTACACGCTGGACAGCTAGCCAGGCCATTGCAGTGCTAACACTCATACAACAATTCACACTGACACCCATACCTGGGGCAATTTAGAACAGCATATTAGCCTCCCGCACATGTATTTGGACTGTGGCTGGAAACTGGAGTTTTCTTTTCCTTTCGGCTGTTCCCTTCAGGGTCGCCACAGCGAATCATCTGCCTCCATCTCAGCCTATCCTCTGCATCTTCTTCTCTTACACCAACTACCTTCAGGTCCTCCTTCACCACATCCATAAATCTCTTTGTTCTTCCTCTAGGCCTTCTGCTTGGTAGTTTCAACCTCAGTATCCTACTACCAATATATTCACTATCCCTCCTCTGTACATGTCCAAACCATCTCAATCTATCCTCTCTGACTTTGTCTCCAAAATCTATTAACATTTGCTGTCCCTCTGATGTACTCATTCCTGATCCTATCCATCCTCGATACTCCCAAAGAGAACCTCAACATTTTCATCTCTGCTACCTCCAGCTCTGCCTCCTGTCTTTTCCTCAGGGCCACTGTTTCTAACCCATACAACATCGCTGGCCTCATCACCGTCTTGTACACTTTTCCTTTCATTCTTGCCGATACCTTCCTATCACATATCACACCGGACAATTTTCTCCAACCATTCCAACCTGCCGGCACACGCTTCTTCACCTCTTTTCCACACTGTCCATTGCTCTGGATTGTTGAGCCTAAGTACTTAAAATCCTCCACCTTCTTTATCTCTGCTCCCTGTAACCTCACCGTTCCTCTTGGGTCCCTGTCGCTTACACACATGTATCCTGTCTTACTGAGGCTAACCTTCAGTCCACTCCTATCCAGGGAATACCTACGCCTCTCTAGATTTTCCTGCACGGAGATTCTTGTCTAATCTCATTTCTCAGTCTGTTCATCACCATAGCAAACAAGAAGGGGCTCAGAGCTGATCCTTGATGCAGTCCCACCTCCACCTGAATAAGGACAGTGATGTAGTGATTACATCATCTACACAAGATGTAGTCTACCTGTGTGCTCCTACCTCTGTTTTATAGGTCACCCTATGCTCCTGTCTCTTCTGGAAGAAAGTATTCACCACAGCCATTTCCATCCTTTTTGCAAAATCTATCAACATCTGTCCTTCTGTGTTCCTGTCCCGGATACCAAACCTGCCCATCACTTCCTTGTCCCCACTGTTTCCAGCACCAATGTGTCCATTGAAGTCTGCCCCAATGACTACTCTTTCACCTCTGGGGGTACTCTGCATCACTTCATCTAACTCACTCCAGAATCTCTCCTTCTCTTCTAGCTCACATCTTGCCTGTGGGGCATAAGCACTAACAACATTGAACATCACACCTTCAATGTCTAACTTGAGACTCTTTCTCTTCTAGAACATTCCTGACAAACCCCTCCTTCAAGATGACCCGTACTCTATTTCTCTTCTCATCCACACCATGATAGAACAGCTTAAACCCTGCTCCTAAGCTTGAAACGGACCAAACTCTGGCTCTGGTGATACAGTGATCGAATGGCCCATAGCAACGGGTCCGGAGCACGCCCCACAAGATCGTTCGATGGACATGGTCGAAAGCCTTCTCCAAATCCACAAAGCACAAGTGGACAGATTGGGCAAACTCCTATGCCGCTTCCAGAATCCTGTGGAGCGTATAGAGTTGGTCAAGAGTGCTATGGCCAGGACGAAAACCACATTGCTCCTCCTGAATCCGAGGTTCGACTATCGAACTCCTCTCTAGTACCCCTGCACAGACTTTTCCAGGTAGGCTGAGGAGTGTAATTCCCCGATAATTCGAACACACCCTCCGGTCCCCCTTCTTAAAAATTGGGAGCACCACCAGTTTGCCAATCCAGAGGTACAGCCCCTGATGACCACGTGATGTTGCAGAGACGTGTCAACAAAGACAGTCCTACAACATCCAGAGCCCTGAGATATTCTGGGCGGATCTCGTCCAACCCCAGAGCTCGACCACCGAGGAACTTTTGACAACCTCGGTGACCTCCACTCCAGTGATGGGCGGACCCCCACCCGAACCCCCATGGTCTTCCTCTTCCACGGAGGGCGTGTTGGTGGGATTGAGGAGGTCCTCAAAGTATTCCCTCCACCTCTCGACGACATCCCCAGTCAAGGTAAGCAGCTCCCACTTCCACTGTAAACAGTGTTTGTGAAAAACTGCTTCCCCCTCCTGAGGCGTCGGATGGTGGTCCAGAACCTTTTTGAGGCCAACCGATAATCACTCTGTAGGCCCTTACCAAACTCCTCCCACGCCCGAGATTTTGCATCTGCGACAGCCTCGGCTGCAGCACATTTGGCCTGCCGGTACCTGTTTGCTGCCTTGGGAGTCCCACAGGCTAATAAAACCAGACAGGCCTCCTTTTTCAGCTGGACGGCCCGCTTCACCGCAGGTGTCCACCACCGGGTTCGGGGATTACTGCCACGACAAGCACCGACGGACGACCTTACGGCCACAGCTATGGGCTGCCGCCTCAGTAATGGATTCCATGTCCCCCGCCCCCTCCAAGACGTGGTTGTAGCTCTGCCGGAGGTGGGAGTTAAAGGCCTCTTGGACAGGGGACTCCGCCAAACGTTCCCAGCAGACCCTGATTACACACTTGGGCCTGCCAGGTCTGGAAGGCAACCTCCCCCACCATCGAAGCCAACTCACCACCAGGTAGTGATCGGTAGACAGCTCAGCTCCTCTCTTCACCCGAGTGTCCAGAACATATGGTCGCAAGTCCGATGACACGACTACAAAGTCAATCATCGAATTGCAACCGAGGGTGTCCTGGTGCCAAGTGCACTTATTGGCACACTTATGTTCGAACATGGTGTTCGTGATAGACAAACTGTGACGAGCACAGAAGTCCAACAACGAAACACCATTCGGATTCAGACTGGAGAGGCCGTACCTACCGATCACACCCTTCCAGGTCACACTATCGTTGCCCACATGGGCGTTGAAGTCTCCCAAGACAACGAGTGAGTCTCCCGAGGGAGCATTCTCCAACACCCCCCCCCCCAAAGACTCCAAAAAGGGTGCGTACTCTGAACTGTCATTTGGTGCATAAGCAAAAGCTCGAAGACGGAGGGAAGCTCCCCTTTCGTCAACCGGGGAGAACCCCAACATTTGGGCACCGAGACGGGCGGACAACAAGAATACCCACACCGGCTCGGCGCCTCTCCCCATGAGCAACTCCAGAAGAGAAGATAGTCCAGCCTCTCTCGAAATGGATGGTTCCAGAGTCCAAGCTATGCGTTGAGGTGAGCCCAACTAAATCTAGTTGGTATCTCTCCACCTCACGCACCAAATCAGGCTCCTTTCCCGCCAGAGAGGTGACCTTCCATGTCCCGAGAGTCAGAGTAAGTAGCCAAGGATCGGTCCGACAGAACCCATGCCTTTGGCTGCCACCCAACTCACATTGCACCCGACCCCTAAAATTCCTCCTACGGGTGGTGGGTCCATGGGAGGGCTATATATCAAATTAATACTTGTGTAATTGCAGGAATTCTGGGTCAATATGCTCTCTACTGTAGCTTCACCCATCTGACCTTGTTTAGTACCAAAGTGCTTGGCAACCAATTTGGGGTGAATGATATTGTGAGTTTTTAATTCCCATTGTATTGGGAATACCCACAGAAAAAGCACACACACATAAGGTCTGTATGTTTAGTTCGCTGACACCTGTAAATGCCTATGATTTTTTTTTTGTTTGCTGTTATTGATTATTCACCTGATCCTCAACTGATCTGAGTCTCTTACACCACATTTCCTAATTGTGTGTATGTGTGTGTATGTGTGTGTGTGTGTGTGTGTGTGTGTATGTGTGTGTGTGTGTGTGTTTGTGTATGTGTGTGTGTGTGTGTGTGTGTGTATGTGTGTTTGTGTGTGTGTTTGTGTATGTGTGTGTGTGTGTGTATGTGTGTATGTGTATGTGTGTGTGTGTATGTGTGTATGTGTGTATGTGTATATGTGTATATGTGTGTATGTGTGTATGTGTGTGTGTGTGTGTGTGTGTGTGTGTGTGTGTGTGTGTGTGTGATTGGAAAAATCCATCTGTCTCAACTCTTCACACACCCCGACCCTTCTCCTGTTGATTCACCAGAACAGGGTTATAAAGTTGACGTCAACCATCACCCCCAGATGACTAACCTTTACTCCACCACCCTACACGAGCCTGCCTGGACAAAATGACACCATTTACAGATGAGTGCTGATCTAAAAATACTGTGTCAGGCTGTATAGCCTAGCTATGGTGTTTTTAGCTTTCTGACTAAAGCATATGAATTTCACCAGCATCTAACTAGTGTGTGTGTGTGTGTGTGTGTGTGTGTGTGTATGTGTGTGTGTGTGTGACACCAGAGACAAATGTGTGCTCAGGCTGAAGATGGTCTAATTCTTTCTAAAATTAAATATTCTTTAAATAAGGATAAGTGTCATGAGAGTGAGGCAGCACGGTGGCGTGGTGGTTAGCATGTCTACCTGTCAGCATGAAGGTCCTGAGTTCAAGTAACGGGCTCGGTAAGGGAGTTTCTATCCGGGGTTTGCATGTTTTCTAAGAGTCGCGTGAGTTTTCTCCAGGTGTCCAAAGACATGCACATTGGCTGCTCAAATTGACCCTAGTTGTGGGTGTGAATGGTTACGTGTGTTGCTCCTGCGATCGTCTGGCGCTTAAGTCATAGGCAGGCTTGCTCCCTTCTCAGCTGGCACTGGGTGGAGACACGATACACCTTGAACAGCTTACAGGTCCAACATGTACACAACCTGTCACACCCACTGGAACAGCCAATTAACCGAATGCATGTCTTTCGAATGACTGAGGAACCCGGAATACCTGGAGGAGATACGCACACAGAAACGCCCTCGTTGAGCTCAGGACTTGAACTCAGGACCCTCTTACCATGATGTGGACGTATTAACCCCTCCCAAGATGTATAACTCTTGGTATTCCATGCTTTCCAACCCATGTGTCCTGAACGTGCTCCAGGTTTTTTTTCCCTCAGCAATCTTTTCAGCAATCTAATTAAGCGGATTAAGAGAAATGTAGGAATGCGTCATGCAGCGTGGAGAGCACCAAGCCATTTCTACACACTCCTAGTGCTAACATGATTACCATAATCGTCTTTGTAATCTCACGCCAAAAGATTTTACACATGGAAGAAGCGGTGTTTTAGGATTTTGAGGAAAGCCATGCAATCGATTTAATATGAAACCCTGTACGTACTATTTCTTTTCCCTGACTGAGGACACTGATGATTTGAGGTGTAGCTGTAGATTTATTTTGCCATTTCACTTCTTACTAGTATGAACCAGATTTCTGGGAACTGCGCCATGTCCTGCAGGTTGAGATGTAATTAAGAGATAAAGGGATTGGAAAGAGAACTGAAGTTACCAGAATCACCAATCACGTTAGTTTGACTCTTTAAGCGGATTATGTAGTGCTCAATTAATGGTACCTTTGTGTGTGTTTGCAGTAGATGTGTGGAATAAGGGTGTTCCATGTGTGGTTTAAAACCTATGTGAAAAGAATCAGGTTTCATCTGTTCCCTTTTTGAAAATTTAGACAGATATATTTTCAGCATGCAGTATTTTTTATAATGGGAATAAGCTGCTCAAGCCAACCTAAATCCAGAAATTTGGAGGTGAGTGTAAATTTAAGTGCATATAATGAAAGAAAGAGAAGGGCAGTGGTGGCCTGGTGGTAATAGGTGCTGGATCACTGAACCCAGGGTTGGGGGTTCGAGTCCCACTCTCCGTAAGGTTGTCACTATTCCCCCAGTGCAACTAACTGGGTTATCAAAGGCTGCCCATGTCTCTCACGGTCTATGGTGAGAGGTTCATGTAAAAGAACCATTGCTGACTTTTGACAAGAGTAGCTGCAAAGTCATCAGTGTGTTTCTGCCCCTTGCTAAAGGTTGCGTCAGGAAGGGCAGCCGAAGTAAAAACCTATGCCAAATCAAACTTGTGAATAATAGATTCGACCCCTGAGAAAAAAAAAAGGGAACAGTCGAAAGGAAATGAAGAAGATAATGAAAGAAAGACAGAAAGAGAGAGAGAGAGAGAGAGAGAGCAAGGTACGGTTATCATTACCACCAGGATGAATTTTCTCCCACCAATAAACACGCACTCATCCATTTCTTCATTTTACAAACCACTTCATTTCCTACTAGTGTCGCGGGGAGGCTGGAGGTACACCACGAACAGCTCATCAGACCATCGCAGTGCCAAAACATACACAACCATTCGCTCACACTCATAACTCGGGGCAATTTAGAATGGCCAGTTAACTGGAGTACTAGAAGGATGCCCATGCAAGCACCGGGAGAACACTCAAACTCCATAACAGAAACTCTCTCTCCAAGCACTAGGACTCAAAACCAGAACCTTCTTGCCGTGAAACAGAGGTGTGAATATTATTATTATTATTATTATTTCATTTCATTTCATTTCATTTTCTGTAACCGCTTAATCCTAATTAGGGTCGCGGGGAGGCTGGCGCCCATCCCAGCCAACTTCGGGCAAGGGCAGAGTGCACCCTGAACAGCTTGCCAGGCCATCGCAGGGCCGAAACATGCTAACGGCTTTACAGCCTACTCTTGTCGAAAGTCAGCAATGGTTCTTTTACATGCCTCACACCATAGACAGTGAGAGACATGACCGGCCTTTGATAACCCAGTTAGCTGCACTGTGGGGTGGGGGGTGACAACCTTGTGGAGAGTGGGACTCAAACCCCCAACTTTTGGATCAGCGATCCAGCGCCCTATACCACTAGACCACCACTGCCCCTATTATTATTAATATTATGGTTGACACGTTTCTGCAACATCACGTGGTCATCGGGGACAGTACCTCTGGATTGGTAAACCGGGGTGGTAGTCCCCCTTTTTAAAAAGGGGGACCGGAGGGTGTGTTCTAATTATCGGGGAATCACACTCCTCAGCCTACTTGGGAACGTCTATGCAGGGGTACTGGAGAGGAGGATGCAACCGGTAGTCGAACCTCGGATCCAGGAGGAACAATGTGGTTTTCGTCCTGGCCATAGCACTCTTGACCAACTCTAGATGCTCCACAGGATCTTGGAGGGGGCATGGGAGTTTGCTCAATCTGTCCACATGTGTTTTGTGAATTTCGAGAAGGCTTTCGACCGTGTCCCTCGGACTATCTTGTGGGGCGTGCTCCGGATGCGTTGCTACGGGCCATTCGATCACTGTATCACCAGAGCCAGAGTTTGGTCCGTATTGGTAACAACAGGTCGAATTCGTTTCCGGTGAGGGTTGGAGTCTGCCAAGGCTGTCCTTTGTCACCGCTTCTGTTCATAATTTTTATGGACAGAATTTCTAGGAGCAGCCAAGGTGTTGAGGGGTTCTGGTTTGGTGGCCATCGGATCTCGTCTCTGCTTTTTGCAGATGATGTTGTTCTTTTGGCTTCATCAAGTCGGGACCTCCAGCTCTCATTGGAGCAATTCGCAGTTGAGTGCGAAGCGGCCGGGATGAGAATCAGCACCTCCAAATCTGAGGCCACGGTTCTCAGTCGGACAAGGATAGAATGCACCCTCTGGGTCGGGAATGAGGCACTACCCCAAGTGGAGAAGTTTAAGTAAATTGGGGTCTTGTTCATGAGTGAGGGAAGGATGGAGCAGGAGATTGACAGACAGATCACTGCAGCCTCTGATGTTAAATGGAGCCTGTACCTGTCCATTGTGGTGAAGAAGGAACTGAACCACAAGGCGAAGCTCTCAATTTACCAGTCGATCTATGTTCCAACCCTCAGGGAGGGTCACGCGCTTTGGGTAGTGACCAAAAGAACAACATCGTGGATACAATCAGCTGAAATTAGCTTTCTTTGTTGGGTGACGGGGTTCTCCCTTAGAGATAAGTTGAGAAACTCTACCATCCGGGGAGAGCTAGGAGTAGATCTGCTGCTCCTCTGCATTGAGAGGGACCAGTTGAGGTGGCTCAGGCATCTCGTCAGAATGCCTCTCGAATGCCTCCCTGGTGTGGCGTTTCGGGCATGTCCAACAGGGAAGAGACCCCAGGGTTGACCTAGAACACACTGGAGGGACTATGTCTCTCGACTTGTCTGGGAATGCCTCGGTGTCCCCCCGGAAGAGCTGGAGGAAGTGGTGGGGGAGAGGGACGTCTGGACCTCTTTGCTTAGGTTTCTGCCCCCGCGACCCGATCAAGCGGATGGGTCAAGCGGAAGGCGATGATGATGATGATTATTATTATTACTATTACTATTAGTCATTCGTCCATTCATTTCAAAGCTGCTTAGTAATAATTAGGGTCTCAGGCGGGCTGATGCCTATCTCAGCCGTCTGAGTGACTGCAGGGTACACCCTTAACAGCTTGCCAGGCCATTGGAACAACCATTTCCACTCACCCTCATACCTGGGGAGATTTGGAGCAGCCAATTAGCCTTATGTGCATGTTTTTTGTACAGTGGGAGGAAACCTACACAGGTACGGAGATACCATGTAAACTCCACACAGAAACACCTGAGCCTGGGATTCAAACCCAGGACCTTCTTGCTGTAAGGCTTATGTGGTAACCACTGTGCCCCCATTCCACCCATTATTATCATTATTATTGTAATTATTATGATTCAATGGATGGAACCTCTCATCGATATAATAAATGAAAATTAGTCATCTTCCTCTGTTGGAATTTGTCCAGTAGGGCAGGCCTACCTGCACCCCTAAGTTGGTTTGTGAGATCTTCACAAATTCCAATCCCTCTCGGTGACATCATAGCCTGTTCATCATTATCACATCTTCATCACTCCCCTCGCTCTTCATCACTACTCGTGCTATTAATCAGTCTTCTCGCTTGGACTGCAGGGATTGCTGCTTGCAGCTATATTGTTATGAATATTGTTGTCTATGAGACCTAGAGTTCAAATCACAGCATGGGGCCTTGAGAAGACCCTGCTTAGTTGTATCGTCAACGTATTGTCACGTCATATAAAAGTATTAGCCTAATTAGCGAGATCAAATTGTAAATTTTCGTGCTATGTGTGCCATTTTATTTTTTATATTACTTTGAGGACCTTGACAGAGCTAATATATAAATATATGTAAATATATATTAATATAGGTGTATTTTATATTAAAAAAAAATATATATATATATATATATATATATATATATATATATGTATATATATATGTGTGTGTGTATATATATGTGTATATATATATATATATATATATATATATATATATATATATATATATATATATGTGTGTGTGTGTGTGTGTGTGTATGTATGTATATATATATATATATATATATATATATATATATATATATATATATATATATATATATATATATATATATATATATATATAAAAAACAAAAATAAAAGGACAGGACAAAGACTTTCTATTGAAACTCCATTTATCACTACAGATCTGTTTCGAGGGGTGGTGAAACCATCCTCTCTCTTCAGGTGATTATAGAAGAATTTCTGTTTGTGTGAATCCTGTGATGTAAAAATTAAATCTTCAGCATTAGTCTTACAGCTGGTGTGAGGTGTAGCTGTGTGAATGTGATGCTGGCTGGTTAAAAAAATAAAAAATAAATAAAACTGATTCAAATGGAAGAATGGTGCAGGCCTCATTGGCTCATCTGCATCGGCCATTTGTTGTGATGTTGTCATAGCACTTTCAACAAACAAGGCAACATCTGTCAAACAGCACTCGCACACAGAGAGGCGACTGTTGGTTTGGGAGAACCGGGTCGGCGCAAACACTGCTGCTGTCCACCGTTTATAAAAATGATCGGGTGGGGAACACTCCTGGGGATTCAGCAAGCCGACGTGCAATGCAGCCATAAATTTTACTGTTCAATATCGGAGACAACAACATTCTCAGCATTGTTCTCTCCATGCAGTTTTTCATCATGCACCTTGAAGCTTTCTTTGGTGTTTTGACTTTGTTGGTACTCTTAAAGCTAGAGCAGTGCATTCTTTTAAAATGGATTTAGTATAATTCTTTAAATCCTGACCTCAATAAATAAACCACCGAAGAGCTATGGTAGTCAGAGAGATGGCCAATCATCTACCTGTATAACCACAGTACTTACCTGCCAACTCTATATGCACTCTGTCCATGTGCTTACTGCACATCTTCCACAAGAACTTGTGGACAAATTGCTAAAGCTAACAAGCTAGTTCACACTCAAATACTAGCAATAGTGATGTTTATTGTTTATAATAATGTTTGACGTTTCCTTACATGTGAATAAGATGTGAGGTGGTTGGATATAATAAAGGGCTGCTCCATCCCTCTAGTGACTAATAGGGGTGGGTTTTGCCCAGATTTTATGTATCGTGATATATTGTGATTTCCAGCATGTCTTGCAATATATTGAGCCTGTTATAAGTGAGCCTGTTCTTGACAGTGTACATTATTCAAAAAGAGAAATCAACAAACATTAAAAATGTTGTTTTGTCTCCTGGTACATCCTTGGGATGATTGTTTCAGAAAACATTTTCCTATCAAGAATAGTGTACCTTCTAGAGTTGATACTAAATCTCTGAATTCTGGAGCGTTTACGTTAGAGAAAGGACATGAATCCTTAATTATGAATCTCGCAACTTTGTCAGTAATTTCTTGTGCACGTGGTGAACTTTTCTTGTAACTTTCCACCAAACCAGCCGGTGAGGTCAAATGTTTTTGTTGAGGACACACTTTGTCTAACTGACTTAGATTCAGTTTCACGAGTTTCAGTTTGTGACACACTTGTGGTCTGACAACGAAGTTTCACGTGGTGTCGCCGCATATGAGCGATCAGATTCGATGTACCTCCTGAAAATTTGATGTTACCTTTGCATGTTTTGCACACAGCATTTGTTTTATCAATGGCTTCATCCAGTACTGTAGTGGTTAAAAAAAAAAAAAAGTAGATATACTATGAGGCTACTTTGGCACCCGAATAAGACCATAGGTCCAAGGTGTGTGTGTGGGGGGGGGGGATACAGGGAAATTTTAAAAATTTCAATGCTGTGGATGCCATTTTGCATGTAATGTGAAATATATAGTATAGAATCTGTACATAAAATTTAAGCCTGCAGTATACATGTACAGTAGTTGTTGCCGTGTGTCTGAGAGCAACAGTTTTATATGCTGATGCCAAATTAAAAATCTAAAATGTAAAGAAACAGAAGATCATTTGAAATTCTAACAGCTTTTAATTACATTATACACAAATATTCAAGATATAATAGTCCTTTGGGCATTTTACACCCGAGCCTAGTGGCTCATCAGGCCGGTGCTTGTCTCCGGTTTCCATAGTATGAAGCGACTAGGAGTACAACTCCTCCTGGATGAGACGCTAGTCCATTGCAGGTTACCTACCCAGTATATTTTTACTGGTACCCATTTATACTGCTGGGTGAACAGAGGCACACTTGTGCTTAAGACCTTACCCAGGGGTCTTAGCACAGTGGGGGTCTAACTGGGATTTGAACACACAACCTCCCGATCATGAGCACAGCACCCTAACCACTACACCACTGGCCCCAAGATATAATATTAGTGTAAAATAACAGAAGTGTAGCTTTACAGCACCACATCATGCATACATGGCTCACGCCGAACTTGAACTTTTCAAGTCTGCACTTAACTGGCTGTACAAATAACTACTGATGTCCTCATAAACTTGGAACATACGCAATGTGATATTAGTAAAAATGACATTAAATAAAGTAGTACAACTACAAGATGTACATGTAGTACTATTATACTGAGTCAAGTATTGCTTGATATTTCTATAATTAAAATTATGTACATTTGTATTTAATAAATATAATATTTAATAATCTATTAAAATTCAGAAAATGCAAAATTACTAAGCCATTACAATAAAAATTGTAAGCGTCAGAAAAAAATTCTACTTATGAAAATGTAATGTTTTAAACTTTGGCATAAACATGAACACTGAAATAGAACTGCAAAATAAGTGATTTAAATATATTATATACGCCTAAACATTAGAATAGTGTAAGTGCAATCATCAATTCATGTATATTAAATTTTTAAGGCGGGATTAAAGGTGGAGCATCATTTGCGCATCAGCACGACTAGACCTCATCAGACCTGTCACCCTATGAGTATTAGATTGATATATTTAGAACAATATTAACATGTATACATATTAATGCCATCATAGTGATGCCCATAGGCCTGCTGGACACGTGCCGCATGCATAACACCTACAATGACACTGACGGTTCAGGAAAGTCCGTCAAAGGCTCGAACTTTACAATAATGACATGCATTATCGTTTATCATATAAATCAAATTAATATGATCATTATGCTGGAGAGAAGTGGAATGTAATTTACCGGAATTTGGGACCGATTTGGAGCATGTTGAACCTGAGGCTGAGTCCGCAAGTTGTGTGACGTCATTTTTTTCAGAGTCGACAGATATATTATTGCTGATCCTACCCATCCTCGTTACTCCCAAAGAGAACCTCAACATTTTCATGTTTCCTATGCTCCTGTCTCTTCTGGAAGCTATTTACCACAGCCATTTCCATCCTTTTTGGAAAATCTACCAACATCTGTCCTTCTGTTTTCCTGTCCTGGATACCAAACCTGCCCATCACTTCCTCGTCCCCTCTGTTGCCTGCACCAACATGTCCATTGAAGTCTGCCCCAATGACCACTCTTTCACCTCTGGGGGTACTCTGCATCACTTCATCTAAGTCACTCCAGAATCTCTCCTATTCTAGCTCACACCCTGCCTGTGGGGCATAAGCACTAACAACATTGAACATCATGTCTTCAATTTCTAACTTGAGACTCATCACTCTGTCTGACACTCTTTTCACTTCTAGAACATTCCTGACAAACTTCTCCTTCAAGATAACTCCTACTCCATTTCTCTTCCCATCCACACCATGAAAAAAACAGCTTAAACCCTGCTCCTAAGCTTCTAGCCATGCTACCTTTCCACCTGGTCTCCTGAACACACAGTATGTCCACCTTCCTCCTCTGCATCATGTCAGCCAGCTCTCTATATTTTGCTTGCATAGTGCCAACATTCAAAGTACCTACTTTCAGTCCTAGATTCATGCCTTTCCTCTTCTCTCTCTGCCTACGGACACGCCTCCCGCCTCTCCTTCTTCGACCAACAGTAGTCCAATTTCCACCAGCACCCTGTTTGGTAACAGCACTGATGGCGGTCGTTGTTAACCCGGGCCTCGACCGATCCGGTATGAATTTTTTTTGTTGTGACTCGCATATTTTATTTGGCATTTGTTTTACGCCGGATGCCCTTCCTGATGCAGCCCTCTGCATTTATCCGGACTTGGGACCAGCGTGAGGGAAAGACACTGGCTTGTGTCCCTCCCTCACGGCTGCATTATGCAGTAGGTCAGTAAATTTCTGAGCAATTCGCAGCATGAACCGTGGTTTTGTTTTTAAGCGGGAATTTCCATATCCTGTATAAAAACAAATTCTATTGGCTGCAGGCCTTCGTGAGATCCGCACTGCCCAATCACGGCATGGCTATTATACCTGGCTTTCCACACACTAAATGACAGTAGGTAAGAGGACGTAAACACAATTGTGACAAGATTACAAGCCGGGACAAGCGACAAAGCAAAATATATATATAAACTTTTTACTTGTAAAAAAAAAATACACTTTGATAAACGATCTCAAGGGGCAAAATAAGTGCGTAAAGGCTACATGCTTGATAAACTAAGTGAGGAAATGGCGTATACCCGAATTTATGCCCAACTACAGCCCTGGTTCCATCTGAGATACGCTTTTTCAATCTGAAATGCTTCCAAACTGAAGCTTTAGCTTTACTGTTTGACATGATAGTAAAGCTGTCATCCTCTGCGGTTGTCATTATTTTCAACAAAAGCATTACTTCCGGTTCAATTAGCGGAAATAGCCGAAGTTTTTTTTACTGTTCTGAAGTTTTTCAAATGCATGTGAAAAAAACGGTTTTGCTTCAGAGTATCGCAAAACGTATTGTTTGCATGTTAGAACCGGTTTAAACCGATCCTTTTCCTTTTGGGTTTTTCCTTTTTTTTCAGGGGTTGCCACAGCAAATCATTTGATTTGCATGTTTGATTTGGCATAGGTGTTTACGTGAGATGCCCTTCCTGAGACAACCATTAGCAAGGGGCAGAAACACGCTGACTGCAGCTACTCTTTACTAAAGTCAGCAAGGGTTCTTTTAAATATCTCTCACCATAGACAGTGAGAAACATGAGCTGCCTTTGATAACCCAGTCAGCTGCACTAGGGGGACAGTGACAACCTTGTGGAGGATGGGACTCGAACCCCCAACCCTAGGATCAGCGATCCACAGCACCTTTTACCACCTGGCCATCACTTTCCCCCGAACCGGTTTAAACGGACAGATAAACTGGTTTTATTACACAGTCCTAGTGACTAATTGTCCTTAATGTTCAGGATACTAAAAACACACAACCTTTCTCGATCTAAACTCCTTCCTTTGAGGTTAGATGAAGGTTCTAAAGTTCCTCAAGATGTACAGCATAAAAAAGTCATCGGTAAGCTTTCATTTGATTTGGGATCGGGTTGCAGAGGCAACTGCCTAAGCAGTGAAGTCCATACATCCCTCTCCCCCGCCACTGAGCTGGGGGCACACTGAAGTATTCCCAAACCAGTTGAGAGTCATAGTCCCTCTAGCATGTTGTGTAACCATAGGAAGAACATACACTGAGAATTCCACACAAAAATGACTTGAACCGGGGAAGTGAACCCGAGATCTTTTTTGCTGTGAGGCAAACGTGATAACCAGTGTTTTTTCGTATAAAGGACAAAGTTACTGTTGTTTTATGCTTTATTTCTTGACTCAGGCGTTTAACCGTCCATAAACATTTGTAAGATTATAACTCTGCTAAGAAGACATGGTAAACACGCGTGCACGCACACACACACACACACACACACACACACACACACACACACACACACACACACACAAACACACACACACACACGCGCGCATGAGAAGAAGAAACAGGCTTGAGTGATATCACAAAGGAATGTGGTCAAACACGTCTACCATTGGTACGATATTGAAGCAGAAGGAGGTCTTTAAAAAGTATGCTTTTATAATTTTCAAAGGGTTTAGGGGGTAGTATTGGGAGCCTTGGAATGAATCACACGTTTTACATGTAAAATGCGGTTCAACTTACGAAAAATGCAGGTTTCGAAAAAAGCTCTGGAACGGATTAATTTCGTAAGGTGAGGTACCGCTGTATAAAAAAAAAGAAAGAAAAGAAAAAAAAAAATATATATATATATATATATATATATATATATATACATACACACATTTTTTTTATAAAAATGTCAGAAACCATGCCTAATAGACACCCTTTTGGATTCTCCTCATTATCTGACAGCATGCAGCTCGGATGACTAGCATATCATGCCGAGCTGCGAGTGACTGCGCCACATTTTTGACAGCTTTGATTTTGGATCGTGGAATCCTACAGGCAGCACTTCATCACCACCCTGGCTGGAGTGAGACAAATGTAGAGCTGATCGAGGGTTTTTTCTTAGAATAAAAGAATTTTCTTTATGAAGTTTAGTTGTACCATGGATTGGCTGATGTTCAGGGCAGTGGTGGCTTAGTGGTTAAAGCGACGGGTTACGCTTTGATGGTCAGCGGTTCAATCCCCAATGTCACCACTCTTGGGACCTTGAGCAAGGCCCTTAACCCCCAATTACTCAATTGTATAAAAATGATAATCATTTGTTGTTGTGGATAAGAACATCTGCCAAATGTTATTGTACATTAGGCTAAGCCACAAGTCCCACACTGGATGTCTTGATTCATTAATTCAGTCATTTTCATTGAGGTGGTTGGATATGATAAAGACCTGTTCCACCCTTCTTGTGACTAATTACCCTTAATGTTCAAGATACTAAGAACACTTAAATATTATAAAATAAAATTTCTCTATGATTTTCTATATGTGTGTTAGATTCTACATATGCATTTCCAATGCAGAACAAATTGAAGAACCTTTCTAGATGTATGCGGTCGATCTAATCTCCTCCCTCAGAGGGTAGTTGAAGGTTCTAAGGTTCCTCAAGATGTACAGAAAAAAAATAAAATAAAATAAAAAGTCATCTTGGTCATCTTCCACTTGATCTGGTATGGCATTGATTAAATGAATGATTGAAGACATTCAGTGAGGGACTTGTAGCTTAACCTAATGCTCAATAACCTGAACACCAGTCAATTTGTGCTACAGCTGAATTTCATAAATAATATACAATATATGTTATATACATATTGTATAAAATATAATTATATACAACTGATACAAACAGTACAACGCTGATAGCATTTCAGCATGATTAGCAGCCCCAGTCATTACTCAGGTAGTCTCAGGTTCATTAAACGCCACAGGACATTACGTGATGCAGGTCGACCCCTGGACTCGCGTCAGAATGAATTACGGAAGTAGGTGGCGTGATTTCAGAAAAACTTAATTAGCTGTGATGGCCTCCGTGTGTCAGGACAGCCTGTCTCATTACTGCACGCCTGAGTGATCAGCTGTAATCTTATTGCCTAAACGATATGATTACCAGGCCATGCGCTAACGTTGTTAAAGTGTCGTTAGCTTACAGTCGTTCGCTGATTCATTCCGAAACTGAGACGTGAACACCAGCTGAATACTACTGATAAAATATAAAGTGAGTGAAGTGCATGTAAGTGCATGTGAATAAAAAAAGTTTGTGTTGAGTTGGTTCATGAGTTTTAAAATGTAAAAATATCACAAAAAAACGTATCAGTCTCTCGCGCACTTACAGGGAGGGCCTATTTCAGCAGATAATAGGCGATGGCAGGACACACCCTGAACAGGTCGCTAGGCCATCACAAGGTAAAATACACATTTACACTCACACCTAGGGTCAATGTGTAACAGCCTGTTAGCCTAATGTGCATGTCTTTGGACTGGAGAAGTAAACCAGAGTTCCAGGAGGAAACCCACCCAAACATGGAAAGAACATGCAAACTGCACACAGTAACACTTTCGCTCAGCCCAGGACTTGAACCCTGTATGTTCTTGCTGTGAGGTGGGTGTGCTAACCACTACATGCCAGGCTAACTGCCCAGTGTTACAGCTCCACTTCAAAATTAAAGATTAAAGAACATTGCAAGTACTTGTGTACTTGCTTCTTATATATTATTACACATTTACTACTGCATCCTTCTGGATGTCATCATCTCAGTCCTGTGTGTGTGTGTGTGTGTGTGTGTGTGTGTGTGTGTGTGTGTGTGTGCGCGCACGCGTACGTGTGTGTGTGTATGTGTGTGCGCGCGCATGTGTGTGTGTGTGTGTGCACGTGCACTCGTGCGCTCACATCGCTGAGGATAGACAGGTGAAGACAGTTCCTGTCAGAGTGCGTCAGAGTCACACAGCGCTGCTTCATTAATGCTGGATATGAGCATGGCTATGTCTGATTCCAAAAGCAAGCACACACACACACACACACACACACACACACAGAGTTAGTAAACCTAGTTTCAGTCTCATTTCCAATCTCATATTTTATTGTACAGGTGGACTGATAAAAAAAATCCATAAGATAAGAGATTAAAAGGATCTTGATTGTCAACTGTTGCATGAACACTGAAAATTAGTTTAGCAGCGTTTGCTTAGCAGCAATTATTAAAATGAAATTAACAAAAGACAACTAAGGAACTACAGTAAGCTGCAGATGCTCCCCAGCTTACGTTCATTTGTTTTACTTTTTTTTTCGATTTTACAGGGTTTTTAAAAAAAAAAAAGTAAAATTTTAAGTTTAGCATGCTCTCTGGAGTACGAGATGTACCTATGTAGTACGCTGACGCAATGACGTAATGACGCTGCGTCCACTGTTTTGCGGACTTTTGTAACCCTTAGCAAATATGGTTGGTCAGAAGCGTAAGCCTACTAGCATGGGTGCAAGTTTTCTGGTATATGCTAGAATTTCCAGTTTTCCCAAGACTGAATTAACAATCTGCTCGGATCGGCGCAATCATGCATACTCAGTTAAGCAAAGAGAGTTGTAAAATGAATGAAAACTCGAATCCAGAAAAGAAAGAGAACTCACCGCTCTGCTGGTGATTCACATCAGTGCAGGCTGAGTACTAAACTAGTATTCAACAACGCCCTTGCTCACTTGAAAGACCGGAAGTCCGGATAACCCGCGCTTTGTCTCAAGCACAAGCAAGTGAACTACTTTCGGTGGAGCACTTCACATATTATAAGTCTTGATTGGCTGTTTTAAGCGCAATGTAAAGTGATTCGGCTGAACTTCATGTAAAGTGACCATCCGTCGACCATCAGAACCATTTATAAGCAGACAGATCGCATCATAGAGAATGTTAATGGATATATTTGATACTGTATTTGATATTTGATGATTGAATTTGATTAAAATTTATGTATTTGAAATTATTTTGCTTGAATTAATTTATTTAAATTAATGTTGATATTATTTGATATATATGATATTATTTTACAATAAGTGATTTAGGGGTGTTTTATGAGATACAGTAATGGTATTTATGGATGTATAGTACAGTATGAACGTTATACGTCACTGGAACATACATAACAACTTACGTTTTTGTTTTTTTTTTTCACCTTACGTTCGGCCACCCAAAACCTAACTTAAACGTAAGTTGGGGAGCATCTGTATGCACATATCGATGTCCATAACTTACACCAGGTAAGAGGTAGCGATTTTAACTATTATGAACATGGTGCTAAAATGTGATAATGTTCGACACCTGTTCTAAACATGAATATTTTACTTGAAGTTTAAACATGAGTGTTGCACTTAGAGGTAATATTACTATGTCCAGGAAGATGGTATGAATAATTTGTTTTTGGTATCCTGTACCTTTTTCCTGAGGAGAGAGGGGAGAAAAAGGGGAGTCCAGGGTGTGTAGAGTCCCTGATAATTCCACTTGCTCTCCTCTGAAGTCTGTCAGTGTAAATGTTACTGAGGGAGAGTAGTGTAGTTCCAATTATCTGCTGTGCCATCCTCACCACCCACTGCAAAAACCACATAGTACTGCAGTGGGTCAGGACGCTCTCTATGGCAGAGCAGTAAAGGTTTGTCAGTAGGAGTCGAGGTAGACGAGCTTGTTGGAGCTTTCTTAGGAAGTAAATCCTTCGTTTTGCTTTTCCCACCTGGTGGGACATGTTTGTGGTCCAGGTGATGAGAGATGTTTGCAGTCAGCAGAGACATGGGTTCCAAGAAACATGAAGCACTACACCCTCTCTTCCTCCTCTCCATCACTGTAGAGGGCAGAGAGCTCAGTTTTTTCAATTGCCTAAAGTTCATTATCATCTCCTTGGTTTTGGATATGTTTAGTGCCAGATTGTTGTTGCACCATTGCTGCAGATTCCGGTCCTCCTTCCTGTAAACTGACTTGGTGTTATCCGTAATCAAACCAATGACAGTGGTGTCATCGATGAATTTGATGGTGTTGCTGGTGTAAATGGAGAGGGGGCTCAGAACACACCCCTGTCCTTCCAGTGTTCAGGATAAGAGTGGAGGAAATGTGTTCTAACATCCTGATGTTCTGAGGTCTGCTGCTGATATAGTCCAATATCCAGGTGCACGTCGCAAAATCTAGGCCAAGTTTGCCCAATTTCTGAACCAGTTTATGTTGTTGGACTGTGTTAAAAGTGGACCTGAAGTCTACAAACAGCATCCTAACATAGGAGCTGCTGCTGTCCAGGTGTGTGAGGGCTTGGTGGAGGGCTGTCTTGATGGCATCCTCTGTTGACCTGTTTGCTCGGCATGCAAACTGATGTGGCTCGAGATCAGCAGGAACTGCAGCCTTAATGTGAGACAAGATGAGTCTCTCAAAACATTTGTTGATTATGGTGGTAAGGAGAAAATGGGTGGTAGTCTAGGTAGCTTGCTGTGCTCTTCTTAAGCACTGGAATGATGGTGGCTATTTTGAGGCAGGTGGGAACTATACACTGCAGTAGCGAGAGGTTAAAGGTGGTCGTACAACCCCCTGCTAATTGATCTGCACATGCTTTAAGTACCCTTCCTGTTCCTCCGTTTGTAGCTTTCCTCGCATTGACTATATGTAAGGTGGCTCTGATCTGGTGCTGGTGAAGATGGATTGAAGCCATCGTCCCTCTTTGGAAGAGCAGGGCAGGTGCACATATAAAGAAAGACAAAAATTTATTATTATTTTTTTTTTTTTCATTTAAATTTAATTTTTATTATGCTTCATATGGAGAGTAAGGTTCATGCACCCGCATTCATTCATCAGTTGCGTGGAGGCTGAAGCCTAGCTCAGTCTAGGCGAAGGCCATATCCACCTTGAGCAGCTCATTACAAGGCTAACACATACATAGCTATTCTCTCTGACTCAGACCCAGGGGCAATTTGGAACAGCCAATTAGTCTAATGTGCATGCCTTTGGTCTGCAGGAGGGAAGTGGATTCCCAGAGGAAACCGATGCAAGCACAAGGAGAACATGCAAACTCCACAGAGAGACCTCCTCAACAATACTGGGACTCAAACCCAGGAGTTTTTTCCTCCCTAATTGAGTCGTATCCAATTCCTAATCATCAGGTATTCCATTCCTTATCTTAGGACTACCACCAACCAGGGAGGGGTGAAGGCATGTGCTCGCCCCCTCCGTGACATCTCTATCCATTCGCCTCTTTTCGAAATACAGCGCCATGTGTATTTGGAGGGGGTCTAACACAATCATCCCCTCATATGAATGAGCAGACACAGCATGATTGGCTGGTGATCTCTGTGAGTAATAGGAAAGTGAGCGTATGCCTTCCCTCCCTCCTGTGAGAGCTCTGCCAATTAGCTCCCATGGACTCCCAGCTAAAGAGAACCCAGGACTTTCTTGTCATGATATAAGACATATAAAAGATGAACAAGCTCTTTATCTGGTTTGTGGTCATGTTGGAAGGTCAAGAGCCAGGCGTGAGATTGGCAAGCACTCCGAATAGGACCCCCCCCCCCCCACACACACACACACACACACACACACACATACTACCATGATGAGGCAATTTATCATCACCAATCAGCATCCTCCCGGCATTAATTTTTTTTTTTTTGGAGGTTGGGAGGATACTGGAGAACCCAGAGGAAACCCATATTGATAGCATTGAACATCCATATATAGTAGGTCCACATATAACACAATGTAAGCTGGATCATACCAAAAACCCTGGAGTTGCATCCCATAATATCACTATTAGCTCCCGCCACAAAGTGGGGGTACTGGAATGTGTAGCATCGTTCATCTGTCACACTTTGGTTTTAAAACAATAATTTAAGAATGCTTGCTCAGATTTTGATGACATTTGGTTGGCTGGATTGTCTTATAGCAGGGGTCGTGAACCTATGGCTCGTGAGCCAGATGTGGCTCTTTTGATGACTGCATCTGGCTCTCAGATAAATCAGGTGGCCTTTATTAACAGAATAACTAATACATAATTTCGCTGTCCTTTAAATAAAAATACAGAAAAAAAACATCAAATAAAACAAAAACGATAAATAAATCTCATGCATGAAAACCTAGAGAGGTGGAGGTATGCCCTGGAAAGGAGGGGAATGAAGGTTAGCCTCAGTAAGATAGAATACATGTGTATGAATGCCACGGACCCAACAGGAACGGTGCGGTTACAAGGAGCAGAGATAAGGAAGGTGGAGGATTTTAAGTACTTAGGCTCAACAATCCAGAGCAATGGAGAGTGTGGAAAAGAGGTGAAGAAGCGTGTGCAGGCTGGTTGGAATGGTTGGATAAAAATATCCGGTGTGATGTGTGATAGGAAGGTATCGGCAAAAATGAAAGGAAAAGTGTACAAGACGGTGTTGAGGCCAGCGATGTTGCATGGTTTAGAAACAGTGGCCGTGGGGAAAAGACAGGAGGCAGAGCTTGAGGTAGCAGAGATGAAAATGTTGAGGTTCTCTTTGGGAGTAACGAGGATGGATAGGATCAGGAATGAGCACAACAGAGGGACAGCACATGTAAGACGTTTTGGAGACAAAGTCAGAGAGGCTAGATTGAGATGGTTTGGACATGTACAGAGGAGGGATAGTGAGTATATTGGTAGTAGGATGTTGAGGTTGGAACTACCAGGCAGAAGGCCTAGAGGAAGACCAAAGAGACGATTCATGGATGTGGTGAAGGAGGACATGAAGGCAGTTGGTGTAAGAGAAAAAGATGCAGAGGATAGGGTGAGATGGAGGCAGATGATTCGCTGTGGCGACCTCTGAAGGGAAAAGCCGAAAGGACAAGAAGATGCATTTTAATCTATAAATCTATTTTCAACGTCACTTGTCGTTGTGGCGCGCAGCGGAGAGACAATCCTTTCTGTACTCCAGTGTGTGGATGGGGCCGATACCTTGAAACGCTAATTTTATTGGATTATATGCAACAGCTTTTGCGAGTTGTTTTTGGGTTAAGAGGTACATTTCCCACATTTTTGATCCTCTCATTTGCACGAAGCCGAGCAGAGCTGACAAGCAAAACACAAATGGACAGACATGGAAAAACTTCAACCCGCAGAGCAGCTGATTGCCAAAACTTGGGACGCGCTTCCTGTCACATAAACACTGCAGCATGTGAGTCGTACCGTATTGACCATGTTTGGCTCCACATGCGCACATTTCCTTTTCACACGTGAAAAACATCAAGACCAACCTGTGGTCTCGTTTAACAGATGGAAGCCGAAACGCCTGCATGAAGCTGAACCTCAGCACGTATCAAACAGACCACAAAGTCATCAGCAAAACCATGCAGCACCAGAGGTCGCATTAGTAGTAAAATATAACTTCGTTATAACAATGTTGTTTAAAATAAATTCAGAGTCTTATTATACTCTCAAATTGTTTGTCTTCTTTTTCATTTAGTTGTTTTTAGAATTAATATATATAAATGGCTCACAGAGGATTAGATTTTAAAATACGTGTTTATTTTTGGCTCTCTTAGTCAAAAAGGTTCCCGACCCCTGTCTTATAGGTTCCTCACATGGGATTAGTCCACTCCAAAAATCCATGCATAATTAATAAGCCATCTGGGGTTAATTTATTTCACAGACCAATTTGATTATTGGTTCAAGGAAGATATAGACCATGTTAAAATCACACATTCCTCGATGGCGGGAGCTTTGGATCTTTCAGTCTATTTTCTCCCTCTGTGAAACTTGGTGGTGGTTAATATCACGATAATCACATCATTTTATTTATGTTCCTCTCTATTTTTTAATCAGTCCTCCTGTAGATTACAGAGACATTATGTGAACGTGCTATCTCAGGAATGACTGGTTGAATCCTTGTAGTATTTTTATGGAAATCAGCACTGAAAGCAGCCGATGGAGGAGCAGATCTGCACAAGGTCATTAACACATTTATAAGGAGAAGTAAACTCTGATGTTGAGTTCTACTTGTTTTTCTCTTCCTTTTTTCCATTCCTTTTTTCTTTCTCCTCTCAGGAGTGATTTTAAAGGTTCCAGAACTAAAACTCGGGTCCTCTTTGTCCTGTGTGTTTGAGATCAATTTTAATGAGACAGATGCATTGTCCTGAAGCAACAGTACACCACCTCCAATCTTTCTTCTCCTTTTGTTTTGTGCTTCAAATATTTGAGTGTTGGTGGACAGTGATATAAGGCTGTAGAGTGTAGACTCATGGAAAGCAGTACGATGATATAGTGCTTAGCACATCTGCCTCACAGCTAGGAGGGCCTGGGTTCAACGAGGGCATTTCTGTATGGAGTTTGCATGTCCCTTTGCGTGTCCTCTGAGTACGCTGGTTTCTTCTTACAATCCAAAGACATGCACATTTGGCTAATTGGCTATTTCAAATTTCCCCCAAATGTAACTGCATGTGAATGGTTGTCTGTGCATGTATTGATCCTATGATGGACTGGTAAGCTGTTCAGACTGGAACTCACCTGCACCCGAAGTCAGCTGAGCTAAGTTCCAGCTTCCTTGGAACCATGGTAGGTTTAAGTGGTTAGCAAATGGATGGAGTGTGGGGCCGGTGGTGTAGTGGTTAGGGTGCTGTGCTCATGTTCAGGATGTTGTGAGTTCGAATCCCACTGAGACCCTCATTGTGCTAAGAACCCTGGGCAAGGTCTCAACCACAAGTGTGCCTCTGTTCACCCAGCAGTATAAATGGGTACCAGTAAAATATACTGGGAAGGTAGCCTGCAATGGACTAGCATCCCATCTAGGATGAGTTGAACTCCTGGTCGCTTCACGCTACAGAAACCGGGGATAAGCACCGGCCTAATGAGCCATGAGGGCTCGGGTGTAAAAACCCAACGGACTTTACCCAAATGGATGGATGGAATATGCCCTTATTTGTAGGTGGAGCAACAGATTTTTTGAGTATAAATTTTCACAATGCATTTAAATGCATTAAAATATTTTAACAGGAACATCAATGGATTTAGATGTTACAATAGTCTAGACGGGAAGCCATGAAAGTCTCGAGAAAAGTTTCAGAGTAAAACAAACTGTAGTGCTTTGTGTTCTCTACAGTGAAAAGATACTCGAATAAAAACTGAGGTCTGAGGACTCGATGGAGAAGTGAGGACTTCTGCTAAATACAGGTTCTGAATGCAGTGAGAAGAACAGGGAAAATTTCACTACTGCTATATGCAAAATTTTCTTCTCCTGCATATTAAATTTGACAAATGTAAAGCTGTAACATCGACAAACGGATGTTGTGTCAATCTGGTAAGATAAATATAAGAGGTGAAGGTTCTTTAAGGTTTTTGCAAGCCAGATTTATTCTATGAGCATAACTCAGTGATTCATCTGGAACCTCAGTGGCGTTTTGTCTTTTTGATTGACTTTCTGTGTACTGGCAACATATGTCTTTTGGTGATGACTTTTGTCAAACATATGTCAAAGGATGACTTTTGGTGACTCCCTTCCTATAGAGTTTTCTTGGTCATTGTTTTTGACAAGGTAGGTTGCCAGACCTTTTTGGTTTACCTGGGTGTGGCACAAGTGCAAAGCTGTGCCATTCAAACTCACATTCACACTTAGAACTAATTTAGAACAGCCTGACATGGGCAGCGTGGTGGCACAGTGATGATGTCTGGGCTTGGCTCTGGCATTTCTGTGTGAAGTTTCTGTGTTCTTTTTGTGCTTGCGTGGGTTCCCTCCAGGTGTGTCAGTTTCCTCTCACAGTGCATAGACATGCCCATTAGGCTAAATGGTTGTTTCCAATTGCCTCTAGGTATGAGCGTGAATTGTTTTGTGTGTTTGGGTGTCGATGCTGTAATGGGCTGCCGAGCTGCTCAGGGTGCACCCACCTTTGCCCAGAGTCACTGGGAAAGGCTCCAGCCTTCCCACAACCCTCATAGGATTAATTGGTACTCAGACCCAGGATGTGCTAACCACCACACCACTGTGCCACCCAGTTGGTGTTGTGACAACCTAAACTAAACTCCAAACAAACCTAATGTACAGAGTACAATTTATAGATTGTATTTTAGCAACATATAAAGTATATGGCTGGTATCTAAGTGATAAAATGCAAGTTCAGTCTACAATGTTTCATCAGTTTCATGTAGAGCATCACAAATATGCCAGAATTTACTACTGCCTTTCATTAGATCCCTAATACTGTCCCCACAGGGCTGCAAATCATGGTGTGATCGATGTGTATTGGCGTCACATAAACCTGCATGAGGAGATTTCGGTGCCAAACGGGCGCACCCAGTCCTACACGTCCTTACACTACCTCCAGATGGGAGCCCTGAAAACACTGAGCCTGTTGTAATGTGTCTTAGAAGATAAAGAAGAAAAAACAACAACTACAGTGTAAACACAAGTCACTTAACACCTTTCGTGTTTGCTTACAAAACAAACATCATGTAGTAGAACTCGCACAAACATAGTGCATCAGCACTGAGCAACATGTTTACGCCTGTGACTTCCATCTGAATTCCTGCGCTGCCTCTGTTCCGCTTCCCGCTCTCAGAGAGGCTGTAAAAGGGTATCAATCTGGATTCAAGGATATTCCTAACACCGTGCTGCGTCTGGGGGTTCCATTATGAGTTTGGTGTGGTAAGTAGGGTCTTTTCTGCTCTTTAAAGAGACATGTGAAGAATTTCAGAACAATCTAGTGCACTTTTTATCATATAGTTACAGATCGGTTACTTCTCCAATATTTGGGTGGTGTGGTGGTGTAGTGGTTAGCACATCCACCTCACAGCAAGAAGGTCCTGTGTTCGAGTCGTAGTTTTGCCAAGGAAATTTCTGTGTGAAGTTTGCATGTTCTCCATGTGCTTGCGTGGGTTTCCTCTGGGTAGTCCAGTTTCCTACCACAGTCCAAAGACCCATTAGGCTATCTGGCTGTTTCAAATTGCCCCTGGATGTGTATGCAAACTGTTTTGT
The DNA here is from genome assembly GCA_024760905.1 of Plotosus lineatus. NCBI lineage: Eukaryota > Metazoa > Chordata > Actinopteri > Siluriformes > Plotosidae > Plotosus > Plotosus lineatus. The sequence continues at coordinate 24,504,555 of CM045740.1, read as the reverse complement.
CTCTGTGTTGGCCCTGCAATGGAGGCTCCAGTCTCACCATGACCCTAATAGAGTAGAGTTTGCTCATTCTTTTGCCATCTCGGTATAATCAATGTTATTCCATCAATCCCTACTGGATATGAGCAATTGTATTTTCTGATTGGTTAATATACTACTGGATATCAGCTCATATACTACAAAATTAAAAACATTATGACTGACAGGTGAAGAGAATAACATTGATTATTATATACCAATGACAGTATGCACATTCTGATTGGCTAATGTGCCGGCAATAAATTGTATATTGACCGATTAATATTTCTGTGCAAGTTTACCATTAGCTTGCTGCTGGTACGATCTGACATTTAGCCGAGAAACAAGCTGCAAGCTACTTCTAACGAAGAAATGTGGACAGCGCATGCATATGCCTGATAAACGGTTTATTGTGGACTGGCAACCCAAGGCATACAGGAAGTAAAACACAAACAAGGAACCATAGAATGTAGTGAGCTAAAATCCTTATATTAAACTGATTATGAATCTTGTTTGCTTGGTCTGCAAAGAGTCTAGTCTATTACAGACCCTGTATAAATATTGTACAAGACTGAAGGGCTGAGATTTCTCTGTACAGACCTCGCACTCAGTGAATAAGCAGTTATCTACTCGCACTGGCTCCTGACAGTGGGTTGGATATATTAAGCAACATCTGAATTTTTTTTGTCCTTGGAGTTGCTGTGTTGAAAGCAGGAAAAAAAAAATCGTCATTCAGAACGACGTGAACTACAGTACTGTACTTTGACAAGGGTGAAACTATGATGGTGTATGTGTGTAGTGTATACTAGAATAATTATTCACCACAGGCTTGGTATCAGTGGCATAGGCCAGTGTTTTGTGTGTGTGTGTGTGTGTGTGTGGGTATATATATATATATATATATATATATATATATATATATATATACTAGTCCTTCTCAAAAAATTTGCATATTGTGATAAAGTTCATTATTTTCTGTAATGTACTAATAAAAATTAAACTTTCATATATTTTAGCTTCATTGCACACCAACTGAAATATTTCAGGTCTTTTATTGTTTTAATACTAATGATTTTGGCATACAGCTCATGAAAACCCAAAATTCCTATCTCAAAAATTAGCATATCATGAAAAGGTACGCTAAACGAGCTATTAACCAAATCATCTGAATCAACAAACTCTAAACACCTGCAAAAGATTCCAGAGGCTTTTAAAAACTCCCAGCCTGGTTCATTACTCAAAACCGCAATCATGGGTAAGACTGCCGACCTGACTGCTGTCCAGAAGGCCATCATTGACACCCTCAAGCAAGAGGGTAAGACACAGAAAGAAATCTCTGAGCGAATAGGCTGTTCCCAGAATGCTGTATCAAGGCACCTCAGTGGGACGTCTGTGGGAAGGAAAAATTGTGGCAGAAAACGTTGCACAACCAGAAGAGGTGACCAGACCCTGAGGAGGCTTGTGGAGAAGGGCCGATTTCAGACCTGTGGAAGCAGTGGACTGGGCTACAGGTGCCGCATTCCCCAGGTCAAGCAACTTTTGAACCAGAAACAGTGGCAGAAGCGCCTGACCTGGGCTACAGAGAAGCAGCACTGGACTGTTGCTCAGTGGTCCAAAGTACTTTTTTCGGATGAAAGCAAATTTTGCATGTCATTCGGAAATCAAGAGCCTGGAGGAAGATTGGGGAGAAGGAAATGTCAAAATGCCTGAAGTCCAGTGTCAAGTACCCACAGTTAGTGATGGTCTGGGGTGCCATGCCAGCTGCTGGTGTTGTTCCACTGTGTTTTATCAAGGGCAGGGTCAATGCAGCTAGCTATCAGGAGATTTTGGAGCACTTCATGCTTCCATCTGCTGAAAAGCTTTATGGAGATGAAGATTTGATTTTTCAGCACGACCTGGCACTTGCTCACAGTGCCAAAACCACTGCTAAATGGTTTACTGACCATGGTATTACTGTGCTCAATTGGCCTGCCAACTCTCCTGACCTGAAACCCATAGAGAATCTGTGGGATATTGTGAAGAGAAAGTTGAGAGACACCAGACCCAACACTGTCGATGAGCTTAAGGCCGCTATCAAAGCATCCTGGGCCTCCGTAACACCTCAGCAGTGCCACAGGCTGCCCAAGTATTGAGTGCATAACTGAACATAATTATTTGAAGGTTGACTTTTTTGTATTAAAAACACTTTTTTTATTGGTCGGATGAAATATGCTAATTTTTTGAGATAAGAATTTTGGGTTTTCATGAGCTGTATGCCAAAATCATCATCATCATCATCATCATCTTCCACTTAGTCCAGGGTCGGGTCGCGGGGGCAGCAACCTAAGCAAAGAGGTCCAGACATCCCTCTCCCGAGCCACTTCCTCCAACTCTTCCGGGGGGACACCGAGGCGGGCCCAGACAAGCCGAGAGACATAGGCCCTCCAGCGTGTTCTAGGTCGACCCCGGGGTCTCTTCCCGGTTGGACATGCCCGAAACACCACACCAGGGAGGCATCCGGGGGGCATTCTGACCAGATGCCCGAGCCACCTCAACTGGCCCCTCTCAATGCGGAGGAGCAGCGGATCTACTCCGAGCTCTCCCTGGATGGCGGAGCTTCTCACCTTATCTCTAAGGGAGAACCCCGCCACCCGGCGAAGGAAGCTCATTTCAGCTGCTTGTAACCGTGATCTTGTTCTTTCGGTCATTACCCAAACCTCCTGACCATAGGTAAGGGTTGGAACGTAGATCGACTGGTAAATTGAGAGCTTCGTCTTGCGGCTCAGCTCCTTCTTCACCACAATGGACCGGTACAGGCACCGCTTAACAGCAGAGGCTGCAGCAATCCGTCTGTCGCTCCATCCTTCCCTCACTCGTAAACAAGACCCCAAGATACTTAAACTCCTCCACTTGGGGCAGGACCTCATTCCTGACCCGGAGGGTGCATTCCACCATTGTCCGACTGAGAACCATGGCCTCAGACTTGGAGGTACTGATCTTCATCCCGGCTGCTTCACTCCAATGAGAGCTGGAGGTCCAGACTTGATGAAGCCAAAAGGACAACATCAACCGCAAAAAGCACAGACGATATCCGATGGCCACCAAACCAGAACCCCTCATTGCCTCGACTGTGCCTAGAAATTCTGTCCATAAAAATTATGAACAGAATAGGTGACAAAGGACAGCCTTGGCGGACTCCAACTCCCACTGGAAACGAATCCGACCTGCTGTTACCAATACGGACCAAACTCTGGCTCCGGTGATACAGCGACCGAATAGCTCGTAGCAACGGGTCTGAAACGCCGTACTCTCGGAGCATGCCCCACAAGATCGTTCAAGGGACATGGTCGAAAGCTTTCTCCAAATCCACAAAATACATGTGGACAGATTGGGCAAACTCCCATGCCCCCTCCAGAATCCTGTGGAGCGTATAGAGTTGGTCAAGAGTACTACGGCCAGGACGAAAACCACATTGTTCCTCCTGAATCCAAGGTTCGACTATCGGTCGGATCCTCCTCTCTAGTAGCCCTGCATAGACTTTCCCAGGTAGGCTGAGGAGTGTAATTCCCCGATAATTGGAACACACCCTCCGGTCCCCCTTCTTAAAAATTGGGACCACCACCCCAGTTTGCCAATCCAGAGGTACAGCCCCTGATGACCACGCGATGTTGCAAAGACGTGTCAACCAAGCCAGTCCTACAACATCCAGAGCCCCGAGATATTCCGGGCGGATCTCGTCCAACCCCGGAGCTCGACCACCGAGGAGCTTTTTGACAACCTCAGTGACCTCCACTCCAGTGATGGGCGGACCCGAACCCGAACCCCCAGGATCTTCCTCTTCCACGGAGGGCATGTTGGTGGGATTGAGGAGGTCCTCAAAGTATTCCCTCCACCTCTCGACGACATCCCCAGTCAAGGTAAGCAGCTCCCCACCTCCACTGTAAACAGTGTTTGTGAAGAACTGCTTCCCCCTCCTGAGGCGTCGAATGGTGGTCCAGAACCTTTTTGAGGCCAACCGATAATCACTCTCTAGGCCCTCACCGAACTCCTCCCACGCCCGAGATTTTGCATCTGCGACAGCCTCAGCTGTAGCACGTTTGGCCTGCCAGTACCCGTTTGCTGCCTCGGGAGTCCCACAGGCTAATAAAACCCGATAGGCCTCCTTTTTCAGCTGGACGGCCCCCTTCACCGCAGGTGTCCACCACCGGGTTCGGGGATTACCGCCACGACAAGCACCGACGACCTTACGGCCACAGCTATGGGCTGCCGCCTCAGCAATGGAGGCACGAAACATGGCCCATTCGGATTCCATGTCCCCCGCCTCCTCCAAGACGTGGTTGTAGCTCTGCCGGAGGTGGGAGTTGAAGGCCTCTCGGACAGGGGACTCTGCCAAACGTTCCCAGCAGACCCTGATTACACGCTTGGGCCTGCCAGGTCTGGAAGGCAACCTCCCCCACCATCGAAGCCAACTCACCACCAGGTAGTGATCGGTAGACAGCTCAGCTCCTCTCTTCACCCGAGTGTCCAGAACATATGGTCGCAAGTCCGATGACACGACTACATAGTCAATCATCGAACTGCGACCTAGGGTGTCCTGGTGCCAAGTGCACTTATGGACACCCTTAGGTTCAAACATGGTGTTCGTGATAGACAAACCTTTATGAGCACAGAAGTCCAGCGTTGAAGTCTCCCAAGACAACGAGAGAGACTCCCGAGGGAGCGTTCTCCAACCCCCCAAAAGACTCCAAAAAGGGTGGGTACTCTGAACTGTCATTTGGTGCATAAGCACAAATAACAGTCAAGACCCGTCCCCCCGCCCGAAGACGGAGGGAAGCTACCCTTTCGTCAACCGGGGAGAACCCCAACATTTGGGCACCGAGACGCGGGGCAACAAGAATACCCACACCGGCTCGCCGCCTCTCCCCATGAGCAACTCCAGAATAGAAGAAGGTCCAGCCTCTCTCGAGATGGATGGTTCCAGAGCCCAAGCTGAGGAATTCTGTAGGAACAGCTTTCGGGTTAGCTGTAAAAACTTGGGCCCCGTGCCAAGTAGTTCTGTCTGGAAGACACGCAGGTCAGGTTGAAGTGGTTTTCGCAGACGACTGAATTGTGTCCAAAGTGAAACATTTTCAGAGTATGGCTTGCACCAGTGTTGCTTTATGTTTTTTAGTGATACAGTATCTGCGCTTGATATTTGTGTAGCCGTATGCTTTGCACTCCACCATTTTCCTAGCAACACACAGTTCAGCTCTAAACAATAATGTGTAATCCTAGACGCAACCCAGCCAACAGGGCTAAACGTCACTACCAAGACTGGAATATCTAATGAAGCCGGGAACATGTCATTGCGCATGCCTAGTAGCAGTAGCAGTGTGGCAGCACTCACACGTAGGGGCAAGAACTGACGTTGCCTGATGGATCATATGTGATTGTTTTAAAGAGCTAGTAATACAAATTCACCACATGTACCCTTGAAGTGAGTCAAAAGGATTTAATTTTGTTTTTATTTGGTTTCAGAACCAACAAATCTAATTGATCTACGATCCACTCGCACTAGGTATATAAAAGACTGCAACACTCACACAAGGTTTAACCAATGAGAAGGAAATTACCAAGTAAGGTACAAAGGAAGGATACAAGAAGGAAACAATTGTCTCATACACTTAAAAAAAATACAGTATATGAGTCAGTATTTAAACAGAAATCACTGCTGGTTTGGGAGAAACAGGATTTCTCATACGTCAACAAAATGCAAACCTGAAATCTGCTTTATCAGAATATAAGACAAACAGACCGTAGGCTGAAACAGGAAACAGATTATATCTTTAAACACCCCTGATCCTTATACCTCTGAGTCATACTTCGCACTTAAACAAGTTTTCTGCTTGTAATTCAAACAGATTTTACTTCATACTGATTCAATCCTTATACCTCTAACAACATCTATCCTTCCTGGCTTTTTTCTCGTACCTCAAATACAAATGCTCATAGATGCTTTATCCTTATACCTCTCAGAGGTTTTATCAACAAGCAAACTCATCAATCGAGAATTAAAAAAGTCTATCTGTCATTTCATCCAAATGGCAGATAGACCTTGTTAATTCTCAATTAAACTTTTTCCCTTGTACAGTGGTACCTCTCCTTACAATAGTCCCAGCAAACAAAAAATACAGGTTACGGAAAACATTTTCCAAAATTTTTTGTCTCTGTATACGAAACAAGCTATACTTACGAGACGCCCCAAACGCGCCATTCAAACATTCAAACAATGCACGAGCTGCTCTCCCGTTGACTATTTTCCAAAATCCTGCCCCGCTGGCCTCCCATTGTACCAGCCTCCCTAAATAGGGATTAAGCGGTTACAGAAAATGAATAGATGAATTACTCAAATAGGTTCCCTCCATCAAACTGATTTTTTTTTTCCTCGTACCTCAAGACCTTTATTCTCATGTCTTACAAGGGCATTATCCTCATGCCTCAAACAGCTTTGTCCCCATAATTAAAACAGCGTTCATCCTCAAACAGGTTTCCTCCTCAAATATCAAACAGATTTCATTATCCTTATTCCTCAAATACAATACCTCCATATCCTTGTACCTCAAACGGGCTTTATCCTCATATCTTCAATCCTCAAACGGATTAAGCTGGGTTCTTACCTCAAGCATGTGTTTATTATAATCATACTTCAAACATGTTTCCTCCTTGAACACCAAACAGATTTTTAAATCCTTATATCTCACACAGCTTTATCCTTGTACTTCAATCAAGTTTCTTGAGGTACCTCAATAGATTTCAATATTTTTTAAAGAGGCCTGGCATAAAACTCAATCTGAAAATTTGCCAAAAAATACATTAATATAAATATGATTAAATACAGAGTGCTGTGCTTTAAACAATAACTATTGGACAATTAATAACTAGAATGTTTAATGAAGGATAAGGGACGTTGTAAGGAGCATACGGCATATTTCAATATCAGAAGCAAAATCTCCAAAAGACAAATCATTGTTTCAGATATATAAATAACAGTGCATGTGGAGATCTTTGGCAATATGAAAAGCTAAAAAATAACAAAACAAAAGCAAAACAGATGCAGCATACCGCATTTTTGATTAAAGTCACTAAAAAGACACGACACATATCCTACAGAGACGTTTTTCCTAGTCAGGCTTGAAATGTTTTCTTCACGATGGTGACTAACACCAGACTCCTCAGCTAACAAACCATCGCTCCTTGAATATGACATTTGGATATGACAGATAAACACACATGGCCACTTGGAGTGGAGTCACTCTTCAACTGCATGATATTTTTTTTTCAAACTTACAAAACAGAACTAAATATTCAGAGCCAGAAAAATCTCTCATCTCATGCTCTCGCTCTCTGTGCTGATTAATGCAGCAAACTTCGGTGTTTCCCGTACAGAAATCTTTACTCTCTGTGACTGTGTCCTGATTCTTATCATTAGTGGCCTTGAAAGAAAATATATGTTTCATGGTCTTGAAAGTTGGGCTGAATGGATCCAATTGACCATTTAGGACCACTTGAAGTGGACTAAATGGCACTTTAAGTCTTTATTTTACAAACCTACAATCCTATAGCAATCTGTAGTGAGTTGCTATGGCTACATTGAGGTTTGTGGCTTGACGGTGAACAGGAGCTCGAGGAGGAACTGGAATAAGAGGTGGAGTAAAGTAATGTGAAGGATTAAAGACTTTCGGGGAGTGTAAAGGCAATCTTCTTCTTTTCAATCCTCACATTAATCATCACGGTAAGGGCTATCTGGGGAATAACCACTGTAATTTTCTTTACACAAGCCTGACTGCATATATGTAGATCCTCATCCTCCATCTACAGACCTCATAGAGGCATTTACATAAATCAGTAGGCTTTGTTAGGATGAATGGCTTAGAATAAATATAATCATTATGAAGTCCCTTAATAATATCAACTTTAATAATATAATTTAAAAGCAAAAAAAAAGTCACTACCTCTCCAGCTGCTACCACTACTAACATCAATAACAATACTTGGATATTAATAGTTTTATGATCAATAATCGTTATTTATTGAAAAATAAGCTGCAAAGCCGTCAGCGTGTTTCTGTCCCTTGCTAAAAGGGTTGTGACAGGAAGGGCATCCGACATAAAAACCCATGCCAAATCAAATGTGCGAATCAGATGATTTGCTGTGGCGACTCTCGAGAACGGGAAAAAGCCGAAAAGAAAAGAAGAAGAATCATGCATCATCTGTGCAAAATGTGTGTGTGTGTGTGTGTGTGTGTGTGTGTGTGTGTGTGTGTGTGTGCAAAATCAATGACCACCCGTTCCCCAAAAGGGACATTTACAGCTATGACAGTGCTTCTCAAATAGTGGGGCGCGCCCCTCTTGGGGGTTGCGGAGGGGCGCGGTATGATGCCGGGAGGGTGCGGGGTGATGCTGGGGGGAGCACGTATGACCCTGGGGAACATGCTTTTCTGGAATAGTGTATGAGAATTAAGTGTAATTGCACCTCCACTCCAGTAGTTGGCAGTGGTGCTCTCCTTCTAACAGGAACAAAGAAAATAATTGAGAAGCACTGAGCTATGAGGAAGTACCAGGCTATTATTTAGTAGCGTTATCAGTTATATAAAAACTTTTAGGGAGGGTGAGTAGCAGTGTGTGATTCATTCATTCATTCATTCATTCTGAACTGTTTAGTCCTAATTAGGGTCACGGGGAGGCTGACGCCCATCTCAGTCAGCCCCGGGCAAGGGCGGGGTAGACAATCTGGACAACTCAGAAAGCCATTGCAGGTGTGCAGTGTGTGATATCTCTGGTTAAATATCAGGTTCATTGGACCATCACTGGACATCATGTTCCTTTCATAAAGACTCATCTACTGCTTATTAAAACATTCAATCTGATTGGTCAGAAGATGAATAATTAACAATTGTACACCATAGGGGCGACACGATTTCGTACTGGTTAGCATGTCTGCCTTACAGCAAGATGGCCTGGATTTGATTCCCAGCTTGGGTGTTTCTATGTGGGGTTATGTATTGATTTGCATCCCACTCATATTTACATATGCAGTACTGTATTAACCATGAAGAAACGGCTTAGATGAGCTCTGCACCTTGAGCCAAGCTAAATCCTATGTAGAACCGAACTAAAAATAAACCACGTTCCATAAAGGTTTTAGTATATATTACACAGAAACACAAGAAAAAACTAACAAATCATTTTATATTGTTTAATTTTCTATTTTAAAGAGTAATAATGATTACACCTCCTCTATGTGACCTTTTGTACAAATTGTGTCTGTTTTGATTTAAGCATTATCCACTCTACATAATGTTTTGTTTTAAGCCTGTGATTGTGAACCAATCAGATCGCGCCATTCGCTTGTACTGCAAGAGAACTATTCTTTTATAATAGAAATTGGGGGGCAGTTGTAGCTGAAAGAAGATCACAGATTTGTAATAATGTGTATGTTTGAATACACAAACAATTCTGATTTTATTTTATACAGAAAAAATATAATTGATGTGAAGTTTTATGTTAGGAAAGTTTTTTTGTTGGTTTTTTTTTGGTTTCTGACACTGAATCGGTGCACCATAATAAATTAAAGAGAGGGAAAAGGGGAAATAAACCAAGTGACTCTGAATCTGAGATAACTCCAAATTTAAAAAAAATGAAACAGACCCTCTTTGTTTCCTCTTTGGTGAAAGGCCACAGGAAGTTATTCATGATGAGGTTTCTAAAGTCAAACGTGACCAATGTGGTGTTTCTTCCTGGTCTTGGTGAAACCACAAAACTGACCATGAAGAAAGCGAAAGTATACACTTCCTGAAAAATAAAAAGATCATCATCATAATGTACTGTATATACTGAATGAAAAATAAAAGGCAAACCTGAGCATGTTAAGATATAAAAACTGAAGCCTCTGTAACGTTCACCCCCCCTTCCTCCTCCATAAATATATATATTGTGTGTATATATATATTGTGTGTGTGTGTGTGTGTGTGTGTGTGTGTGTGTATATATATATATATATATATATATATATATATATATATATATACCATCTGTCTAGGGAACACCCCAGGAGAAGCTGCAGAGTATCCCTCCTGGATCTGTTGCCCCAGCAACCTGACCTCAGATCAGCGAGGAAAATGGATGGATTGATGAAGATCCCATCTAATGAAGGTATGACAAATCATCAGCTCTAATAACCAATCGATTTTATTTATTTATTTATTTTTGCCTCATAGCAAGAAGGTCCTAGGATCGAGTCCTGAGCTTGGTTTGAGCTTTTTTTGTATGAAGTTAGCATGCACTCTTTGTGCTTGCATGGGTTTCCTCTGGGTATTCTAGTTTCCTCCCACAGTATAAAAAACATGCACATTAGGATAATTAGCTGGTACAAATTGCCCCTAAGTGTGAGTGTGAGTGGTTGTGTGTGTGTGTGTGTGTGTGTGTGTGTGTGTGTGTGGTGGCACTGCAGTGGTTTGGCAAGCTGTTAAGAGTGTAAACTGCCTTTACCCAGAGTTGGCTGAGAGCCCGCTTCCCAGGAACAATATTACGATTAAAATGGTGTTCACATTAGAGGTGTAATAGAAATGAGACTGATGCAAAACAGTTTTTGAAATTCACTTTAGGAAGTTCTGTGACTCCACATTCAAGCGAATATTTTGTGGCTTAAATACATATATCACGCAAAAATCAACAGAAAGTTGTGTGATAATTTTACGAGTGGTTAGTGATTGGATAGACAGATGTTTGTCGAAAAACGAATCTACTGTCATAAATGAGTTGCATTTTGTTCCATTTTTGTTCTCAAACCATCGTCTACCATCATAAAACGATGATGTAGTGGTTAGGGTGCTGTGCTCATAATCAGGAGGTTGTGCGTTCAAATCCTAGTTAGACCCCCACTGTGCTAAGACCTTTGGGCAAGGTCTTAACCACAAGTGTGCCTCTGTTCACCCAGCAGTATAAATGAGTACCAGTAAAATATACTGGGAAGGTAACCTGCGATGGACTAGCATCCCATCCAGGAGGATTTGAACTCCTGGTCGCTTCACGCTATGGAAACCGGTGATAAACACCGGCCTAATGAGCCACTTGGCTCGGGTGTAAAAGCCCAACAGACTTTTTTTGTTCTCAAACCATTTGCATTTTTGGTGGGTTATTACAAATAAAAAAAAGTGCAAATGATAACAAAATACACAGAATATGGTGGATACCATGAACGCTCAAACTTTGCCCAACATGTCATTTTTCCTTCTAAATACAAATTGAATTATTGACAACTCTGTGACCTTGTCATGACATGTGTGGACTGGATGTTTGAGAATAGTTTTCTCCGTGTCAGAGCTTCATTCTGCAGCATGCACAGAAATGTAAAACATATTTGCAGTGAGTTTACGAGCCAGACAACCAAAATGCGATACTGTGAATGTGGCAAAACAATTTTGAGAACATTTTAAAAATGATAAGTGACAACCATGAATTGCTATTCACGTTAATCATTTTATTATCTGAACTGATTACACCATTAGCGTTTTTATTTTTCAAATGAGTGTTTAATTGTGTTTCTACTCGACCTTAAAGGAAGATTAGCCAAAATTTAATAACTATTTATATAAAAATGCTGGTAATTCCAGAGGGTTCACTTACTTTTGATTGCCACTGTATAGCATGAGGATCCACTCTATTTGCCCCACCACTGGTAGCCATATTTTTGTAATACGCATTATGTAAATAAGGACACAGATGGAACACACTGAGACATCGAGACATTTCAGTACTTCCCAAGGATTTTCGTAAATGTATTATCAGTCGAATTTGGTGCAGAATATGAACAGTTAAAATAAAACAGCATTGATGGAAGGACAGGGACAAAAGAAGACAGTGAGAGCAGATAATAAAAATGGGGAACACTGAGTCTGAAATAAAGCTGAAGCAACGCCTGAAGCTCAGGTTTTAATAGAACAGCAAGGCAACACTGAGGGACGCGTCCATCATCACATTGCTCCTCTGCCCAGGGTTCGTTCATCTCCTCGGGCCCTATTAAAAAGATGAAGGCTGTTCTTGGAGATCTGTGGTTCACATTGTGACACATTGGTGGAAAGAGTCCGGGTTTTCTGAAGTGTTCAACTGCATGCTGTCACCTAATATTACCAGCGCAGGTAGAGAGACTGCGGCAGAATGGACAGTATGGGTCACATGTGGTCCAGTCCTTGAGCAGACGGAAGCTTTGGAGTGTCACTGTTCAAAATCTTCAAACTGCTTATTAAAACTTTGAACGGACTTTTGGAAAAGAGAGAAGCAACTTGGGCAACTAGTATTATTTCAGTATGAGTTCATCTATATACACGACGGCTCAGTGGTTAGCACGTCTACCTCACAACAAAGGGGTCCTAGGCCTGGGCGTTTCTGTGTGGAGGTTATCTGTTCTTCCCTTGCATGCTTGGGTTTCCTCTTGAGACTACGGTTTCCTCCAAAGACAAGCACATTAGACTAATCGGCTGTTCCAAAGTGCTCCTAGGTGTGGACATGAGTGTGAATGGTTGTGTGTCGGCCAGGTGATGATCTAGCAAGCTGTTCAGAACGTACCCCTGAGTGTTATCCAATGTCGGCTGAAATAGGCTCCAGCCTTCCTGCAACCGGAATGCGAGGATTAAGTGGTTTGGTAAATGAGAGAGAGAGAGAATAATTGATTTGTCTCATAAATTCACATCGAAATCCAAAGGTAGTGGGGGCAGTGCTCACGATGCTGGATTCCTGATCCCAAGGTCAGGGGTTCAAGTCCCACTAACGGCAGTTGTCACGGCTGTGCCCCCCAGTGACGCTGACTGGGTTATCAAAGGCTTGCCATGTCACTTATTCTGTGACAAGAGGTTCATATAAAAGAACCATTGTTGACTTTCTTCAAGAGTAGGCTGCATAGCTGTCAGTGTGTTTCTGCCCTGCGATGACCTGGTGAGCTGTCCAGGGTGTGCTCTGCCCTCAGAGTCGCCTCCCGCAACCCTAAATAGGATTTACGGTTCAGAAAATAAATGAATGGCTCCAGATATAGTCAGATCACCAGAAGGAATGAGCAGATTTAGCATTAGCATTCGTTGTGCTAGCATTATTTTTATTCTGTTTACATAGAAGCATATACAGACTCTCCCCGACTTACGTTTTTAATTGGTTCCGGACGGCCGAACATAAGTTGAAAGTGAACGTAAGTTGTTACAGTGATGTATGACGTATGACGTGTGACGATCATACTGTACTATACATCCATATATACCATTACTGTATCTCATAAAACACCCCTAAATCAATTATTATAAACATAACATTGTAAAATAATATCAAATATATCAAATAATATCAACATTAATTTCAAATAAGTCACTTATTTATACCGAGTCACTTTACATGAAGCTTAAAACAGCTAATCAACGCTTACAATATGTGAGGCGCTCAATACCGAAAGTAGTGTACTTGCGAAAGTAGTGTACTTGCTGTGGGTTATACAGACTTCTGGTCTTTCAAGTGCACAAGGGTGCCGTTGAACTCGTTTAGAACACAGCCATTGATGTGAATCCAAAGCGGAGAGTTCTTTCTTTTGTGTAAGTAAGTAAGTAAACTTTATTCAAGAGATGCATACAAAGAACAAGTACAATTCCTAATGAATATTAATATAAAAATAAGTATACATTCTTAGGATTCTGCTAAAAGATAATAAATATCTGTAATTGTTCTGGAATTTGTGGAATGCAGCCATGAGGCGGGGGGGGGGGCACTAACCAGTGTCTCTCCCCCTTATGCCGGTCCCAAGCCCGGATAAATGCAGAGGGTTGCGACAGGAAGGGCATCCGGCGTAAAACTTCTGCCAAAAAAAAAATGCAAATGATCAATACAGAATTCATACCGGATCGGTCGAGGCCCGGGTTAACAACGACCGCCATCAGTGCTGTCAACCAACAGGGTGCTGATGGAAATTGGACTACTGTTGGTCGAAGACGTCGAAGAAGGAGAGGCGGGAGGCGTGTCCGTAGGCAGAGAGAGAAGAGGAAATGCGTGAGCCTCGGACTGAGAGTAGGGACTTTGAATGTTGGAACAATGCAAGGAAAAGCTAGGGAGCTGGCTGACATGATGCAGAGGAGGAAGGTGGACATACTGTGTGTTCAGGAGACAAGGTGGAAAGGTAGAAAGGCTAAAAGCTTAGGAGCAGGGTTTAAACTGTTTTATAATGGTGTGGATGGGAAGAGAAATGGAGTCGGAGTCATCTTGAAGGAGGGTTTGTCAGGAATGTCCTAGAAGTGAAAAGAGTGTCAGACAGAGTGATGAGTCTCAAGTTAGAAATTGAAGGCGTGATGGTCAATGTTGTTAGTGCTTATGCCCCACAGGCAGGATGTAAGCTAGAAGAGAAGGAGAGATTCTGGAGTGAGTTAGATGAAGTGATGCAGAGTACCCCAGAGGAGAAAGAGTGGTCATTGGAGCAGACTTCAATGGACATGTTGGTGCAGGCAACAGAGGGGACGAGGAAGTGATGGGCAGGTTTGGTATCCAGGACAGGAACACAGAAGGACAGATGTTGATCGATTTTGCAAAAGGATGGAAATGGCTGTGGTGAATACTTTCTTCAAGAAGAAACAGAAGCATAGGGTGACTTATGAAAGCGGAGGTAAGAGCACACAGGTAGACTACATCTTGTGTAGGCGATGTAATTTGAAGGAAGTCAGTGACTGCAAAGTAGTAGTGGGTGAGAGTGTTGCCAAACAGCATAGGATGGTGGTGTGCAGGATGACACTGATGGTGAGAAAGGTGAAAAAGGCAAAGGCAGAGCAGAAGACAAAGTGGTGGAAGCTGAAAAAGGAAGAGTGTCGTGTTGTCTTCAAGGAGGAGTTGAAACAGGCTTTGGGTAGTCAGGAAGTGCTTCCAGAGGACTGGACAACCACAGCCAATGTGATCAGGGAGACCGGTAGGAGAGTACTTGGTGTGTCCTCGGGAAGGAAAGTAGATAAGGAAACTTGGTGGTGGAATGAGGAAGTGCAGGAGTGTGTACAAAAGAAGAGGTTAGCCAAGAAGAAGTGGGACATTGAGAGGACCGAAGAGAGTAAACAGGAGTACAGGGAGACACAGCGTAAGGCGAAGGTAGCAGTGTCAAAGGCCAAACAGAGGGCGTATGATGACTTGTATGATAGGTTGAACAGTAAGGAGGGAGAAAATGATCTATACAGGTTAGCACAGCAGAGAAATAGAGATGGGAAAGACGTGCAGCAAGTTAGAGTGATAAAGGACAGAGAGGGAAATGTATTGACTGATGACAGAAGTGTGCTGGGAAGATGGAAAGAGTACTTTGAAGAGCTGATGAATGAGGAAAATGAGAGAGAAAAAGAGTAGAAGGGGTGACCGTTGAGGAGCAGGAAGTAGCAAAGATTAGTAAGGGAGAAGTGAGGAGGGCATTGAAGAGGATGAAGAATGGAAAGGCAGTTGGCCCTGATGACATACCAGTTGAGGTATGGAAGTGTCTAGGGAGGTAGCAGTAGATTTTCTGACAAGAATATTCAACAAGGTCTTAGAAAGTGAGCAGATGCCAGAGGAATGGAGGAGAAGTGTGCTTGTGCCCATTTTTAAGAACAAGGGCGATGTACAGAGTTGTGGCAACTACAGAGGGATAAAGTTGATGAGCCATACAATGAAGCTATGGGAAAGAATAGTGGAAGCAAGACTAAGGGCAGAGGTCAGCATTTGTGAACAACAGTTTGGTTTCATGCCCAGAAAGACCACCACAGATGCAGTGTTTGCTTTGAGGATGTTAATAGAGAAGTACAGAGAAGGTCAGAAGGAGCTGCATTGTGCCTTTGTGGATCTGGAGAAAGCATATGACAGGGTGCCGAGAGAAGAACTGTGGTATTGTATGAGGAAGTCTGGAGTGGCAGAGAAGTATGTTAGAGTGGTGCAGGACATGTATGATAGATGTAAGACAGTGGTGAGGTGTGCTGTCGGTGTGACAGAAGAGTTCAAGGTGGAGGTGGGACTGCATCAAGGGTCAGCTCTCAGCCCCTTCTTGTTTGCTATGATGATGGACAGGCTAACAGATGAGGTTAGACAAGAATCTCCATGGACTATGATGTTTGCAGATGACATAGTGATCTGTAGTGAGAGCAGAGACCGAGTGGAGGAAAATCTAGAGAGGTGGAGGTATGCCCTGGAAAGGAGGGGATTGAAGGTTAGTCTTAGTAAGACAGAATACATGTATGTGAACGACAAGGACCCAAGAGGAACTTTGAGGTTACAGGGGGCAGAGATAAAGAAGGTGGAGGATTTTAAGTACTTAGGCTCAACAATCCAGAGCAATGGAGAGTGTGGAAAAGAGGTGAAGAAGCGCGTGCAGGCAGGTTGGAATGGATGGAGAAAAGTGACCGGTGTGATAGGAGAGTATCGGCAAGAATGAAGGGAAAAGTGTACAAGACGGTGATGAGGCCAGCAATGTTGTATGGTTTAGAGACAGTGGCCCTGGGGAAAAGACAGGAGTCAGAGTTGGAGGTAGCAGAGATGAAAATGTTGAGGTTCTCTTTGGGAGTAATGAGGATGGATAGGATCAGAAATGAGTACATCAGAGGGACAGCACATGTTAGATGTTTTGGAGACAAAGTCAGAGAGGCTAGATTGAGATGGTTTGGACATGTACAGAGGAGGGATAGTGAGTATATTGGTCGTAGGATGCTGAGGTTGGAACTACCAGGCAAAAGGCCCAGAGGAAGACCAAAGAGAAGATTTATGGATGCGGTGAAGGCGGACATGAAGGTCGTTGGAGTAAGAGTAGAAGATGCAGAGGATAGGGAGAGATGGAGGCAGATCATTTGCTGTGGCGACCCCTGAAGGGAACAGCCGAAAGGAAAAGAAGAAGTTCTGGAATTTGTGGATTCGGGTTTTCATTCATTTTACAACTCGTGTTGCTTAACTGAGTATGCATGGTAGATTGTGCCGATCTGAGCAGATAGTTAATTCATCTCTGTGTATGAGACTTGCACTCATGCTAGTAGGCTTACGCTTCCGACCAACCATATTTGCTCAGGGTTACAAAAGTCCGCAAAACAGTGTAAACACAAAGATCACAGAGACGACGTCATAACACAAGGGTAACACGCTATATAACTGATATATACATACACTCAAGTATGTGCAAGTGCAGGAAAATCTAGAGAGGTGGAGGTATGCCCTGGAAAGGAGAGGAATGAAGGTTAGCCTCAGAAAATCAGAATACATGTGTGTGAATGAGAAGGACCCAGGAGGAACGGTGATGTTACAGGGAGCAGAGATAACGAAGGTGGAGGATTTTAAGTACTTAGGCTCAACAATCCAGGGCAATGGAGAGTGTGGAAAAGAGGTGAAGAAGCGTGTGCAGGCAGGCTGGAATGGTTGGAGAAAAGTGTCCGGTGTGATGTGCGATAGGAGAGTGTCAGCAAGAATGAAGGGAAAAGTGTATAAGACGGTGGTGAGGCCAGCGATGTTGTATGGCTTAGAAACAGTGGCGCTGAGGAAAAAACATGAGGCAGAGCTGGAGGTAGCGGAGATGAAAATGTTGAGGTTCTCCCTGGGAGTAACGAGGATGGATAGGATCAGAAATGAGTATATCAGAGGGACAGCCCATGTAAGATGTTTTGGAGACAAAGTCAGAGAGGCTAGATTGAGATGGTTTGGACATGTACAGAGGAGGGATAGTGAGTATATTGGTAGTAGGATGCTGAGGTTGGAACTACCAGGCAGAAGGCCTCGAGGAAGACCAAAGAAGACATTTATGGATGTGGTGAAGGAAGACATGAAGGTCGTTGGAGTCAGAAAAGAAGATGCAGAGGACAGGGTGAGATGGAGGCGGATGATTTGCTGTGGCGACCCCTGAAGGGAGCAGCCGAAAGTAAAAGAAGAAGATATATACATACACTCAGTCTGTAGTTTGTAAACAATGAATGCAGCGTCATTGCGTCATTATGTCAGCGTACTACGTAGGTACGTCTAAACTCAAAATTTGACTTTTTTTTTGGGGGGGGGGCGTAAAATCAAAAAAACGTAAAACGGATGAACATTAGTCGGGGAGCGTCTGTACATTAATTTTAATATAAAAAAATCTCTTGGAAAGCTTGAGAGCATCTGAGAAACACATATGATTTGTTAACGCCTCCATAGTAACGAGCGATCGAAAGTATTTCTTGTGAATGAAGTCTTGGGGAAAAAGATAGTTTGCTATAATACTAGCTTTAACCTTAAATGGCTACCATTACATCCCTCTTATAATTATTATCACAACTTGTTATATTGGTCTGTTGGTGATTTTTTTTTTCAAGAGTTTGTAATTCCTGTGTATGAGTTCCCACATGTCTTATCTTTGTGGCTGAGGGTGACCACAAACTGAAAGATTAATTCACCCCACTGCATTTTTCTCATGATTCACACACACACACACACACACACACACACACACACACACACACACACACACACACACACACACACACACACACACACACACACACACACAGTCAGAGAGAGCATGAAAGAACCCAAATCTTCCAAATGGTGGTTAAAATAATAAAGAGAAAGACATCTTCATGCTTCAGTCTTCACATCAGTGTGTTGAATGAAATTGGTAAACTCGACTGTGGTTAATTCCATGTAAAAAGAAAGAGCAGCACAATAAATCTTCCAAAATGAGATGAAGGGAAAATGGAGGAGAAGGAGGGAGAAAACTAAAACGGAACAATGTTCTGTGAAGGAGGATTTAATTGAATTTTTTTCTGTGCTGTAAAGGAAAAGATTTACACCACAAATAGAAACAGTTAACCTCAGGCGAAAATATGTTAAGCACACACACACACACACACACACACACACACACACACACACACACACACACACACCGCTAATTCTTTACTGTCTTCAAGACATGATGCGTGCTCTGATTGTACACAGTGTAAATGTAATCTCAGTATAGAAAGTCTAGACTTGGCTTGGTCTATATCAGGGGTGGACAAACGTTTTGGCTCGGGGGCCACATTGACTTTTAAAATTTGACAAATGGGCCGGGTCAGAACAAGATATGATGACAAATGCATTTTTAACAGTACATATCAAACATAAATAGAAAACCAGCATTAAAATATTCACATACCTTTTAGAGTGAACAGTGTTGCTGATAACATATTTTTTGGCAGAGCATCGAAGTCTGGTGGTAATTCTGTTGCGGTTTCTCAGAACAAATTCGAGGTGTTCATCACTCACCTGGGATCTATGGGGTGCTTTGTTGGTGTTCATCACACTAAAAGTCTGTTCACACACATATGTAGAGCCAAACAACACCAGCATCCTCTGTGCCATCTTCTGGATGTTTGGAAATCTGGCTGCACTTAATAAAGCATTCATGTGCTCATCCAGTTTAAGGGAGTTGAACTTGTCCTTTAACATCATGTCACATTGGAGATCAATCAGATCCAACTGCAACTCGCGTGGTACCATTTCAGGGTCTTGTGAGAAGGGATCTGACACCAGCTAAAATGCCGTCAATTTCAACAAAATCACAGAACTGATGGTGGAATACTTCATGCAGGTCATCCAGTGCTTTCCTGGATTTGTTCACATGTTGCGGGGTGTCTGTTAACCTGGCCAGTGCGGGGGAAATGAGTGAATGACTTGTCTGAGATTTGCTTTGAAAATAAAACTATCCTGGTTTTGAATGCTCTGACATTTCCTTTCAGTTCATTCACAAACTGTTCCCTTGTAACTTCACATTCAGCTCATTCATGTGGGTCAGTTTGTCCACAGTAAAAGTGAAATCACAAAGCCAATCTGTGTCTTTCATCTCAGAAACATTGTCAGTGTTCTCAAGCAGCTCCAAAAATGAAAGAATCTCCTGTTTGAGCTCCACACTCGCTGACATACTTTCCTCAAACTGAACCAGGAACATTAGAATGTAAAACAAGTCCCTGTGATCAGTGTCAGATTCTTCAGGAAAATGAATAAACTTATGATGGTGAAGTCTCGTCGTTCGGATAAACTTAACGAGTTTCACACCGGCTTCACTCGATGAAGGGCTGCACCACGGATTTACACAGTGCTCCCTGCTGAATTATCCTCATGCTTAATTCTTGGATGGAAGTTGCTCTGATAAAGTTGTTTTGCTGAGCCTGCAAGCTCGCGAAAAACTTATCAGCGGTAGCCGGATATTCTTGTGGTGACAGGTTGTTGGTATGATTAGCACGCTTGGTGGAAAAGTGGCGACTGATATTGTATTCTTTTAAAACCGCAATGGTTTCTTATAAAATAAAACATACAGCCTTTGACCGGACTTCAGTAAAAAAGTATTTAGGTGTCCATTCCTTATGAACCACCTGGCACTCACTGTCGACTTTTCTTTTCTCTGACATTGCTGCAGATGGGCTCTGTGCAGTTGAAGAGTGATAACAGGAAATGGCTTGAGCTCCGCAAAATCAACCAACTGTGTCTTATGCGCCACTGGTGTTGAAATGCTGTCATTATAAGTCAAAGTCAAATGAATGCAGTTGATCAATGTTCTTCTCCTTCTTTTCCTTTCGGCTTTTCCCTTTTTCTCAGGGGCTGCCACAGCGCATCATCTGATTCGCATGTTTGATTTGGCATAGGTTTTTACGTCAGACCCAGCTAACACAGCTACATTGCAGCAACATCTGAACAATGTGGCAATGAAACGTGGCAGACACGTCACTTTGTAGACTCCCCAAAGCGTTGCTGTAACATTGAGAGCGACGTCTGTGATGAACGTGGCAGACACATTGCTGCAACGTCGCAAGCGACGTGTGAACGTGATGCAGTGATATGGCAGTGACGTCGCTGCCACGTTGCAAGCAACGTGGTAACATGGCAGCGACGTTGCGAGCAACATGGTGACGTGGCTGCGACGCGGTGATGAGGCTGTGACGTTGCTGCAACATTGCAGGTGATGTCATCAAGAACTTTGCAAAAATGTTGTGAAGGATGCAGCAGACACTTGTAACATTAATAAATATTTTATTAACACATATTTTATTAACACAAAACATACATTCAAAGCATCTGAGGATTGGGTAACCCCAGCCCGTAACCCTTACAAAATTTACAGTACACAAATTTAATTTCTTTTTATTTAATTATTCTTTATAAAAATCGGAGTCTTCATCTGAGGTTCCATCCTTAGCACTTTCTGCAATACTGGAGTTCACCTGGAAAAAAAAAAAAAAAGTAAAACGTATAGCAGATGTGGAAGTTAATTTTCCCTCGTGCCTCATACAATTTTATACTTCCAAAAAAGCAAAACAAAAAAAAAAGCTCAGAAGGAGGTCAAGTGCTAAGCTCACATTTTATTTATTTGTAATGCTATCTCGCAGTATTATTATAATGTCAGTTTGCAGCAATACAGAGCTGGGGCAACACAATCAGCACAATAATACTGCACTGCTTAAACATTCACAAAAGTGTAATAAGAAGCAGGCAGACTGCCCATGGTTAACTAATAAAGCATCCACAGCCAAAATAATTTTATGGACTAATGAAATTACCTTATAACGGGAACCCCTTCTTTTGTGGTTCATGTTTTAAAGTTTTCCCAATGGCCTCGTCCACGTTCTACTGCGGAGTCCCCGGATGGCACAGTGTAATGGTTCCTGTAAGAGAAAGTGACAAAATTATGTATCACAATTGTTATCTACAGCACTTTTCCTCATATTATGCCGAGTACAGTAGTTACATCAAAAGATAATATTATTAAACATTAAAGATATACTAGTCCTTCTCAAAAAATTAGCATATTGTGATAAAGTTCATTATTTTCTGTAATGTACTGATAAAAATTTAACTTTCATATATTTTAGATTCCTTGCACACCAACTGAAATATTTCAGGTGTTTTATTGTTTTAATACTGATGATTTTGGCATACAGCTCATGAAAACCCAAAATTCCTATCTCAAAAAGTTAGCATATCATGAAAAGGTACTCTAAACGAGCTATTAACCTTGCGCACAGTTTACTGTGGCAGACCTCACACAGATGGGGGCGTGCAACATTTAGGCAACGTCAAAACAACGTTGTGATTAAACGTCAGACATAGGATCTCGGTGAGCGTTTGGTGTAATGTCGCTACAATGTTTACTCGACGTTACATGCAACCTGACGAAATTGCTACCTTTCTGCAATGTTGCAAATGGTCGCAACAACGTTGTGTGTTAGCTGGGGATGCTACTCTTTATGAAAGTCAGCAATGGATATTTTACATGCCTCTCACCATAGACAGTGAGAGACATGGCCGGCCTTTGATAACCCAGGTAGCTGCACTTGGGAGACAGTGACAACTTTGTGGAGAGGGGGACTCGAACCCCCAACTTTAGGATCAGTGATTCAGCACCCTTTACCAACATGCCACCACTGCCCTGAATGCAATCGATCAATCATTCACATTAAACATGAATTCTGTATCAATCAATTTTCGGCGGGTCGGATTAAAAAGATCAAAAGTCCAGATGTGGCCTGCAGGCCATAGTTTGCCCAACCCTGGTCTATATGCATGCTGATACTGGGCTTTCAGTTTGACAATATTTTATAGAAGTTGGTAGGAAGTACTGATCAAAGGCAGGGGATGGTGCGAAGATGGCTGTGGTGGCATCATGGCTAGCATGTCTGACTCACAACAAGAGGGTCCTGGGTTTGAGTCCCTAGGCTCGGCAAGGATGTTCCAAGGACAGCAGTGACAACCCGTCGATAGTGGGGCTTAAATCCCGACCTTCGGATCAGTAATCCACCACCTTATCACTGCCCAGGATATGATATAGTGGACCATTGGAATCCGAATGCTCTAGAGACTGAACAAATGGGAATCCGAACAAAAAAGTCGTGACTTTTATTGTCCCGGAAACCAATTAAACACCGGAAGTAAAACTCGAGAAACGCGCTAGAAAAAATGAGACCGAAAGGGAGGAAAAGTGTGCGACTTCCGGAAATCCAGAAGTTGTTGATACTATGTATGTTCTGGGGAAGTCCGGAAGTTGTATGTTATATTTACATACTTACATATTATGTAAGTCTGTTTGGGCTTTTACACCCAACTCTAGTGGCTCATCAGGCCGGTGATTTATGTATCACCCTAATAAAGATGTCCTGGGGAAGTCCGGTTGTTCATACTATGTATCACCCTAAAAGCTGTCCTGGGGAAGTCCGGAAGTTGTTGATACAGTACTAAAGCTAAAGCTAGTGCTAAAGCACTAAAGCTATCTAAGCACTAACGCCACAAACGCAACAAATACGATTCAGAGTATCGAACAGAAAACCCACAGATCGGCTTATAGGCATAACTGCCTAAACAGAGGTGAAGAGGATGCATGTATGTATGTAAGCTAAGCTAAGCTAAAGCTAAGCCAAAGCGTGAGCAGCGCTGTGAACACCTTTAACAATGCAGTCATGAGCGACTTCCGTAAGGTTTTGAAAAGAAGGCAGAAACAAGCCACGTTAGAAAGGTTCTTCAACAAAAAGTAGGAACACCTGGAAGAAGAGTCATCCATGCAAAGCGGTAGCAAGAGAAGGAAACACCTTTGGCTGATTTACCTGAAGCTTCGCTTTCCTCCGTCCATCTCTGTTATGGAAGGGAATCCTCCACCTCTCTTTCTCTCCATGCCAACTGCTCATCACAAAGGTTAAAATTCTTATCTTTATTTTTCTTATGTTTTAACTGCACTATATGTTATGGTCATTTACAAATGAGTTGCATGTTAAAATGCGTGTTGGAGAGGGGCGTGGCTCTAACACTCATCTATGAAAATGGGTTGTGCTTTATTGTTCACAGGTTTCTAGTGCTTTAGTGCTCTAGTGCTTAAGTTATTGTTTCTAGTGCTCTAGTGTCTTCCCTGTAAACAATAAAGCACAGCCGTTTTCATAGATGAAACAGGGAAATCGTATGTAATAGAGATGCAGAGAAACACGGAAATCAAACTAAAGCTTCAACTGCTTGAGCACAGAGCTGAGAGATCAAAAGGGACAGTCTTCTAGCACCGAGAGTGTTGCTAGTCTTTATAGCCTGCAATTTAATGGAAATGATTAAATGTGTGTGTGTTTAGCACGCCATCCCGCATGTTCGAGCCACGCCCCTCTCCAATGTGCAAGTCCTTTCTGAGAGACCATAACACTAAAATAAAAACCACAGAAAAGTTAAAGTCTCTCACAACACAAACCACAACATTATGTACTGTATTCAATAATTGTTCACTTAATTTGAGGACCTATGGTATGAGTTACGGTACCGTTAACTTCTGTTCAAAAGACGAAGGAACGGATTAAGACCATTTACATTATTTGTAATAGAAAAAGCGGATTGGGAATCCGAACAAATCGGAATCCAAGCAGCCATCTGGAACAGATTAAGTTTGAGTACCGAGGCTCCACTGTATTATATATTATATTAGTTTATAGAATACAGGGATCACTCACTTTCCGCGGTTAATTGGGACCGAGATCCCAATGCAACCATCGAAATCCACGAAGTAGGATCACCCCAAACCCCCCCCCGCCTAACGTATACGTACATGTATATGTGTATATAATATCAATAAATACATATCCGATGCTATAGATGCTTATAATAATAATTAAACATTGAAAAAATAACACAAGATGTAAATAAAATATAAATACAGACACTCTCCAACTCACCAGCATTCGTTTTGCAAACATGCAGAGATACAGTACCAACAAAGCTGGTCGAAAGTGAAAGTGAAATGAAATTGAAGAACAAGTAGAAATAGAAATGGAATAAAATCTACAGAAAGATAAATCATAAATATAAGTATGAAATATGATTAAACATTATCCTGAGGTACACTTAATACTAGGCTCCGGCAGAGGGGGGCGTGGCTGCAGACACACAGATGCAACAATGTATCCAGGTTTGATGGGAGATTTTGGGTTGTTTTGTGTTGGTTTAGGGTTTTGGTTTTTTTTTTTTTTGCATAATTGGCCTTGTTTTTGTTAAATTTTCCTTAACTTTTCCACCTATTCTTCGTTAATTCCCTTATTTATATATCAACTTCACTTGACTGCTACAGCCCGACAGACACATTCCCCTCTCTCTGCAGCCCACCCCAACCCCCCCTCTCCTTCACATCAGACCAGGTGAGGAGACAGCTGAGGCGACTAAATCAGAGGAAATCTGAAGGACCTGATGGCATCAGTCCCAGGCTGCTGAGGACCTGCGCAGACCAGCTCTTTGAAGTACTATGCTACCTGTACAACCTGAGCCTCAGCCTGGAGAAGGTTCCTGTCCTATGGAAGACCTCCTGTTTGGTTCTGGTTCCCAAAACAGCTCAAGCGAAGGAACCAGCCCACTACAGACCTGTCGCCCTGACCTCCCACCTCATGAAGACCATGGAAAGGCTCCTCCTTGAACACCTCCACTCTATGGTGAGCCCCACCCTAGACCCGCTGCAGTTTGCTTACAGGCCCAACATCGGGGTAGAAGACGCAGTCATCTACCTTCTGCAGCGGGCACTCACCCACCTGGAGATCGCTGGCAGCGCTGTGAGGGTCATGTTCTTTGACTTCTCCAGCGCCTTCAACACCATCAGGCCAGCGCGTCTGCGGGGGAAGCTGGAGGATGTGGGAGTGGACGGGCATCTTGCTGCCTGGATTATCGACTACCTTACTAACCGTCCACAGTACGTGCGGCTGCGCGGCTGTAAGTCAAAGGTGGTAGTCTGCAGCACGGGGGCACCGCAGGGCACCGTCCTCTCACCCTTCCTTTTCAACATTTATACCTCGGACTTCATATATAGCACAGACAGCTGCCACCTCCAGAAGTTCTCGGACGACTCCGCCATCGTGGGCCGTGTGTCAGAGGGGAACGAGCTGGAGTACCGGTCGGTCATCGTTGACTTCGTGGACTGGTGTGAGCGCAACCACCTGTGCTTGAACACTAGGAAGACGAAGGAGATGGTGGTCGACTTCAGGAGAAGCACTCGAACACGAACACACACACACACACACACACACACACACACATACACACACACACTTACGAGTGAACATCCAGGGACAGGACATTGAGACAGTGGACAGTTTCAAGTACCTGGGTGTTCACCTTAACAATAAACTGGACTGGTCCCACAACACCAACGCCCTGCACAAGAAGGGCCAGAGTCGCCTCCACCTTCTCAGGAGACTTAGATCCTTCGGAGTATGCAGACCTCTGCTCAGGACTTTTTATGACTCTGTGGTAGCCTCTGCAATCCTCTACGCTGGCATCTGCTGGGCCCCAGGCAGCACAGAGCGGGACAGAAAGAGACTGAACAAGCTGGTCAGGAGGGCCAGCTCTGTCCTAGGTTGCCCACTGGACTCTGTGGAGGAGGTGAGTGAGAGGAGGATGGTAGCAAAGCTCACATCCATCATGGCCAACAGCTCTCACCCACTGCACCAGACTGTAGAGAAGCTGAGTAGCTCCTTCAGTGGACGACTGAGACATCCCCAGTGCAGGAAGGAGCGCTACCGCAGGTCGTTCATTCCCACCGCTGTCAGACTGTACAACGCCACTTTGTAACTGTCTGTGAAAATACCGGTTATGTGCAATAAAAACCCCGTGCACTTTAATCAACCACATCTACCCCACTGACTGTGAAGCATATCAACCCATCTACTCTGCCCTCAGATACGTATACACTTGAATATAGGCCAGTCCACAAAGTTGCTCCCTTCTTTTCTTTTCTTTTATTGTTTATTAATTTATACTATTTATGTATCTATTTATTTATTTACTTATATAATATATATGTACGTGTGTATGTTTGTATATGTATCTATTTTTGCACCCCCTACTGATGGTACCTCAAGAGCCTGTAACAGTGAATTTCTCCATTGTGAGATTAATAAAACTGTATCTTATCTTATCTTATTTTTAAATTTGATGAATATTTATTTATTTTTTAAACGTGATGCACTAAAGCCACATTAATTGAAGCGCAAAGTAGGAAGGGATCCCTGTCTTATTTTATATTGTACTGTTATATTTGGAGTTGTTTATCAAGGCTTGTAGTTGTGTTCTCTTGCTTTACCTTTTATATATTTGTAGTTATATTACAGAATAAGCAGGAAATGAGAAGAATGATACATCTTAAGTCGGCACAAAATAATCTGTAATATCGAAATGATGTGTAAACAATTCATATAGGTTGTAATAAGTATTTGTCTGGAAAGGAAATGAATAAATATTAGTAACTGATAATTCTAATACCTAGTATTAATCAGAGAAATGATTCAGCATGATGCTCCCACCACCGTGTTTCCTTTGTGCATGTTTTTTTTTTTCACTTTTATTTTGTATCACTGAATCTTCCCCTAATCACAAATGTTCATTTCAGTTCCAAGGTGTGGTGGGACAAAATTTGCAAATATTTACTCACTTATTTGCTGGACCACATACTATTAGGGTTGTGGCAGGTTGTGCCTGTCTCAACCGACACTGGGTATTTCTGGGGTACACCCTGAACAGCTTGCCAGACCATTGCAGTGCAAAACACACAACCATTCACACTCACATCCACACCTAGAGGCAATTTGAGACAGACAAATAGTCTAATGTTCATGTATTTGAGCTGTGGGAAGAAACCGGAGTGCTCAGAGGGAACTTATGCAACCACACTCCAGACAGAATGTCCACACCTGGGAATCTAACCCAGGACCATCTTGCTGTGATGCAGACATGCTAACCACTACGCCACCATGTCGCCACATATATAGAAATATAAAAGGAAGAAAATACCTTGGTATGCGAATTGTCTCCAAGGCATTTATTGTGCACTAAAAATTACCCCTTGGCATCTAAATGCAATCACTGTAGTTTTTCCATGCAATCTGTAATTTTTTGTGAAATCCCCACCCTTTAGGGCTTGCCACAGCCAAAACAGCAGCATGGCTTGGATATGAAACAAAAGGCTAATGCAAATAATGAAGCCTTTAAGGCTAATAACGCGCACCAGCAGGTTGCATTATAAGACAAAGCTAGCACTGTTTCCCCTGCAAGCCTCATTAGTCTTCTTCATTCTAATGTGGAGTTAGCAAGGTGCAGCCGGTGTGAGGTGACCTTGGTCCATGGTTGGGAGGTGAGAGTGGAGTGTTGACGTTCAAAATCATTCCCACGATCCCACTCATGTCACGTGGAGGGAAATTAGAATGCTAACCTATCTGACAGTGCTGGAGAAATGTCAAAGGAAATGATCGTCGCGGCAGGCAGCTCGGAGTTTTGACATTCTCCGAGTGTAATGCGTGGGTCCGGCACTCACAAATAGATGCAGGTTTAAATGTCATCTCCAGCCAAGGGGGCTGAACAGGACTCACCTCGCCAACTTAAGAACAAAATCCCGGAGGGACACATGAAGCTTTGTAATATAAAGTCAGAGATGCATGTATTTTATGTACAATATCTTTGGGGCTGTATGTATGAACCAGTGCTATGATTAATTTAAAAATATTATTCCGAGCATGGAAATGAATTTGATGGGAATGTGGGGTACATTTCATCTAAACTGGCTTGTCGTTCTTTATTTATCTTCTAATATGTCTACAAATATTTGCTTTTGTGTAACTTTCTGCAGGCGACACATAAACAGGATTATTACTGAATTTGTGTTGTGTGTTTGAATCCCCCCACTGTGTAGAAAGATGATTTCTGAGTGAAGTTTGCATGTTCTCCCTGTGCTTGCAGGGGTTCCTCTGGGTAGTCCAGTTTCATCACACAATCCAAAGACATGCACATTAGACATGTTCTGAATTACCCCAGCTGTGAATCTCAGTGTGAATGGTCTTGCCAGTACACTAAGCCCCCTGCAACCCCAATAGGATTTGGCAAATGATAATGAGTATAAATTTTATTTTAGTTTTCCGTTCTTGTGTTGGTTTCTTCTGGATACTCCGCAGTCCAAAGACATGCACAGTAGGCAAATTGGTTGTTTACGATTTCCCCTTGGTGTGAACCTGAGTGTGAATATTCATGTGTGGGCTAGTCAAGGTGTACCATGTTTTCGTCCAGAGATGCCTAAGATCAACTCCAGCCTTTTCCCACCCCTAGAATGATAAAATGCTCATATACATTTAAAAAAATATCTCTAATGGCTTCTCTCATATATCATGTATCATAGAGACAGTGTGAGATGATAATGTGGACCAACACAATCACTTATGAATTCATTTTCTGAACCGCTAAATTCGAATTACGGTCGAAGGGAGGGTGGCGCCCATCTCAGCCGACTC
Organism: Plotosus lineatus; assembly: GCA_024760905.1. Classification (NCBI taxonomy): domain Eukaryota; kingdom Metazoa; phylum Chordata; class Actinopteri; order Siluriformes; family Plotosidae; genus Plotosus; species Plotosus lineatus. The sequence continues at coordinate 24,475,286 of CM045740.1, read as the reverse complement.
GGGGCGAGGGCAGAGTATACCCTGCACAGCTCACCAGGCCATCGCAGCGCAGAAACACACTGATGGCTATGCAGCTATTCTTTAAGATACTCTGCAATGGTTCTTTTACATGCCTCTTACCACAGACAGTGAGAGACACGGCTGGCCTTTGACAACCCAGTTAACTGCACTGGGAGAACAGCAGTGGAAACCATTGACAGTGGGGCCTGAACCCTCAACTTTGGACTTGGTAAGCCCTTACCTTACCTTACCTCCAGGCCAGCACTGCCCTTGGTCATATAAATATCCGGTCATTTTTTAAAAATCACTTAATCCTAATCATCGTCACTAGAAAGCTCGTGCTCATCTCAACCAAATTTGGGAAGGGTTAACACACATACAACTATTTACCTTTAAACACCTCGAAGTGATTTGGAACAGCTGGTTAGCCTACTGTGCATGTTTTTGGACTGTGGGAGGAAACTGGAGTGCCCAGGTAAAACCCAGGCAATCATGGGGAAAACATGCAAACTCCTCACAGAAATGCTCCGAGCCCAGGAATTTATATTACGTTTAAACTTTCTTCCCACACAGCAATAAGCATAATACAGTTTATTATTTATATTGCATACGTGTGATCTGATTTCTTTCATGTATGTCTTTCATGTGTTTCTCTTAACAAAGTGCAGAGATGAAAGAGAAGAAGGCGGCCACACAGCAGGCATGAGCGGAGGCCGTTTCTATGTTGGTTGCCGTGACCAGCAGAGTGACGTTCATGTGCACATGCCAGTCCGTATGCTGTGTGGTAGGAGACAGAATGGCTGCAGCCCCCTCTTCGACGCATCATACTATTCCCAACATGAACTTTCACGGTCCTCCATCCACTCACTGAGTCACTGCGAGAAAGTACGTCAATCAGCACTTGTGCAAAAGCAAACAATCCTGATCCTCTCTCTCTCTCGCTCTCTCTCTTTGTCACTGTCTTTTCTTTCCCCTCTATCTCTAGCTCTCTTCTGATTTGTATTCCTTTTTCTTCTTTTCTGTTCAAATCTTCTCACAGCTCTCTTCTGCCTTGTTTTTCCACTTTTCAATCATCGCCTCTTTAAATTCATGATCATCAAGGGCAGTATAAGCATTATTCTTTCTCCGCACACTGTAGCATTTGTATTTTTTTCTAGACCGTGCTTGCTTAGAGAAATGTATTCAAATTAATTGTGTACAAAATGTTTTTTTTAATATTATTTGCAAAGACGCTGAAGAAGTTTGACTCACTCAAAACTTCGGCTTCATGGAGTCATTCATGTGTCTGGAGTCATCTCTCGCTGTCTCGCTCTTGTGTATAAACAGAAACTGCCAGGCTGTTAACATCCCCTCGCGGCGGCTAACCACAATCATTTCATACATGCCTCACATGGCTGGGCTATTGAATCAGCATCCGTCAGGCTGTTGCACCTTAACCTCAGGTCCTGGGTCAGTTTCCGACAAAAAATCTCATTGTGTAATCCCGTATTATAAAAACTCATCTGATTTAAGGTCAGTAGAAAATCACCAGGTTTGTGAATGACTGTGAATCATTCAGTTTCCTGGCATGTCTGCATTGATCCTGGATCAGATCCATCCATTGAGTGTTTCCCTCTGAGTAGAAAAGCTCAGAATGAACTTCTTTCAAATCATATGTTGTTTTAGGCATTTTTTTTTAAATGTTGATCTTACGGTGATTAATATGGTGACATCTAAACACTGTTCAAAAAAGTCCACTATGACAAACTGTTTGAATAGAATGGGTTAAAAAGTTACAAGAACGGTGTGACAAATTTGGCCAAAATATTTCAAAAGACAGGGAGCAAAAGTTTATGCACCCTTTGGTCAAAATGATTGAACTTTAGTAAATTTAGTTTTTAGTCAATATCTTGTTTCCAGTACCGATCCCAGAAATATATCAAGGAGGAGGAGGACATATAATATAGGAATATACCATGGAGGAGGCGGGATTATATCATAGAGGAGGCGAAAATATACTATAAAGAAGGTGGGAATATATCATGAAGGAGGAAATACTGTGTGCCATAAAGGAAATGGGAATATACTAGAAAAAATGTGGGAATATACCATGGACAAGGAGGAAATATACCATACAGGAGGCGAGGAGGTGGTACTATAGCATAGCTGAAGTGATAATATACAATGAAGGAAGCAGGAATATACCATATAGGGGCGTTATATACCATGAAGGACACCAGAATATACCATACAGGAGGCAGAAAAATACCTTGCAGTAGGTGGGAAAATACCATTAAAAAGTGGGAATATACCATGGAGGAGGAGGGACTATTCCATACTGGAGGTGAGGAGGTGGTAATATACTATGGTGGAGGTGGAAATATATCATGGAGAAGTAGAAAATATACCCTAGTTGAGAGTAATATACCATAGAGTCTTCTTCTTTCTTCTTCTTTTCCATTCGGCTTTTCCCTTCAGGGGTCGCCGTAGTGAATCATCTGCCTTCATCTCACCCTCTCCTCTGCATCTTGTACTCTTACTCCAACTACCTTCATGTCCTCCTTTACCACATACATGAATCTTCTCTTTGGTCTTCCTCTAGGCCTTCTGCCTGGTAGTTCCAACCTCAGCATCCTACTACCAATATACTCACTATCCCTCCTCTGTACATGTCCAAACCATCTCAATCTAGCCTCTCTGACTTTTGTAGGATGAATATATCGTGAAGGAGGCAGGAATATACCACAAAGTAGTTGGGAAACCACCATACAGGAGGCAAGAACATATCCTGGAGGAGCCGGGCATATCATAAAAGAAGTAGGAATAAACCATCGAGGTGATGGGAATATACCATAAAGTAGGTGGGAAACTACCATACAGGAGCCAGGTATAAGCCATAAAGTAGGTGGTAATGAAACTCTGGCTTCCTGTAGCTGCTCACATTCAATTTAAAATACTAATGCTTGCTTACAAAGCCAAAAATGGACCTGCACCTTCCTATCTCAAAACACTTATCACACCTCGCACTGCATTACATTCTCTCAGATCCTCTAGCACTGAGGGGCAGTGGTGGTCTAGTGGTATAGGGCGCTGGATCACTGATCCAAAGGTTGGGGGTTCGAGTCCCACTCTCCACAAGGTTGTCACTGTCCCCCCAGTGCAGCTAACTGGGTTATCAAAGGCCGGCCATGTCTCTCACTGTCTATGGTGTGAGACATGTAAAAGAACCATTGCTGACTTTCGACAAGAGTAGGCTGCAAAGCCGTCGGCGTGTTTCCGCCCTGCGATGGCCTGGCAAGCTGTCCAGGGTCTATTCTGCCCTCGCGTGGAGTTGGCTAGGATGGGCGCCAGCCTCCCCGTGACCCTAATTAGGATTACGTGGTTACAGAAAAGGAACTGAACTGAACCTCTAGCAATGCTCAACTGATCCCTACCTCTACCAAGGAACAATGAAAAAATGCATCTAAACTCTTCTTTGTTAACTTTCCTTTTTCCTTTTTCAGTAGTACTTAGATTAGCACTATGCTGTATACAAACACACACACACACATACATGCACAAAACTCCACACAACACCTACCGACTGAGTTTGACTGATGGTATACTTAGTGTGTTTTCTAATAAACCAGTACACGAATATATTCACCGATAGAGACTTTAAAGCACTTCTGTAAGTTCCTCTGGATAAGAGCATCTGCTAAATGCTGAAAATGTAAATGTAAATATAGCATTGAGGAGGTGGTGATATACCATAATGTACTATTACCATTAGCCTATTGTACATGTCTTTGGACTGTGGGAGAAAACTGGAGTACCCGGTGGAAACACATGTAAGCACGGGAGGGAACATACAAACTCCATACAGACACATTCTGGCCAATCCCAGCGCTTAAACTAATGACCTTGCTGTGAGGTGGATGTGCTAACCACTACGCCGCTGTGCACTCTGTTACATAACAGTACATTGATAAAGATATCAGTAGAGTTAGACGATGTATAGGCGTGAGACTCGATTTATTAGAACGGATGCATGAATATAAATGAATTGGAATTACTCCGCACTGAGTGTGGTGTCATAAAAGATCGGTTCAAACCCTTCTGCACGACTGGATTTTAAATGAGTGTTAATATTGACATGAACGAACAAACAAACAAACAAGCACTTCAGATCTGTGTTTGATTACTAGACACAAATGCCTCAAGTTTGCAGTAAGCCTCTCTGTAAACCTTTTTAAACATCGGTGAATCACAGGCGCTTCCCCGGCCCCAACTTCTTAAGAACCAGAGTGAGGCCAAGTCTCCCACGTGGCTTCTCACAGGCCATGATATTGCAACTGAGCATGTGGGATCGAGCCACATGGCATTTATTAAATCGTTACTGTTCATGTCTCATAACAAGCTGCGGATATGACTGTGTTCATATGAACACATGCGTGCTGATTATAAGTGTGATTAGGTTGAATAAGGCTTTTTCTTAATCAAGTAATTGTAGAGTGGAAATAATAAAGGTGCGTAGTGCGGTGTGGTTGCTAACCTCCCCTTTCACAAGATATCATTTCAACAGGTTTCCTTTTTTCTGAAAGACAACAGTAGTCTATTCTTTTAGTACCGGGGAATAATAGAGATAAAGAAAAGTATCAAAAAAGAATGCTTTACCCAGTGCTAAAAACAAATCACTGATGATGATGCAACAGCTTTAAACGTCGATGAAGGAAAACTGAAAAAAAGAAATATGGAACAGGAAAAAAAGACAAAAGCAAGAAACTCACTCACACAAACACACACACACACACACACAAACATTTGGAAAGAAGCCACGAAGAAAGAAAAACAAACAAAAGCATGTCAGGAAAATAGAAAGAAATAAAGAGAAGAAACAAAATACAAAAGGAATTAAATAAATAAAAACAAAAGCAAGCAAGAAAAAATATTGAAAACCAGATTAGAAACAAAGAAAAACAAAGAATTGAGACAAAGAAAGAAAAACAAAGAAGAAATCAGCTTTGAGAAAGAAGACATTAAGAAAGAAAAACAAGCTAACAAAAAATTAAGAAAGAAAGGCAAAACATAAAATCAGAAATAAAAAGAATCAAACACTGACACATCCTTGAGAAAGAAGACAGGAAGGATAATTTAAAAAATTAAACAAAAGTAGAAAAACAAAAGAAAAAATAAACAGACAATTTCAAGCAAGAAAACAAGGGGAAAACAATCAACAAAAAAAGCAAGAAATAGGATTTAAAAATATTATAAACAAGCAAACAAAAGATAGAAAGAAAGTAAGTAAAAATATTATTTTAAAAACATGTCTTTGGACACCTTACAGAAGGAAGGTCCTGTGTTTGAGTCCCGGGATCGGCTTGGGTACATGTTCTCTCTATATTTGTGAGGGTTTCCTCTGCTATTCTGGTTTTCTCCTGCAGGAAAGACATGCATGTTTGACTACTTGACAAATTGCCCCACAGTGTGAGAGTGAGTGTGAATGGCTGTGTGTGGTGGACCTGCTATGAACTGTTGAGTTGTTCAGGGTGTACTAAGACTCGACTGAGATAGACTCCATTTCCTGTGACGCTATGTGAATGAATGAATGAATGAATGAATACCTCTGGCCAATCAGAATGCAGGATTCAGTGGTGTCTTGGTATAAAAGGTTTATGGTATACCCTATATACCCTTTAAAAGGTTTATGGTATATCCTGTGTTGTGAGAGTGAATATTTTATGTAATACTGTATATTATACCGTGTAGAAAGAAACAGAAACCATAACCTATCGGTCGCAAATTCAAATCTGGATTAATGCCACAGCCATCCATAGCTGAGAGTCCATGGGAGCTAATTGGCTCTCACTGGAGGGAGGAACGGCATACGCTTGCTTCCCTGCCACACACAGCAATCACCAGCCAATCACAGGTATCTGTGAGCTCATTTTTATGAGTGGGAGATAGTACTTCCCCCCAAGTGTGTCAGACCGCTCCCAAATATGTGAGCCTCAATTCGAAAACAGGTGAGTGGCTAGCATCGCATGTTACAGAGGGGGCGTGTGCATGCGTTCGCCTCTTCCTGGCTGGTGGTGGTCATGTGGTAGGGAAGGCAATACCCGATAGTGGGAATTGGATACGACTAAACTAGGGAGAAAATGGTGGGGAAAAAAAAAAACCAGAAACCAGACCCGAGATACATTTTTTTAATGCACTGTTCTGACTTAATCCAGATGAACAACAGGTGTATGTCAATGGTTCTCCCAGAAGCCCGGTGCTGTTCAACACACATCAGCAACAAGCACCTAAATGCCACTTATGATATAATATATGGGGGGTGGGGGGGGGGGGGTCGGTTCATATGTAGCTGTGATCGCTCTCTATATCCATCTCTCCCTCTCCCCTCTTCCTCTCTCTCCCTCCTCATCTCTAAGTGAGTCAGCGTCTCTCCAGCCCACCTACTATGACTCAATCTCCCACTCTCAGAGCAGCCTCAGCCAATCAGAGGCTTCGTTTTTGGTACTGCAACCCTCAGAGCCCCGGTGATCGAAATGCTCTCTCACACACACAGACACACACACACACACACACACACAAATTCTGTATTAGTGAGTGAGAGAGATGAAGAAACAAGGGGTGTGAAAGGTCTCAGAGTAGGAAAAAGCGAGAACATGATGTGTGTGTGTGTGTGTGTGTGTGTGTGTGTGTGTGTGTGTGTGTGTGTGTGTGTGTGCGCGCGCACGTATGCACACATGTATTGGTGTGTGGACAAGTAATTAAACTTATTTAATCAACACAGGTATGCCTTGCTTTATGGGAGAAAACCAGTAGCAGGTGGCATTATTGAAAGTTCTAGTAACATTAGCTGTGTACATAATAAATACAAAAATAAATATGCAATATGAAACAATGTAATGCGAAAAGTAGCAAAAAGTCATGTGACAATATCCTGTGTTTCTGCCAGCAGTAATTAACTGATTTGAATATGAATACATGGTGCAATATTCTTTCTTTTATGTGCATGATTATGTATGTAGTGGTGCCTAGTTACCTTTTGTGTGAGCCATACGGAAGGTACTGTGATGCAGGAAATCGTGCGCGTTTGTTGTTACCTTTGGTGTGAGCTAAGTATTGTTCATGTTATTATTACTAGAAATTTTAAAGATTGTAGAAATTGTACTGAATTAAAGTAATATTGTGACCGTTATTACATTTTGATACACAGAAAACTTTTATGAGAGTGTACGAAATTTGTACTAAAGTCAGAATGGTGGAGCAAACACATGCATTTGCACGTATGTGCATCTAACTTGAAGGGCAGTGGTGGCCTGGTGGTAAAGGGCGCTGGATCGCTGATCCTAAGATTGGGGGTTTGAGTTCCACTCTCCACAAGGTTGTCGCTGTTGTACAGTGCAGCTAACTGGGTTATCAAAGGCCAGCAATGTCTCTCACTGTCTATGGTGAGAGGTTCATGTAAAAGAACCATTGCTGACTTTCATAAAGAGTAGGGTGCAAAGTCACCAGCATGTTTCTGTCCCTTCCTAAAGGGTTGTGTCAGGAAGGGAATCTGACATAAAAACCGATGCCAAATCAAATGTGCGAATCAGGAAAGCTAAAAGAAAAAGAAGATGCATCTAACTTGAAAATTAAGTTAAATTTCTAATTATCTAATTAAATCAGAGTGGTAAACCAATTGGAATGTTCCTGTGCGAATTTAATATCTATATACTGTTACCAACAACTTGCCTTATATGAAATAACAAATTTTACTCATGTTGTTGCAATTTCATGCACTCGCAAGAGTGTGCAGGATCTGGATCAAATGCAAACTGGATCATGCAAAACTAATAAACAAACTTTAGTGGATTGTAACTTTAGAAAATGTAATAAAAAAACCCTGATGATGAAAATATACATACAGTGGATCCTCAGAATCAAAAAAACGCTCTAGAGACTGAACAAATGGGAATCTGAATAAAAAAGTTGTGACTTTTATCATCCCGGAAACCAAATAAAAATCGGAAGTCAAACTCGAGAAATGCGCGAGAAAAACGAGAACGAGGGGGAGAAAAGTGCGCGACTTCCGGAAGTCCTGACGTTGTTGATACTATGTATGTTCTGGGAAAGTCCTGAAGTTGTTGATACAGTACTATGTATGTATCACAAGCACTAAAGCTAGCACTAAAGCACTAAATCTAAAGCTAGTGCTAAAGCACTAAAGCTATCTAATCACTAACGCCATATACCACCTCCAGCGATAAATACGATTTAGAGTACCGAACAGGAAACCCACAGAACGGCTTATAGGCATAACCGCCTAAATGAAGCTGAAGAGGATGCATGTATGTATGTATGTATGTAAGCTAAACTGAAGCGCTTAAGCTAAAGCGCAAGCAGCGTTGTGTACACCTTAAACTATGCAGTCATGAGCCACTTCCGTAAGGTTTTGAAAATAAGGCAGAAACAAGCCACGTTAGAAATGTTCTTCAAGAAAAGTAGGAACATCCTGAAGAAGAGTCATCCATGCAAAGCGGTAGCAAGAGAAAGAAACACCTTTGACTGATTTGCCTGAATGAAACGGAATCCGCTTTCCTCTGTCCCTCTCTGTTATGGAAGGGAAACCTCCATCTCACTCCCGCTCCAACATTTACATATGCCAACTGCTCACCACCACAAAAGTTTAAATCCTTAGCTTTATTGTTCTTATGCTTTAACTGCACTGTATGTTATGGTCTCTTACAAAGGAGTTGCGGTTGTGTTTGTTTCGCACTACGCTACGCCCCTCTCCAACATGCATTTCACACACACACACACTCTCTGTCTCTCTCTCTCTCTCTCTCTCTCGCTCTTTCTCTCTCATGCACGCGCGCACGCACACACACATACATGTGTGTGTGTGTGTGTGTGTGTGTGTGTGTGAGAGAGAGAGAGAGAGAGCGAGAGAGCGAGAGAGAGAGAGTGTGTGTATGTGTGTGTGTGTGTGTGTGTGTGTGTGTGTGCACGTTGAAGATCATGGGCTATAAAGATGATATCAGGTGTGTTTATTTAGCACTTCGCCACATCCCTCTCCAACGCGCAAGTCATTTGTAAGACCATAAAAATCCACAGTGAAGTTAAAGAGTCTCTCACAACACAGACCATAACATAGTGTACTGTATTCAATAATTTTCTCAATTAATTTGCGGACCTATGGTATGAGTTACAGTACCATTATCTCCTGTTCAACAGATGACAGAACGGATTAAGACCATGTACATTATTTGTAATGGGAAACGTGGATTGGGAATCAGAACAAATCAGAATCCAAGCAACCGTCTAGAACGGATTAAGTTCGAGTACCGAGGCTCCACTGTATGTTCATATGCAGCAGGACTAATTTCACTTTAGGTCATTCAACAGGGATTATATTTGTCACAAAGTGTGTAGGAGGGAAAACGGCCATGCAACATGCAGAAAAAAAGTTGAAAAGGTAGGAAGACAGAATACACATGAACATAGTGCAGAAGCAAGAAGCAAAACACATCATACACCGAATAGAAATCAAGGTAGATAAACAAAATATTATGCTGAGTTCCACGTTATTTGTAATGAAGCTTAATACAGTCTGTCTTCCTTTCGGCTTTTTCCCTTTTTCTTTACTCGGGAGTCGCCACAGCAAATCATCTGATTCGCATGTTTGATTTGGCAGAGGTTTTTACGTCGGATGCCCTTCCTGTCACAACCCTTTTTTTTAGCAAGGGACAGAAACACGCTGACGGCTTTGCAGCTACTCTTTACGAAAGTCAGCAATGGTTCTTTTACATGCCTCTCACCATAGACAGTGAGAGACATGGCCCGCCTTTGATAACCCAGTTAGCTGCACTGGGGGCACAGTCACAACCTTGTGGAGAGTGGGACTCGAACCCCCAACCTTAGGATCAGCGATTCAGCACCCTTTACCAACATGCCACCACTACCCTGAATGCAATCGATCAATCATTCACATCAAACATGAATTCTGTATCAATCAATCTTCGGCGGGTCGGATTAAAAAGACCAAAAGTCCAGATGTACCAGTGTTTCACACAATGCAGCTCTCAAAGAGCAGTTTGTAGTTAAGTAACTTGCTCAAGCCATGAATGTGTAAGAAGGGAATGTACAGTACATTCCCCCACCGCCACATTTTTTTCTGCTGTTTTGGAAATTGAACCAGCAACCTTTAGGTTCCAAAGCCACTTCTCTTACCATTAGGCTACAGCTGCCCCAAGTAATTGGCTTTTAGATTGAGCAGTAAGTCCACATTGCATCAGGCTGTATGACTCCATCTTATTGTTTTCCTGTAATATCTCAAACCTATGAGCTTTATTTTCCACAAATATCTACATTTTATAAAAATAAGTATGATGCATAAATACTTTTATATTTATATATTTTTAAATCTCTGATCCTGAAGCTCCGCTGAGAGACAAAGACAGGAGATGTGGACCGTTATGGATTCGTCTAAGAGTAGGGATGTGTTTTCCTGTTGTGAATGATTCATCTGACCAAGAGTCTGAGTCTTATTTTTCAAGTGCATCCAAGCCTGGAGGCGAAGGTCTGCCTCTAGAAAGGTAACAGAGCTTAAATGGAGTTCAGTACAACTCAAATCTTATGATTTGGGACGAGGTGAGAACCCTGGAAGAGAGAGAGAGAGAGAGAGAGAGAGAAAAGCCTACAGTTTATTCTGGTGAGTTTCCTTTTTGAAGGCATTCCTGAAGAATTGCAGATGCCTAGAAGAGCATAAAAGCTTTTACTGGAGTGATGGTTTTAACCTTGTTTGTATGAAGGCGATAGCTACATTTTGAAAAACCACTTGGGTGCATCACAGAGAAACTCGAGGGGGGGAGGGGAGGAGGACGTGAAGTTCTTAAGCGCACAGTAGCGGAAACCTGGACAAATCTCTCGGCTCTGATTCATCTCCTCTGGACGCTGCTGACGCTAAAAACTTCCTTCCTACTTGCTGGAACTTGCGTTTATCACCAGTAAAAAATGGGATGAGTCATTACCATATATGCCAGCGTCAAGTTTTCAAACAGTTTCAAAGTTAGCGCTGCATCTGAAATTTATTGACATCTGAAGGTAGTAACTGATAAGTTTGTTTTTTTTAATTATATTTCTAAACCTATGCTAGAGATCCAGTGAGTCATGTGACTTCTTATGTCTTTCAACATTCAACTGAGAATTCAGAAGTTTTTACTTCATTTCCTGAATCTGTTCATTATTTTAATTTTATGAGGTAGCACAGAAATTTAAATCTAATTTTTATTTTAAATGCCCTGCTTGTCTTGCTTTCACATTATTGTCAGTCAAAGTGGGTTTGTGTGTGTGTGTGTGTGTGTGTGTGTGTGTGTGTGTGTGTGTGTGTGTGTGTGTGTGTGTGTTATACTTGTAGAATTAGTCATACATGGAAAGTAAGGACATTTTTAGAAGCATGGATCTGAGAGGGCATTTCGAGAATATAGAAACACATATGTTGCCTTTGCTATCATTATGAGGACCTTTTCAACACTTTATCTATATTAGTGAAAATACAATATGTAAACACTTTACCTTAACCTAAATCTCAATTGCCAAACCTCTATTGGTTTTCCCATTTTCCATTTCCCCCCAGAAATGTTTGTTTTTTTCAGAGTACCTGCCATGTTTTGTATACGGGGAAGGAGGGGGCTCGTAAGGTGTATTCTTGGGGGAGATGTACTATAATTGTGGAGACTTTTGCTCCATGCATTTTGAGTAATTCCTGGACCTTGTATGAAGAATTCCACTGAAATGTCTTATAGTAATTAAATGCATATTTAACCGGTCACTGATACAGATATTAAGATGTTGAATCTTTAATCTTGACAAGAATGGAAAAATTGTATGAAATTGTAGTTTGGGCAAAGTAGTACATATAAATGCGATAAAATATTTGCACCCTTTGTAATTTTATTGATATGAATGGGTTCCATCCAGCCGTCTGTTTGTCAAACTTTCCTTTCCAAACATTTACTTGCCACACACTGAAGCTGGGGCATTCAAACTTGAGATGCTTGTTCACTACTCTGAGTGCTGATGAGGTTAAGTTTGTATATGAGTGACTTTGACCTACTTTTAAAGGTCACAAAGGCAAAACTTGTACAGTCGGCCCTCTACTTACGAAAACCTCAGAGTACGAAAAATCCAGGTTATGAAAAACATTTTCCTAAATTTTTGTCCTCTTTTTACGAATACAACCTCTTTTTACGAAAAGCGTCAAACGCGCCATTCAAAAATTCAAATGCGGCATTCAAACATTCAAACAATGCGCAAGTTGCTCTCTCATTAGTTATCTCCCAACATCCCGCCCCACTGGCCTCCCATTGGCCAGGAAAGAGCTGAACTGTACCCATTCCTGTACCCATACTTCCTATTTGTCACGGCGTGAATGAAGGAAAGTTGAACAGGACTGTTGGCTCGTGAGTTTTTTTGAGAGTGATCATTGCAGCGTTATATTTCGTTATCCATCATGGACCCCAAGAAAGTGATTCCCGGTGACACTGAAAAGAAGAAGTGGGCTCCGTTATCAATCGAAGTGAAGTAGGAGATAATAAAAAAATACAAAAGTGGGATGTGGTTGATCGAAATCACAAAGGAGTATGGCCGAAACCCCTCTACAATCGGGATGATATTGAAGCAGAAGGAGACCTTAAAAGCGGCGATACAGTGACGGAGGCGATTATTTCAGAAAAAGCAACCACCATATTTAAGGACCTCGTGAGTGGGGGTGGGGGTGAGGGTTCTTCAGACGAGCAACCCCCGGATTTTAAAGCATTGCATGGGTGGTTCGAGAGATTTTTTAAAAAGGTAAATAATTTTCTTTTACTTTTAACACATATTTCTTACAAAATTGGTGTACAGATGCTCCCCAACTTACGTTGATCCATTTTATGTTTTTTCGATTTTACGTTTTTTTTAAGTCAAATTTTGAGTTTAGATGTACCTACATAGTATGCTGACGTAATGACACAATGATGTAATGACGCTGCGTCCATTGTTTACAAATAACAGACTGAACATGCCCATCCTTCTTCCCAGTTCAGTTATACTGCATATATATATATATATATATATCAGTTATATAGCGAGTTACCCTTGTGTTATCTCATCGTCTCTGTGATCTTTGTGTTTACACTGTTTTGCGGACTTTTGTAGCCCTAAGCAAATATGGTTGGTCAGAAGTGTAAGCCTACTCGCATGGGTGCAAGTTTCATACACAAAGATGAATTAACTATCTGCTCGGATCGGCCCAATCTACCATGCATACTCAGTTAAGCAAAGAGAGTTGTAAAATGAATGAAAACCCGAATCCACAAAAGAAAGAACTCTCCGCTCTGTTGGTGATTCACATCAGTGCAGGCTGTGTTCTAAACATGTTCAACGGCACTCTTGTGCACTTGAAAGACCGGAAGTCTGTTTAACCCACAGCAAGCACACTACTTTCGCAAGTACACTACTTTCGGTTTTGAGTGCCTCACATATTGTAAGTGTTGATTGGCTGTTTTAAGCTTCATGTAAAGTGACTCTGTATGAATAAATGACTTATTTGAAATTAATGTTGATATTATTTGATATATTTGATATTATTTTACAATGTTATGTTTATAATCATGGATTTATGGGTGTTTTATGAGATACAGTAATGGTATTTATGGATGTATAGTACAGTATGAACATCATACGCCATACGTCATACGTCACTGTAACAACTTGCGTTCACTTTCAACTTGCGTTCGGCCGTCCGGAACCAATTAAAAACGTAAGTCGGGAAGCGTCTGTACTTTTATAATTTTAAAGGGTTTATGGGGTAGTATTGGGAGCCTTGGAACTAATCACGTGTTTTACAGGTAAAATGCACCTCTACTTACGAAAACTCCAGGTTATGAAAAAGGCTCTGGAACGGATTAATTTTGTAAGTAGACGGCCGACTGTTTTAAGTTTCCGGTCATTTACTTGCCACGTGCTGAAGCTGAGGCTTTCAAACTTTTCTATGCTTATTCTATGTGTGCATATTCTGAAATGATGCTTTTGGTGTTGTGTATGTATTTTTAATTCATAAAATTTGTTGTCCGACCTTCAACAAATTTCATATAACACATAAGACAACCTGATTTTACTGAAGGATAAAAACTCACCATCACCTACAGCATATCTTCCCTCCTGACTTTTATACTTAATACTTAACGACTGCAATCAAACACTTCCAGACACAAAAGATTAGTCTTTACTCAGTCACGAGTTTTTCAGAGGAGGTGAGCCCAAACTGTTTGGAACACAGAAAGATAGTGCATGACCTCATATGGGTATCTAATCACACACACACACACACGCACGTGTGTTAACAAACAACAGATTACAAAGCTCGCAAGGTCAGGACACTAAAAAACTATGTATAGTTAAACCCAGAAAGTTTCCACAGAGGGGTGTTTGTTTTCGATCTGAAATTGACCTGACGTTTTCCATTAGCTCGACATGAACAGATGAGAACAACCAAAAGGGAGAGGGCTGGCATCTTTTGGAAAACGCGACCGGAAAACAGGATGGCGAGAGCCACAGAGACAGGGAGCTTATTCACCCTGGAAACAAATGACTTCATCAGACGCTAATTTAATTTAGGGAAGCTTAAATTTAGCACATTCGTCATAGTGCATGAATCGAGCCAAAATAAATAAAATAAATAAATAAACAAACAAACCAACCAGCCCAGAAAGCAGGGCGGACAGGTCGGAGATTTGGGACGTGTGGGAGATGAAATGGTTTGACAGGATTCAGAAAGACTGTGAAAGAGGAGAAGGGAAACAAAGTGCTTTTCTCGGCGAGTGGCGTGAGTGGGTTGCGTGGGTGGGTCATTCTGCTCAGTCCGTATTGTCAGCATGACAGTTGGCAGAAATCTTCTGTTGGAGGAAACGCTGCAGAATGGAGACCAGCTTCTTCCCATTGCAAAGGCGTCAGTCGTATATCACTGTCAGATCAGTTCTCACTTCCAAACGCGGAAGGAAAAGAAGCAGCGCTCGCTTGTTGATGTGATTTCACTTGTTGATAGCAACCAGGCGAGAACAAAAACGACAACGGATGGAGAGATTACCACTGTATTGAGATTGCTTGGTGGAAGTGGTGGCTCAGTGGTTAAGGCTCCAGTTTATTAATGGGGTTTCGATCCCCAGTATCACCATGCTGCCACTGTTGGGCTTTTAAGCAAGGCCCTTAACTCTCATTTGCTTGGTTGTATAAAAATGATAAATGTAAGCCACTCTAAATAGGAGCGTCTGCCAAAAGAAAAAATGGAAATGTAGAGAAGGCAGTGGTGGCTCAATGGGAAAAGGTTTGAGTTACTGATCAGAAGGTCACAGGGTTCAGGCCCTTGAGCAAGGCCTTTAACCTTCAATTGCTCAGTTTTACCAGTAAAATGAAAATCTAAGCTACTCTGAATGAGGGTATCTACCAAATCTGCCCCACCACACCCAACCCCACCACACACTATCACTCAATACAGACACTCCCTGATTTACCCTCATTCGTTTTATGTATTTTTTCGATTTTATGTTTTTAAAAAAGTCAAATTTTGAGTTTAGAGTGCTCTCTGTAGTACAAGACGCACCTATGTAGTACGCTGACGTGATACGCTACTTCTGCATGACGCTGCATCTATTGTTTACAAACGACAGACATGCCCCTCCTTCTTCCCACTTCACCGCGTGTTACCCTTGTGTTAAGACGTCGTCTCTGATCTTTGTGTTTACACTGTTTTGCGGACTTTTGTAACCCTAAACAAATATGGTTGGTCAGAAACGTAAGCCTACTAGTGATAGCTTGCTGCTTTTTCTGATTACCACTATCTCGTTAGAAACAAAGATGGCTATTATCAAGAAAATTGATGCTGGTGAAAAACATGTGAATGTTGCACGTTTCTTCCAAATGGCTCCGTCGACCATCGGAAACATTTAGAAGCAGAAAGATCGCATCACAGAGAATGTTAAAGGTTATATTTGATACTGTATTTGATGAGTGAATTTGATTAAAATGTATGTATTTGAAATTATTTTGCTTGAATTTAATTTATTTGAAATTAATGTTGATATTATTTGATATATTTGATATTATTTTACAATGTTATGTTTATAATAATTGATTTAGGGGTGTTTTATGAGATACGGTAATGGTATTTAAGGATGTGTAGTACAGTATGAACGTCATGCGTCACTGGAACATACAGTAACAACTTACGTTTTTTTTCACCTTACGTTCGGCTGTCCGGAACCGAACTAAAACTTAAGTCGGGGAGCGTCTGTGCAGACACACTGTTGAGTAGAACAGCTCATTTGTTCTATATGAATACAGATATGAATGTGCACTATTTTTTCTATGTTTATCCATTTCTCGAATTCAATCCTGCTAGAATCTAATTAGGCTTGAACCTATCACAGCTGCGCTTGGTCGAAGGCGGGGTACACCCTGTATAAGCTCGCCAGCTTATCCCAAGGACACACACACACACACACACACACACACACACACACACACACACACACACACACACACACACACACACACACAGACAGACACAGACACACACACAAAAAAAATCATTACATCACAATCACACCCTGAGCAATTTGAAACAACCAGTCAGCCTAATGTGCATGTCTTTCCTGTGGGAGGAAACCGGAGTACCCAGAGGAAACCCACACAAGCATGTAAGGAACATACAATCTCTACACCGACTCGCCCTCTCTGAGCGGTTATATATTTATTGGTCTATTTCAGTTTGTTTTATTATAAACAATTAATTATACCAAATAGGTATTAGCATAAGTGATAGTTTAAACTGAGCGGATGGTTTATATCCTGGTAAATTTAACCCTATATTACAGGATATTCATTAAAAAATATCTGGGCAGGTACAAACAATAATAATCTTATGATCTTACCAGGAACACAGCAATTACTAACTCAGGTGATGTAGCTAAGGTTGAGGAACTGTGTGTGTTTCTTCCTCTGGGTTTTTTCTTTAGGATCCGGTTCAACCTTTTTGGTTTAGACGACATACAAAGACAAAGAAGGGTATGTGGTTACAACCTGAAAAGTCTTCAAGTTTGTAAACAGTGTACCAGGCTAAATGAACAACGTATCTACAGACATTCTCATCAGTTCTCAGCTTTAAGAACACGACTATTAGTAAGGAGTAAGCCTTAAAACTTAAAACCAAATAAAAAGACTATATCCTGGTATATGTAATAAAAACATGCACCATGGCAACACAACGGGGGAAAACAGAGCTAAGGGACCTGCAAGGTTCCAGACCTCTGATCAGACCTCTTGAGACTTTCCCGCCCTTCATCAAGTGATTTTTCCAGGCTTTGTGGGATTTGGCTCCAGGTTTCCATGAGGGTGTGTTTAAAATCCTCACGTTCCTATGTGTTCCATAGCTGCAGACATGCATATGGGTTCCTCCTCACTCACATTCTAAGAAAACAAAGTGAGAACTGTTCCTTTAGAGTTCCTAGAGTCACACACACACACACACACACACACACACACACACACACACACACACACACACTCTCTAACCCACATACTGTCACCGGGCATCTGCCTCGATGGCGTGGGTGTCTTGAACATCCAACCTCGAACAAAGCCCCACCCACTTCCTCAAGCCAGAAAGGGCATAAAGGAGTGAATACAAGTCTGACTTAGTGGCCAAACTTGAAGAACCCAAGCAGGGCGGCACCGATTAAACCTTCGCCCACTCGCAGAATCCCACGGACTCGCAGGCCAAAACTGTGAAGACGGCAGCCAGCTAGGTTTTGGAAGGGATGCTGATTTTGCGTCAGGCTCTTGGCTGTAACTGGTTTCTGTCAAAATAATATTCTGCTTTGCGTCATGAGGCTTGACCTGGAAGTACCAATGGGCCTTCTTTCCCAGACATTAAGTGTTGGTACCTCAGAATTACCTTCTTAACTCACTCTGTTGTCAGAAATCTTTGGTCCATAATGTTTTGGGGCAAGCTTGCCTGGGCTAAGATCACCATGGTTGTGGGGAAAAGAAAACAAACTTGTTCGAATGCACTTGTGCAATTATTTAGAGTATAAGTGTCCTAGCAAGTCAGAGATTTCGCCACAGCTTCTGGGCAATGCTCGTTATTGTCTACTGTCATTTATAGATGCACTGCTTCCGGATTCGGGTGTGGAGCACACTTAAGAATCTTTGGTATTTCTTTGCCAAACTACATACTTGTACCACTTTTAACAGCTCAACACCAGACTATACCATTGATTTTTGGTGGAATAGGAAGAGCCAACCATTACCATTATTACACTCTACCATTGATATGAGTTCTTCCTCTGGGGTTTTACAGCAGTATACTGCGTACAGCCATCATCTTAGTTCAATCCTCGGCTCGGGTTACTGTCTACTTAGAGCAGTGCTTCTCAATTATTTTCTGTGACGACCCCTCTAAGTAGAAATAAAAACATTTCACTCCCCCACCACCACCCCACGAGTGACTATAAATAGTATTATTTGTCTATACAATTGTTATTAGTACACTTCTGCATAAGATAATTAACATTTTATTAACATTAAAAACAGAAAAAGAACTATAACTTACAATAAAGAAAAAATTCATTAACATTGTTTTTTAATCTGCACCAGAAAAGATTTAAAGTGCACCAATGTACCTGAAATAAAAAAAATACATCATTATTTAAACTCATTCACCTTATTTATGTCTTAATATCGCCGTCTCTCTCCAACTTTCTCTTCGTTCCTGTTAGAAATTTTTCCATGTTGTTTCTTGAGGGGTTGTTCACTGCACTTTATATCGTTTGCTTGATAGGGAAAACCACTGCACCGTAGCGCAACAATGAGAGCGCTACTGCCAACTACTGGAGTGGGTGTGCAATTGCACTTAATTCTAGTACAGTATTCCAAAAAAAGCGCATTCCCCCGGCATCACCCCCCCTTCCTCCGGCATCATACTGGCATGCCCCACTATTTGAGAAGCACTGACATGGAGTTATGTACTTGTTGCTTTGCTTTTACTGTCCATAAACAATCTAATGTTCACTGTATTGGTGCAGTGGTATACTGGAGACACTTCTACCCCTTTCATCGACAGGGAACAGGTTCCTTTCTGGTTCTGCATATAAGATATTGAACTCTACAAAGAATTTCCAACAAAACCATTTTGCAGAACTTGAAAATTTGGTTTGCAGCTAGAACCTGAAATTGCTGGTCTTTCCTTTGTATAATATTGGGCTGCATGCTGATGTTTAGGTTAGCACACTCACTTTATAGTAAGAAGTTCCTGGGTTTGAGCCTCATACCTGGAGAGGGGGGCCTTTCTGTGTTGGGTTTAACTGTTCTCACCTTGCTTGGGTTTCCTCCAGGTGGTAATGTTTCCACCAGCAGTCTAAAGACGGAAACATTACACTGTTCCAAATTGTGATTGTAAATTTGTGTGTGAGTGTTGGCCCTGTGATGGTCTGGTGTGCTATAACAGGGTCCACACTGCCTACACCAAGAGCTGACTGGGATGGGCTCCAGCTCCCCATGGGCTTGATAAAGAATAAATCAATTTCGAAAATTAAATGAAAATTAACCATGATGACATGATTGTGTGCATCATTAGTTTGGAGAGGAAACCAGTGGAGAACACAATCAAAAAGGTGAAATCTTCAGAAAAACAATGTCATGTTGTCTGCCAAGAAAACAAAGTGTTTGCTAGTGATTTGTAATCAATTCAATCCGCCATCTTGTTCCGACTGTTTACTTATGTTGCACCCTCTTTGATGGCACGTTCTTAATTACGATGATTCTGCCCAAAACAGGTTGAACTGCTGACTGGTTTGTCAGCTGGCACCAAAGGTTCAAAGAATTCAATGGGTTCAATGTGTGTATGGCATCCAATCCAGGGTGTAACCAAGAAACACAATAGAGTGGTTAATAAACTTGAACACTTGTTTCTATTAATGCATTTAAGACATTCTTGATGGTGTTTTTAAATGTAATTTGTGTCCATTCCCGTTCATGTTATGTCTTATTTTTGTTTCTTTAGGATTTACAAGGACCAGGAAGCATCACCTCGATACACTTACATCGAAGGAGCTTTTCAGCCGCCTTTTTCGATCCGTCAGAGATGAAGAAACGCAAAGCGAAGCAGGGAGGCAATTAGAAAAGAAAGAACAAAAGCGGAATAGAGGGAAGGCAGGGTCTCGGAGGTCACACATGCACACACACACACACACACACACACACACACACACACACACATATATGCACGGACATGCATAGAATAATGAACCTGTCAGTAGGCACATCATATTGCAGAACAGATCTTGGCTTAAGTCCATGACCTGAGGGATTGGGCTGAAAAAAAGAAAGAAAGAAGAAAAAAAAACAAAACAAAGAGCTTCGATTTAGCAAGACCAGCAGATGATGTGTGTCAGGGCTTGGCCATCATGTAAAAGCCTGTCTGCTCAGCGACACTGCCGATAATAGATTCACTCGATTAGATTTACTAAATATTACATACACATCCTTCCTCATACCCAACATTAAATTATTATATAACCTGTCTGAATTTTCTTTTTGTTAATTATACCAGATAGCTAGCTAGATATATAGAGTCTGTATGGTGCCATTCTTAGCGATGTTTGTTTGTTTTATTATTATTATTCATATAAGACGAATGCTAGGTAGCAGTGGATAACACATCCGTCTCACAGCAAGAAGGTCCTGAGTTTGAGTCCTGGGCTTAGCTCGGGTGTTTCTGTGTGGACTTTGCATGTTCTCCCTGTTCTCCTTGTTTGGGTTTCCTCCAGGTACTCCATGTTTCCTCCATCAGTAAAAAGACATACACATTAATCAAACTGATCGTTACAAACTGCACTGAGATCTAAAAGAGAATGGTTGTGTTTTCGGCCCTGCAATGGATTTGACAAGATCCCGTGGCAGAAATGCTACAGGAGTGAGCCTGGTTTCCTGTGTTCCAATATAGACAGTCTGCAGTTTAAGAAAACATTTCAAGACAAAAATAGAATCATGTTGATTGAGAAAGCTTAATACTAAGATAATTTGTTAAATATTAGTAAATTAAAAAAACAGTGAACTTAAGAACAATATGGCGGTCATTCGGGGAAAAATCCAATAGGGATAGCGGCAACTGCCGGAAATAACTGAGGGAGTATCAGAAATAGTCAGAAATAGTAGTGGAAAAGTTCCACCAGAAGTAGACGATTGAATTACAGAAACCATCGGCTAAAGCAGGGGTCGGGAACCTATAGCTCGCGAGCCAGATGTGGCTCTTTTGATGACTGTATCTGGCTCTCAGAAAAATCCAGTGTCCTTTCTTAACAGAATAACAAATACATAATTTCACTGTCATTTAAATAAAAATACAAAAAAAAAGCCATCAAACAAAACAAAAACAGATGAATAAATCTCACGCATTTAAATCTATACATCTATTTTCAATGCCACATGTCACTGTGGCGCGCAGCGGAGAGCCAATCCTTTCTGTACGCCAGTATGCGGGCGGGTCCGATACCTTGAAACTGTAATTTTATTGGATTATAACAACAGCCACAGACTGCGAGTGTTGTTTTTGAGTAAAGAGGTAAATGTCCCTCGTTTTTGATCAACTCATTTGCACAAAGCCAAGCACAGCTGGCAAGCAAACACAAATGGACAGACATGGAAAAACCTCAACCCACAGACCAGCTGATTGTCAAAACTTGGGACACACTTCCTGTCACATACCAAACACCGCAGTGTGTGAGTCCTGTCGTATTGACCATATTTGGCTCTACATATGCATACAAGCAGTCCTTCTCACAACTGAAAAACATCAAGACCAACCTGCAGTCATGTTTAACAGACGGAAGCCTAAACACCTGCATGAAGCTGAACCTCAGCATGTATCAACCAAACTACAAAGCCATCAGCAACGACGTGCAGCACCAGAAGTTGTATATATATATATACACACACACACACACACACACAGTATACTGCATCTATGGCTCTAAGAGGATTAGATTTTCAAATCTGTCTTTTTTTGGTTCTCTTAGTCAAAAAGGTTCCCGACCCCTGGGTTAAAGCCGAGGAAGTAGTGGAGACCACTGAAATTGGCAATGGTAGAAAATAGAAACCGCCGGACATAGCCTAGGCAGTATGCGGGCGGGTCCGATACCTTGAATCTCTAATTTTATTGGATTATAACAACAGCCACAGACTGCATGTGTTGTTTTTGAGTAAAGAGGTAAATGTCCCTCGTTTTTGATCAACTCATTTGCATGGAGCCAAGCACAGCTGGCAAGCAAGCATAAATGGACAGACATGGAAAAACTTCAACCCACAGACCAGCTGATTGCCAAAACTTGGGACGCGCTTCCTGTCACATGACCACTGCAGCGTGTGAGTCTTGACCATGTTTGGCTCTACATATGCATGAGAGTAGTCCTTCTCACCTGAAAAACATCAAGACCAACCTGCAGTCACATTTAATAGATGGAAGCCTAAACACCTGCATGAAGCTGAACCATGCAGCACCAGAAGTCGCATTAATAGTAAGAAGTACTTTTCTTATTAATAAATAACTTCATTATGACAATGTCGTTTAAAATAAACTCAGAGTTCTATTATGCTCTCAAACTGTTGGTCTTCTTTTTCAATTTAGTTGTATTCAGTGTGTGTGTGTATGTATGTATATATATATATATATATATCTCAGATGATTAGACTTTAAAATATGTTGGTTTTTTTGGCCCTCTTAGTTTAAAAGGTTCCCAACCCCTGTCCAGGGAGTAGTGGGTGTCACCAGAAATAGCCGAGGGAGTCCCAAATAGCCTTGCCACAGATTTAATCGTATAAGCTCCGATATGGCACCACCACCACCACCACCCAAGTACTTTGAAAAACATTGCTGAGATTTCCTAAGTGCTCGGTGTATATGAAGATTATATGCTGGTACATGATGTTGAACTGTGATAAGATACAGTAATCTGCCATTTATTATCACAATGTTCTGCTAATGTTATGCTAATCACTATGTGGTTTAGATACAGCAATAATATCAACAACAGTGAAAAGCATTTTGAAGCATCAAATCCCCTGAGATACAGAACAGGGTGGGATTTTAAAATGGGGTCGACTGATTTTGTGACCCATCAAATGACTGTGGCAGCTTCTCCATCCACACAGATATAGCGCAAGGTATATGGTTACTGCTGCGTACCACTAGATTTAATCTCTCTGAAAATGTTATGAACTTAATATTATGTTTTTAATAGCAGGGGTTTTTTCAATCTATACTCTATAGCAGCTTGGGGGAAGTGTGTGTGTGTGTGTGTGTGTGTGTGTGTGTGTGTGTGTGTGTTAGCTCAGAGGTATGACCTGCATGTTGGAACTCAGACACTGTGAAATTCTGTGTTTTGTGTGAAGTGTGACTAAGAACCCATTCCAACACAGGGACGTGTTAGCTTCACGACGAAACCCGTCATCTACAATCTAAAACTATATACGCCATCCATTAATATGAATATCTGTATCTGTAGAAGGTGGCACGGGAGCATAGTGGTCAGCACGTCCACCTCACAGCAAGAAGGTCGTAGGTTTGAGTCTCGGTAAGGGGATTTCTTTGCGGACTTTGCATGCCCTCCATGTCCTTGCATGGGTTTCCTCAGGATACTATAGTTTCCTCCTACAGTCCATTTTCTCTGGATGAAGGTGGGCATATCCTGAACAGCTAACAAGAGAGCCATCCAGGAGGAGTTGAACTTCTAGTTGCTTCACGCTAACTGAAACGGAGATAAGGTTTGGGTGTAAAAGCTCAACAGACTTTACCCTTACCTTCTCATTTTCCCCTTAATCCCCTTGTTTACAAATAAGCTGTCATTCCTTTTCTTTGAGGGCCAGATCACAAACTTTAAAGGTGATCGAGGGTCAGATAATCATTTAACATCTACTCTATTTGTTTAGGCATTTTTACTCTTTTCCTTTATCCACTTGTATGATCTACAATGAGTAACAGGGACAAGCTAGCATGCAGATTTTCTTGAGTCATGAATGACTGTTTCCTTAAAATAGGCTGCGGCCACTTATTGGAAGAAAGAAGAATTACAGTTCAGTTCATGGTAATGGTCGATGCAAAGAATGTACTATAATCATATCTTTGAAATCACTTGCAGGCAACATAAAATTACTTGACTGGCTGGATTTGGCTCGTGAAACTTGAATTTGACACCTGGGCTGGCAGGGTGTTAGAGTGGTTTGCATGTCTGCCTCACAGCAAGAAGGTCCTGGGTTTGATTCCTGGGCTTGGGGTGTTTCTGTGTGGGTGTGGGTTCCCTCCAGATACTCTAATTTCCTCTGGTTTGGCAAGCTGTCCAGCTATTGGCTGAGATGGGCGCCAGTCTCTCCTTGAGCCTCATTCGGAATAAATAATGTCAATGAATGAATGAATAAGGAATACAGTCATGGTACTTCGATAAACCTCTAATCTTGACTAAACGAATCACTCTGATTTTCCCTTCCGAGAGCAAGCTTGAAAACCAAAACCATTATTCCCGTAAGAAATAACAGAAAACCAATTAATCCGTTCCAACCCCCTCTCAAACTCATATAACCTGCCACAAACACGTATATTTGACCTACAAATTTGCACGCTATGAATGCAACCGGGGAAAGGCTCATGGTGAGTTCCCACAAGGCCAGTGCTTCTCAAATCGTAGGGCACACTCCACGGGGTGTGATGCTGGGGGGGTGATCCTGGGAACATGCCTTTTGCCATACTAACTAGAATGAAGTGTAATTGCGCATTCACGACAGTAGTTAGCAGTGACACTCATTGTCGCAGTACGGTGTAGGAAAAAAGCACCGAGCAAATGATATGAAGTGCGTGCAGGGTGCTGAAGGAGCCGTGAAATGTTTTTTTTTCCCTTCCTAGAGGGGGCGTCACAGAAAATAATTGAGAAGCACTGCACAAGGTGTTCCCGGAGCACAGAGGACTACACACGGAAGAATATGAGGCGAATCGCCCCAGAAAAGCCATTTCGAGGAGAGCCTGTAAATCAAAATTTTGCTCGTTGGATGGGGAGGATTTTTTGTGGGATCGAAGCTCTTGTATCATAGAAAATTCGTTATCAGGGCCACTCATAAGTCGAGGTACCACTGTGTTTGAAAATATCACATACACAATGTCACTCATGTTAGCCAGTTAGTTTGTTGCTTTTGACACTCTCCCTCAACTTCAGTCCAGAAAATATTGCAAGAACATTTGAAGTTGTAATAGAACAAAACTGTAGAATGGTGGCATAGTGATTAGCACGTCCACCTCACAGCAAGGTCCTGTGTTTGATTCCCAGCCTGGGTGTTTATTTGTGGAGTTTTCATGTTTTCCTCGTGTTTGTGTGGGTTTCATGCACAGTAGCACGTTGGCTGTTCCAAATTTCCCCTAGGTGTGAGTATGTATGTTTGTGTGAGTGTTGACACTGCGATAACCTGGCAAGCTATCCAAGGTGTACCCCGCCCTCACCCAGAGTCGGCTGAGATGGGTGCCAGCCTCCCTGCAAGCCTAGCTATGATTAAGCGGCTCAGAAAATGAAAGAATTAATAAAGTAAAACTATCAGCCACTTGGACCTGTCCTAGAAACCTGCGGCACAAGGCTTTTGTTAATTACACAAATCTAGCTTGTGCTGCCATCATGTGGTGAAATTAACATAACACATTACCACATGATTCGTTGTGTGTATAGTATTTTTTTCCGGTTTATATTTTACACACATGGCAACCGCAGTATTAATTTAAATCTTATTCTTAATTATAGTTGAAATTTTTTTTGTCATCTCCAACACAAAGTCAATCTGGAATCGCTGGTGTTGAGACATCATTCCATTCATCCATCGGAGAAGGCTTCTTTATGTTGGATAACTTGTTCGTAATCCTTTTCTTCACTGAATAAAATATGTTTCAATCAATTCATCCATCTATCTATCAGTTATCTACGGTTTATCTGTCAATGCTGGGCCAGACTATTCTGGGAACACTCTTGAACTGCTCACTAGTCCACTGCAGGGTCAACACAATCCTTCACATCGAGGGAAAATTTGGTACAACTGATTAGTCTAATGTGCATGTCTTTGGATTGTTGGGGAAAACTGGTGGACCTGGGGCCTTTACAAGCATGGGGAGAACATAAAAACAAAAATTAAAACTAGACCAGATAATTTCAGACACTTTATTTGTGTGTATATATATATTTTTATTTTTTTTTACAAGTTCAAGAATCATGTGGTTGTCTCACAGTCAAGGCACAGCATGATGTGCATAAGCTCCCCAGCTCCATGCAGATCATTCTAAACAGTAGGATTAGGAGACGAGTCTCCATCAAGTGAATCGTTTTACATTTCATTAGAGTTCTCCAGATCCGTTGCGGGGTTACTGAGAGGATCGATAACATTCCATATGGCTTAAATACAACACAACAACATTTACATTCAATGTACTCAGTAGGGTGATGTTTCGGTGCGACGTCGGACATCAGGATTATTTCAAAAGTAGAATATAATTAATACTCATCAGGACAGCAGGACATTATGAACACCAGTGTGCATACACAGCGAACCATCTCCCTGGAAAATCCAGCCATCAGCAGACTTGCAACACACCCTTGTTGAGCTCGGGACTTGAACCCAGGAACTTGTTACTGTGAGGCAGACATGCTAACCATGATGCTGTTAGGTCTACAATGTTCTACATTACTTGACTAAACATCATCTCATCTCCTTCTGCTTAATCCGGGGTCGGGTCACGGGGGCAGCAACCTAACTAAAGAGGTCCAGACAACTCTCTCCCCAGCCACTTCCTCCAGCTCTTCTGGGGGGACACCGAGGCATTCCCAAACAAGATGAGAGACAGTCCCTCCAGCGTTTTCTAGGTCGACCCCTGGTTCTCTTCCCGGTTGGAGATGCCCGAAACACCATACTAGGGAGGCGTTCAGGAGGCATTCTGACCAGATGCCTGAGCCACCTCAACTGGCCCCTCTCAATGCAGAGGAGCAGCGGACCTACTCCGAGCTCTCCCCAGATGGTAGAGCTTCTCACCTTCTCGCTCAGTGTTATGTCACTTTGATATAAAGCAGTCTTTGCCTAAAGAAGTTATGACGGAACTCTCATCACACTCACTCGTTTGTCAAACCGCTTATCCATACTAGGGTCCTGGGGAGACCGGTGCCTATCTCAGCTGACACTGAGGCAAAGGCAGGGTACACCTTGAACCCTTAGTTATGAACTATATAGCGCAATCTTGGAATGAGATGATGAGAGCTGTAACATAGATTAGCTGTTATGAAAAGCTTATGTAGGTGTTACTGTATATAGCTTCATAAACACTAGGGGTATAACCAAGTGTTCCTCTTTTTACATTTGTTATGAATATCAAATCACATTATCAGATTTAGTGTGAAGCCCAAAGTGAAAAAGGAAGAAAAAATTCTGTAAACATCAAAACTTTCAACTTTGACTGTGAATTACACATTATACAGCAATGAGGTGCGAGTTTTCTACCCTCCCCAAAACACAAGGGATTTTTTAACCAAAATGCAAAAATGAACTTTGTTTATATGGAAACCTGCAGCTGGTCATTGTTCCGGAAGATTTTTTTTTGTTTTCTGTTCTGGTTTTCCCCGATGCCCACCTGTGCATTTCACTTGAAAGCAGTCGTGGCTTCTGTGGAAGCCAACTTTCCATTTTGCTTTATGCTCTGATGGAAAAATTACTTTTTAACCCGCAGTTCTCCGCCTACACTTTAATAGATCGCAGTTTAGACTTTTAATTACAGATCTCGGAAAACTGATTGTGGTTCAGTTCTAATGCGGAATGTGAACTTTCAGAGGTGAAAGGATTTGATTTTAACTCTTCTGGTTAAAATTGGGGGGGGGGGGGGTGTAAAAAAAAAAATCACTGGGTTTCAGTAACTAGAAAATACACAACAGATTGGATTATCACTTAATTTACAAATAAATGGTGTTAAACTGTAAAACATTTACAATGTTTAAAAATGTAAGGTTCCTTTTCTTTTGGCTTTTTCCCGTTCTCAAGAATTTCCACAGCAAATCATCTGATTCGCACATTTGATTGGGCATAGGTTTTTATGTCGGATGCCCTTCCTGTCACAACCCTTTTAGCAAGGGACAGAAACACACTGACGGCTTTAACAAAGAACATGAACCATTTTATATTATATATACACTAGTATACACACACACACACACACACACACACACACACACAGTGGCGCCTCAGAATCCGAACGCTCCAGAGTCCGAACGCTCTAGTGTCCGAACAAATGGATATCCGAACAAAAAATCTGTGAGTTCTTCGGTCCAGGAAACTGAACAAAAACCGGAAGTCGAACTCGAGAAACGTGCGAGAAAAAACGAGACCGAGGGGGAGGAAAAGTGCACGACTTTCGGAAGTTGTTGATACTATGTATGTTCTGGGGAAGTCCGGAAGGTGTTCATACTATGTATCACCCTAAAAGCTGTCCTAAGGAAGTCCGGAAAGACGTGTTTCTAGTGCTCTAGTGCCCATGCTCTGGTGCCTTCCCTGTGAAAAATAAAGCACAACCCGTTTTCATGGATGAGTGTGTTAGAGCCATGCCGCTCTCCAATGTGCATTTCAACACGTAACTCTCTTGAGAGAGAGACCATAACACACTAAAATTAAAACCACAGAAAAGTTAGTGTCTCACAGCACAAACCATAACATAATGTACTGTATTCAGTAATTTTTTCACTTACTTTGAGGACCTATGGTATGAGTTACGGTACTGTTAACTTCTGTTCAAAAGACAACGGAACGGATTAAGACCATTTACATTATTTGTAATGCGAAAAGCGCAGTGGAAATCCGAACAAATCAGAATCCGAGCATCCATCTGGAACGGATTAAGTTCAGTCCAATTTTACATTCATTTACTGTACACCATTACCATGGCCCCCAAGAGGAAGTCCGATTCATCAGATGGCAATTCTACCAAGAAAGCAAGGAAGACGGAGACGAAGATGAAAGTGATAAAGCAGTATGAAGGAGGAAAAAAAGTAAATTCCATCGCTCGAGATCTCCATCTCTCCCACTCCATGGTGTCTACAATTTTGAAGGACAAGGACCGCATTAAGGAAGCAGTGGAAGCAGCAGCCCCAATTAAGTCAACTATCATCACAAAACAGCGTGAAGGACCGATTGCAGAGATAGAAAAGTTGCTGTACACGTGGTGGGAAGATAATAGGCAAAGAAATGTGAAAGTGATGTTGCGAGCAGTGCAAAGTAAAGCTACAAGTTTATTTCACATGTTGAAAGAATGTGCAGGTGAAGAATACGCTTCACATTAATTCATAGCGAGTGCGGGGTGGTTTCGGTATTGTATTAAATACTGTATCTGACTTATGACTGGTTGGTCGTAACCGATCTAGATTGTAACTCGGATAGTGAGTGTGTATATATATATATATATATATATATATATATATATATATATATATATGGAACGAAGACGACTTTTAAAATCGAGAGAGAGGATGCTGGGCATCAAAAAAAAAAAGCAGTGCTCACGGTATTGATGTCTCTGGGTGAAATAATGTAGAGCAAAGGATATTTTTGCAAGTTGTTCAGTGAAATGTTTTCATATTTGAAATTTCATAATAAATGATAGAAATTTAAATAAAATCTTTTTTTGTTTTTTTGCATCGCATCAAATCTCATGCTTGGTGTTTAATGATCAATAAGACCAAATATTGCAGTTGTGTTCAAAATAATAGCAGTGTGATTAAAAAAGTGAATAAAGTTCAAATTCCATATATCTTATTTCCATACACAGAAATATATTGGGAACACAACATATTTGATTCTAAATCAAAACCTGAAGAAAAATACATCAAATTTGTGTTATTCCTTGAAAGGAATTGAAGAACCGCGAATATTAGGTTGTTAAAAAATAGCAGTGTCTGCTTTCTTCTTTACAAACGCAAACTGTATAAACTGAAAAATGTTGTAAGATTGTGTTTTCCTTTGAATCATTGAACTAATATTTAGTTGTATAAATACTGTTTCTGAGAAACTCTGCACATCTGTGCTGAATGGAATCGACCAACTTCTGGCATCTGTGAACAGGTTTTCCAGCCCAGGATGATTGGACTACAATCCACAATTCTTCTGCGTTTCTTGGTTTCGCCTTAGAAGCTGCATTTTTGATGTCACCCCACAAGTTTTCTATTGTATTTTGGTCCGGGGATCAGGCCGCCAGTCCATAATGTCAATCTTGCTGGTCTGGAACCGAGATGTTGCCATTTACTGTTGTGTTTGGGGTTGTTGTCTCATTGGAACCCATTTCAGGGGTATCTCCTCTTCAGCATAAGGCAGCACGACCTCTTCAAGTGTTTTGGTGGATTGAAACTGATCCATGATCCCTGGGATGCAATAAATAAGCCCGACACTGTAGTACGAGAAACATCCCCAGATCATGATGCTTGCGTCACCAGGCTTTGCTGTCTTCACTGTGTACTGTGGCTTGAATTCAGTGTTTGGAGGTCGTCACCACTTGACCCAAACAGAACAAGCTTACGTACTTTCATCAGTCCACAAAATGTTGCTCCATTTCTCTTGAGGCCAGTCAATGTGCTCTTTGGCAAATTGTAGCCTCTTCAGCACATCTTTTTTTCAGCAGTGGTACTTTGCGGGGGCTTCTTGCCAATAGCTTGGCTCCACATAGAGATTTCCTTTTGGCTTTTTCCCTTTATCAGGGGTCGCTACAGCGTATGATTCGCACGTTTGATTTGGCATAGGTTTTTGTGTCGGATGCCCTTCCTGACACAACCCTTTAGCAAGGGACAGAAACATGCTGACGACTTTGCAGCTGCTCTTTACCAGTCAGAACTGGTTCATGTACATGCCTCACCATAGACAGTGAGAGACATGGCTGGCCTTTGATAACCCAGTTAGCTGCACTGGGGGAGACCGTGACAACCTCGGAGAGTGGGACTCAAACCCCCAACCTTAGGATCAGCGTTCCAGCGCATTATACCACTAGGACACCACTGCCGCGCAGCTTGGCTCCACATAGGCGTCTTCTAAATGTAACAGAACTCACAGGTTACCTTACACCTTCTTTAATATTCCTGAAGCTGATTGGTTGCAGAGTCCTTCCCATTTTTGGCTCTTCTTAAATCCCATTCGAATGGTACTTTTTCGCTGTCTTCCACATCTTTCAGGTTTTGGTTGCCATTTTAAAGCATTTGGGCTCATTTTAGCTGAGCAGCCTCTCATTTTCTGCATTTCTTTATAGGTTTTCAACTCTCCAATCAACTTTTTAATCAAGGTACGCTATTCTTCTGAACAATGTATGGAACGACCCATTTTCCTCAGAATTTCAGAGATAAATGTTCTATGACCAGCATGTACATTTGCTGCTTTCCTTCCTTAAATGAGGGCAATAATTGGTACCTGTTTTTCAAAGAATGAATGACATCACTAATTTAACGCCACACTGCAATTTTGAACACAAACTTTTCAATTAGTGATTCAATTACACAGAATCAGCAGCAGGAGATCATGACTGTTTGGTCTGTTGGATTCTATTACTCTATTACACCTGATAGTCAATTATTTGCCATGTAGAAATATAATTCCTACTAAAATCATTGATCAAGTTAGTGATGTCTGACTGATTACAGATACTCCCCGACTTATGTTCATCCCTTTTTTTTTTTTCAAAAAAAAAAAAAAAGTCAAATTTCGAGTTGAGACGTACCTACGTAGTACGCTGACGTAATGACACTGCGTCCATTGTTTATAAATGACAGACTGAATGTGCCCCACCTTCTTCCGAGTTCAGTTTTTTATATATCAGTTATATAGCATGTTACTCTATCAGTTATATAGCGTTAAGACATCATTTCTGTGATCTTTGTGTTTGCACTGTTTTGTGGACTTTTTTAACCCTAAGCAAATATGGTTGGTCAGAAGCATGGGCCTACTAGCATGACTGCAAGTCTCATACACAGAGAAAAATTAACTATCTGCTCGGATCGGCGCAATCTACCATGCATACTCAGTTAAGCAAAGAGAGTTGTAAAATGAATGAAAACCCGAATCCAGAAAAGAAAGAGAACTCTCTGCTCTGCTGGTGATTCACATCAGTGCAGGCTGAGTACTAAACGAGTTCAACTGTGCTCTTGCTCACTTGAAAGACCGGAAGTCCGTATAACCCGCGCTTTGTTTCAAGCACAGCAAGTAAACTACTTTCGGTTTTTAGTTTCGGTTTACAAGCAGAAAGATCGCATTATAGAGAATGTTCATGGTTATATTTGATGAGTGAATTTGATTAAAATTTATCTATTTGAAATTATTTTGCTTGAATTTAATTTATTTGAAATTAATGTTGATATTATTTTACAATGTTATGTTTATAATAATTGATTTAGGGGTGTTTTATGAGATACGGTAATGGTATTTATGGATGTATAGTACAGTATGAGAGTCATACGTTGCGTTCGGCCGTCCGAAGCCAATTAAAAACGTAAGTCGGGGAGCATCTGTATTTTGAACACAACTGTATCATAACAAAAAAACAATGATTGTATTTTATAAAAGTTCAAAGTTGAAATCTTGGGATATTTTTGCTTCTGCTAAAAAAATTTAATTGCTGTCTTATGACAACAAATTAATTCAAAATGAGCATAAAATTAAATAAAACTAGACAAAAGTATAAATCCATGACATTTTACTTTTTTATATACTTTTAACCAATTAATTTAAACCAACTGATTTCAGAAGTACGGCACACAAAGGATTATGAGGTTTTGTTATGGAAATGTTTTCAGAAATAAATTATGCTGATTGGTTTAGTGTTGCTCTGAAACAAAATAATAATGGTCATTGTAGCTGAATGAAACCTATTTCCCATTTAAAGTTGTAGCTTAAGGTGGCACGGTGATATAATGGTTAGCATGTCTGCCTCACAGCAAGAAGGTCCTGCCAGCTTGGGCGTTTCTGTGTGGAGTTTGCATGTTCTCCCCGTGCTTGTATGGGTTTCCTCCATGTTTCCGCCCACAGTCAAAAACATGCACAGTAGGTTAATTGGCAGCTCCAAATCATCCATAGGTGTCAATGGTTGTGTGAGTGTTGACCCTACAATGGCCTGGCGAGCTGTCCAGGGTGTATCCCAACTTCGCCCGGAGTCAGCTGAGATGGGCACCCGCCTTCCCGAAACCCTAATTAGGATTAAGCGCTTCAGAAGATGAAGTTGTAGTTTGTGGTTGGTAAGCATTTTTCTATCTCTATAATCATAGTTTGGAAGATTTTAAGGGCTTCCTCTCGAGGGCTCATAAGGAACAAGGGTTTTGAATTATTAAACTGTCTTACATTCGCTCATATTTTTTCCGTCATACTTACTGTCAGGTATTTTTAATAATGATGAGATGAAATAAGCAGCCCTAACATCACGCAGTTGTATTCAGTTTCCAGTTAGTCCGATTCTGAAAATAAACTAAACGATCACAAATAATTACAGTTTGTTATAAATTAGTTTCATTGAATTTTAATTGTGCTTTTAGTCTCTCCATGTTTTGTACTTAAACCTGACATATTTATGGGTAAATCATTTATCAACCATTTCAAAGTTCTAAAATAAAACACTTAACTGTTATGCTGCGGGCAGAAGCTATACTGGCTCATGACATACTTAAGAAATGTGGCGAGCAGTTGTCGTAGCTTTCCACATAAACAGCTGTAGATTGGTTAGTATCGACTTCATCTTTGATTGCCTGTTGTGAAAATGTATGTATGTGTGTGTGTGTGTGTGTGTGTATATATATATATATATATATATATATATATATATATATATATATATATATATGCATACATACACACACACACCCACACATACACACAGTGACCCCTCGCTACTTCAAGCTTAACTGCATCGCTGGTTTTTGAAAAATATTCATCAAAAAATAAAAAAATAAGGAAATTAAGGGAAAAAAAAAAATCAAGCAAAATACTGCATAAACAATTATGCAAAAAAAACCCAAACAAAACAAAACAAAAAAACTCAACCCAACAAAAATATTCACATTTTCATGTGAGGTGCGCATCTGAGTATGTGTGTGCACGTGTGTGTGCACGCATGCATCTGTGTGTATTTATATTTCATTTACATCTTATGCATTATTTTTGAATGTTTGTTATTATAAGCATTTATAGTGTTGAATATGTATTTATTGATATTATATACACATATACATGTACGTCAGGGGGGTCGAACCTACTTCGCGAAAATCGGTGTTGGGGGGGCGTTCTCAGTCCTCATTAATCGTGGAAAGTGAAGGGATCCCTGTATATAAAAATGAAGCATGCCGCATCTGCATATTACAGAAAAACATGGTTGCAAAACAGTTTAAAAAAAAAAGAAAGGCTGCCAAAGTATGCTTTATAGGTTTCAAACCTTTAAAAATCACACCAGCAGAGATTTGGTGAATTTCCTACACGCAGACTCTGACAGCTTTTGATTTGCTGTTACGTCTTGTTTTTTCTGGCCCTGAAAATATCTCCGCCCCAGTGAGAAAAGTTCCATTCAGCAGAGTTTCTTTTCATTAAATTCTTTAAGAGGAATACATTTTTAAAAAAGAAGGTAGAGTCAGCTTATTTATGTTTTCATGGCTCAGTAGATTACAAGCTGTCCCTTTAAACCCATGACCGATTTTAAACAATATTAAAACCAGCATTTTTTAAATCTAATAACGTTAGAGCTATGCTAAGTCGCATAGCAGACAGGCAAATTATCATGAAGTAAAGAAGAACTGGGTTTATTTTTGTAGTTTGGTTCAATAAATATAAATTAGACACCAACTAAAAGTAATGATCTGAATTAGCAAGCCATTTGACATCAGCAGTCTGTTCAGTATCTACAAAGCTAATGTTTCCACAATTCCAGTATGCTTAGTTGATGCTAGCTTAACCACAAAGTGGCTCACCAACATCGCTCCACAAATGACCATTTGACCCAATGAATCTCAATCATTTCTACTGAGAAAATGCAAGAACAACCAACCTCCAAACAAGCAAACAAAGAAAAACTAAGCCTCCTATGTGCAGAATATCTGATATCAGAAGGACAGAAGCTCCACCTGACCTCAGTTATTTTTACTGTATATTACACAACACTCACCCACACATTCACACACAGTAATAAAACTGTAAATCCTTTAGAACTGATCACCAAATGAGTGTTGAGTGCTCAACTGGCTAACCGCTGCGTAACCACCTCTCTGTACATGATAGAAATGTAGATGAAGAGGAGAAGGATGACGAAGAAGTCATCCATGAAGCCAAGCAGGCCGAACAAGGCCTCGGGGATGAAGTCGAGTGGAGAGACTAAATAGGTCAGCGCCCCCACCAGGCACAGAAGGATCCGGATGCGGAACATCCAGAAGAGTCCACCAACGGTAAACATCTCCCTGAAGGCATGGCGTAGAAGAGTGGGAACGTCACGCAAACGGTCCATGAGCTACACAACGCACACACACAACAGAATAAAAAACAAACAAACACAACATCATCATCATCATTATTCTTATTATCTCCACCAAGGAGGTTATGTTTTACCTTCAGTTTGTTTAATTACAAAAAATGTTATTAGCATATCTTCATAAAATGTTGACTAGAGGCAAGGCTTTCGTCAAGAAAGATTCCATGAGATTTTGGAGATGATCCAGATCCAATGACTGAATCTAGGAATTTTTAAAACTATTCTTTAACATTCTCATGTTACTATTATTATTTCCCACCAGCCTGCCAGCTCTCACCAACCCCGACTTAACAAACTGCTGCTCATGCTGCATCACATGGCAGCGTAACACACAGAGAGTATTCACCCTTTTCGGCATACATGATATCACTGACACCTGCTACTGGCTATAAATGCAGTCTTTTGCTACACAAACATTCAAAGCCAGAACTGTGGCTCTACACATGCATGTATGAGTCTCGCTGTAGCTTTCCCATAATTTTCATTTCATTTTTCAAAGTCAACTATTACTTACATCTGTTTTACCTTTGTTTCATGTATCTTGTCAGGGTTTTTTTTTTTAAATCACAAGTAGTACAAAATAAATAATGAATTAATTTAGAAATTCCATGCATCTATCCAACAATTATTCTCTATCGATCCTACCTATACATAAAGTACAGCTTTTATTCCATCACATGCAACAAATCCAAACTAATAACTTTAATACAAATAATTAGCCTTCACTTGGTATATTAAATATTTAAATTGCTAGTCTTCATACTGCAGAGTTTCCTTTGCAGAATGTAAATGCTAACCTGTCTCATGGATCCCTTAAAACATTAAACATAACTATAAAAGGATAAAAATAATACCGTAAGCACACTCACAGATCTGGGCTGTCCTGAAAATCTCCGGTTGTAGTCATCGACGTCATTGAGGATCAGGTTCGCATCAGGCTGCCCGTCTTGCGTCTCACCACTTTGCTCGGTACCGTGAAAAAGAGGTAATAGCAGGGTCACCTGAGGGCAGACATTGGTTTAAATGATAAAAAAAATGTTTGACTATGTTTTATACTACTGGGTAGGAGATATGTCGTAAACACTGCTGCAGGATGATATTGGCATATGTCATCTAGGAGGCGCTGCACTGAGCTACACCAGAATTTCCTGCCTTAGAAGCAGAACAATGTGAGTTCGGTGTTTCACTGTTAAAAGCAAGAACTAATAATTTGCTTTATAAAATGTAGGCAAAATATTGTTCTGACACATGTTTACTGAGGAAAATAAAGTTTGTGTGTTTATATATAAACCTAACTGAAAGCATTTACCTAGCCATATTTGGCAGTATCAGCTGTTTGAGGCACTGCAGTCAAAATATTGTTTAAATACACAGGAAAAGATGTAGGATTAAACTGACCGGTATAAAGAACCACAGCTGCCATCCAGCCTCATGCTTCATTTTATCACAATTTATATTCACACAGCATCACAATAGTGCTTATGCCCCACAGGCAGTATGTGAGCTAAAAGAGAAGGAGAGATTCTGGCGTGACTTGGATGAAGTGATGCAGAGTACCCCAGAGGTGAAAGAGTGGTCATTGATGCAGACTTCAATGGACATGTTGGTGCAGGCAACAGAAGGGACAAGGAAGTGATGGGCATGTTTGGTATCCAGGACAGAAACACAGAAGGACAGATGTTGATCGATTTTGCAAAAAGGATGGAAATGGCTGTGGTAAATACTTTCTTCCAGAAGAGACAGGAGCATATGGTGACTTATAAAATCGGAGGTAGGAGCACACAGGTAGACTACATCTTGTGTAGATTATATAATTTGAAGGAAGTTAGTGACTGCAAAGTAGTAGTAGGTGAAAGTGTTACCAAACAGCATAGGATGGTGGTGTGCAGGATGATGCTGATGGTGAGGAAGGTGAAGAAGGAAAAGGTAGAGCAGAAGACAAAGTGATGTAAGCTGAAAAAGGAAGAGTGTCGTGTTGTCTTCAAGGAGGAGTTGAAACAGGCTTTGGGTGGTCAGGAAGTACTTCCAGATGACTGGACAACTACAGCTAATGTGATCAGGGAGACAAGTAGGAGAGTACTTGGTGTGTCCTCTGGAAGGAAAGTAGATAAGGAGACTTGGTGATGGAATGAGGAAGTGCAGGAGTGTGTACAAAGGAAGACGAAGTGGGCTAAGAAAAAGTGGGACATTGAGAGGACTGAATGGAGTAAACCGGAGTACAGGGAGACACAGCGTGAGGCAAAGGTAGCGGTGTCAAAGGCTAAAAAGATGACTTGTATGATAGGTTAGATGGTAAGGAGGGAGAAAATTATTTATAAAGGTTGGCACAACAGAGAAATAGAGATGGGAAAGACGTGCAGAAAGTTAAAGTGATTAAGGACAGAGTGGGAAATGTATTGACTGATGACAGAAGTGTGGTAGAAAGAGTACTTTGAAGAGCTGATGAATGAGGAAAATGAAAGAGAGAAAAAAAAAAAAAAAAGAGTAGAAGTGACTGTTGAAGACCATGAAGTAGCAAAGATTAGTAAGGGTGAAGAGTGGAAAGGCAGTTGGTCCTGATGACATACCATTGGAGGTATGGAACTACTGTCTAGGAGAGGTTGCAGTAGATTTTCTGACAAGAACATTCAACAAGGTCTTAGAGAGTGAGAGGATGCCGAAGGAATGGAGAAGTGTGCTGGTGCCCATTTTTAAGAACAAGGGAGACGTGCAGAGTTGTGGCAACTACAGAGGGATAAAGTTGATGAGCCATACGATAAAGTTATGGGGGAAAAATAGTGGAAGCTAGACTAAGGGCAGAGGTCACCATTTGTGAACAACAGTTTGGTTTCATGCCAAGAAAGGGCACCACAGATGCAGTGTTTGCTTTGAGGACGTTAATAGGGAAGTACAGAGAAGGTCAGAGGGAGCTGCATTGTGCCTTTGTGGATCTGGAGAAAGCATATGACAGGGTGCCAAGAGAGGAACTGTGGTATTGCATGAGGAAGTCTGGAGTGGCAGAGAAGTATGTTAGAGCGGTGCAGGATATGTATGAGAGATGTAAGGTGAGGTGTGCTGTCAGCGTGACAGAAGAGTTCAAGGTGGAGGTGGGTCTGCATCAAGGGTCAGCTCGGAGCCCCTTCTTGCTTGCTATGGTGATGGATAGGCTCACAGATGAGGTTAGACAAGAATCTCCACGGACTATGATGTTTGCAGATGACACTGTGATCTGTAGTGAGAGCAGAGAACAAGTGCAGGAAAATCTAGAGAGGTGGAGGTATGCCCTGGAAAGGAGGGGAATGAAGGTTAGCCTCAGTAAGACAGAATACATGTGTGTGTGAACGACAAGGACCCAAGAGGAACGATGAGGTTACAGGGAGCACAGATAAAGAAGGTGGAGGATTTTAAGTGCTTAGGCTCAACAATCCAGAGCAATGGATAGTGTGGGAAAAAGGTAAAGAAGCGTGTGCAGACTAGTTGGAATGGTTGGAGAAAAGTGTCTGGTGTGATGTATGATAGGAAGGTATCGGCAAAAATTAAAGGAAAAGTGTACAAGACGGTGTTGAGGCCAGCGATGTTGTATGGTTTAGAAACAGTGGCACTTAGGAAAAGACAGGAGGCAGAGCTGGAGGTAGCAGAGATAAAAATGTTGAGGTTTTCTTTGGGAGTAACGAGGATGGATAGGATCAGGAATGAGTACATCAGAGGGACAGCACATGTAAGAGGTTTTGGAGAGTCCGAGAGGATAGATTGAGATGGTTTGGACATGTACAGAGGAGGGATAGTGAGTACAGACGCTCCCCGACTTACGTTTTTAATTGGTTCCGGACGGCGAACAAACGTAAGTTGAAAGTGAACGCAAGTTGTTACAGTGACGTATGACGTTCATACTGTACTATACATCCATAAATACCATTACTGTATCTCATAAAACACCCCTAAATCAATTATTATAAACATAACATAGTAAAATAATATCAAATAATACCAATATTAATTTCAAATAAGTCACTTATTTATACTGAGTTACTTTACATGACAAAACAGTCAATCAACGCTGACAATATGTGAAGTGCTCAATACCGAAAGTAGTGTACTTGCAAAAGTAGTGTACTTGCTGTGGGTTATATGGACTTCTGGTCTTTCAAGTGCACAGGGGTGCCGTTGAACTCGTTTAGAACACAGCCTGCACTGATTCAAAGTGGAGCAAAGTCAGCAAGGTGGAGAGTTCTTTGTTTTGTGTAAGTAAGTAAACTTTATTCAAGAGATGCATACAAAGAGCAAGTACAAATCCTAATGAATATTAATATAAAAATAAGCATACACTCTTAGGATTCTGCTAAAAGATAATAAATGTAAAGATTTTACCGATCTGAGCAGATAGTTAATTCATCTCAGTGTATGAGACTTGCACCCATGCTAGTAGGCTTACACTTCTGACCAACCATATTTGCTTAGGGTTACAAAAGTCCACAAAACAGTGTAAACACAAAGATCACAGAGAGGACATCTTAACACAAGGGTAACATGCTATATAACAGATATATATATATATATATATATATATATATATATATATATATATATATACACACACACACACACACACACTCTCAGTCTGTAGTTTGTAAACAATGAATGCAGCGTCATTGCGTCAGCATACTACGTAGGTACGTCTAAACTCAAAATTTGCCTTTTTTGGGGGAAAAAAAAAACGTAAAAATCGAAAAAACGTAAAACAGATTAACGTAAGTCGGGGAGCGTCTGTATATCAGCAGTAGGATGCTAAGGTTGGAACTACCAGGCAGAAAGCCTAGAGCAAGACCAAAGAGAAGATTTATGGATGTGGTGAGGGAGGACATGAAGATAGTTGGAGTAAGAGTAGAAGATGCAGAGGATCGGGTGAGATGGAGGCAGATCGTTCGCTGTGGCGACCCCTCAAGGGAACAGCCGAAATGAAAAGAAGAAAGAAGATAATAATAAGACGAAGAGCAAGATGCTAGAAATGCATCAGAGGAAACACATATATAGATGTAGATGATATCAAGTGGACCAATCAAATTTGATGTCATGAATGATCAGATTTTTGTCGAGGTGCACTACAGGCTAAAAAACTAGCCTTTAATTCAACCCTTCAGCAGTTCTTAAAGAAGATTTTTAAAATGTAAATCTGTCATCTTACTATTTGCCTGCAGATGGGGCAGTTTATCGCTCCGAACCATGTGCCGTAGCGCCAGTACGCGATAATACAGGAACCTGAGGGATAGATAATAGGTGCTTCATAAATCTGTAGTTTCACACATTCTGAAGCAATAATGCTGTTAGCAGTTCTACCATCAGCTAACGGGTTTCGGACATAGTGACAGACTAATCTATAAAATGATCAAATCATGTAAAGATATGCAAGCGGTTGGGAGGAATGATGGGTGAGATGGTGGAGAAGGGGAAGGAGTCAGAAACCCTCACCACAGAAGAGATGACCACAGTTAGTTTCCACGGGCAGAAAGGCTTGCTGGAGGCAGATCGGACAGGACATGTCGGAGTAGTACTGATTTCTCAGTGTTGGAGATGCTGCTTCCTGAAAAATAGAAATAGAAATAGAGCACGTGCACGAGAGGTCACATTGATGTTAAAGTAAAATAATGTACTTAGAGGACAATATCCTCGCAAACGTCTGTGAACTACTTAAACATCTATTGAAGATCTGCACATGCAACACATCTTAATAGCACCACCATGACAAAATTACACAGTGTGTGTGTGTGTGTGTGTGTATATATATATATATATATATATATATATATATATATATATATATATATATATATATATATACATATACACACACACAGGGATCCCTCGCTACTTCGCGCTTCAATTCATGTGGCGTCAGTGCATCGTGGGTTTTTTTTTTTTTTAAATATTCATCGAATTAAAAAATAAGGAAATTCAGGAAGAGTAGGGAAAAAGTTAAGGAAAATGCTACAAAACAAAACCAATTACGCAAAAAAAAAAAAACCCAAACAAAAAAACAACCCGAAAACCCGAATTAAAACTACTGACATTTTTATGTGAGGTGCGTATCCGAGTACGTGCACAGGCATGTGTGTGAACGTGTGGGTCTGTATGTTTGTGTATATTTATATTTTATTTACATCTTATGCATTATTTTTTAATGTTTAATTGTTATTTATAGCATTGAATATGTATTTATTGATATTATATACACATATACATGTACGTATAGGTCAGTCAGGAAGGGTTGGGGGAGGGGGTTGATCCTACTTCAGGGATTTCAGTGTTTCGCGGGGGGATCTCGGTCACAATTAACAGTGGAAAGTGAGGAATCCCAGTATATTTTATATGTATGAACTGCCATTCACAAAAATTGCCATCAGGGGTGAGAGTAAGATAGGAGTCTTGCAGGAACTGTGCAACTCAAAAAAAAAATTCTGACTTTGATTCTTAAATCCTGTGCACATCATTGAGTGCATCATGTAAGATGTCAGACACATAATGTAACATATGGCAAAACATCTATTTTCACATAAATTACAGATAAAGTACTTCTTTCGGGGCGATAACATCAGAACAATATCACAACAACCTCAACTTAATTAAAGTGTTTTCAGAAGCTTGCTTACAACCTCAGGGCACAGTAAATGTAGATTACACAAAAAAATAATATAGCCTACTGTTGTGTTCTGGTCTAGTAATGTTTTCAGCCATTCATGGCTCATCTCTGGTCGACTGCATAGCCACCGCGCTCCATGTGCCTCCTCTGCACTTTCTGCTCTCTCTTCCTCAACTTGCTCGTCATCCCTCTCTCTTAAACATAAAATCAAATTTTCTTTGCATTTTTTGACCTTCAAGTGCATTCGGGTCTATTTATATCCTGTTCCCTATCAAAAGGATGCATGCGACCTCCAGCTGACTCCCCACTGTCTTGGGGGGGAGGGGGTCCTCTAATCACCTAGCCAACCAGATAGCCAATAAAAAGAACGCATTGAGTTTTCTCTCTTCCACAAGTGTTTGTATGCAGGAGTGGTGATGCTCACACCACAGAGAGACAGAGAGTATTTCACGACATTTAAAACCTCACAATTTATTACTTGAGGATTTTTGTTGCAAAATAACTACCCTATTGTCTGAAAAAAAAAAAAAGAAAAAAAAAACAGCATGAGTGGACATTGGATTAACATTACACGAAAGTAAGTGACTGCATACTACAAGTTGCAACCTCTCACAGTAAGCGAGTACATAGTCTACAAATTCTTGTGTTCATGCAGCCACTAATTCAACATGTCACAGAAGGGATATTGTGGAGCTAATTTTTATGCATTCATCAATTTTACATTTATTTTGGTACAATTTGCTTGTAAAAAGAAAGGGCTCATCGCATTGTATGCACGGGTTTATATGCATTGAGTATATTCCTTACTGGCACAGTGTTCTGGCTTTCTTTCATCTTTGATTCCCATCCTATCAATCACAACAGTTTCTTTCTATTAGGCTTCTTTAGGAGATTTTTCTGATCCGGAAATAAGCTCTGTCCTCAAACTGGAACGCTGCTGTGCATTACTCCAGCTATTCACCCGCCAATCCATCTCCTCAGCTGCTTTAAAAGGCAACTTATTAAAGTCTACACTCTTTGAATGGTATGAGCGGAGTCCGTTATAGGAGGAGTCGGCCTCATGACAAGTCTCCTCCTTAATTGGCTGTTCCAAATTGCCCTTTGGAGTGAGTATGAGTGTAAATGTTATGTTCATATGTGTGTGTGTGTGTGTGTTTGTGTTGGCTCTGAGATGGTCTGGCGAGCTGTTCAAGGTGTACCCTGCAAGAGCTGCTACCCCCCCCCCCCCCACACACACACACACACACACACACACCCCACCACCCTGGTAGTATTAAGCAGTTCGACAAATCATGCAGTCGAGATTTGGATTCACTTTTCAGGAAGCAAAAGGTGTTAAACACACACCGTCTTTTTAACCAAATGAATAAATAAACAGTGGGCGGGGAAAAAAATCAATAATTTGTTGGTTGATTAGATTTGACAACTTTACAGTCAGCTTATAGTTACTCTGAGAAACAGTTGATACAAAAAAAAAACCCTAACTAACAAACAAAGAAAAACTGATGATGATGCTGTTACGCTATGCAGTCCAGCTCTACAGTGGGGTTTTAATCCCTAGATTAGGTTGGCTCTGGTGTTTTCTGAACGAGGAAGTCGGTTCCCCTTTAAAATCTCAGTTCCTCTCAACGTTTCTTCCTAATGAGCTCAAGTTGTTTCGCTTTAAAAATTCTCCACATTTTAAGGTGCAATGAGCAAAAACTTTTAATATTATATCATGTAATTACAC
This sequence comes from Plotosus lineatus, assembly GCA_024760905.1. Taxonomy (NCBI): domain Eukaryota; kingdom Metazoa; phylum Chordata; class Actinopteri; order Siluriformes; family Plotosidae; genus Plotosus; species Plotosus lineatus. Next base: position 24,431,366 of record CM045740.1, on the reverse strand, counting down.
AAAATACTCCACAATGTTACGATTTTCCTCCCAATTCAGTATTATAGGCCTGTTTTTACATATAACCCTGTCATGTCCATTCGGTAGCAGGATGTATCAGAATAAAATGGGGGAGGACACTATATAAAATGAACAGTAAAAAAAAAAAAAAAAAAAAAAAAAAGAGTCCACACAGACCTGCTCGGTCTGTAGCTGCTGTCGAACTGCTCGCACATGGTCCTGATTCTCTGGGTGGATCTGCTGCTCATTCCTAACATATACATGTGCAATGTATTAGAGAGAGAGAGAGAGAGAGAGAGAGAGATGATGAAGTAAGTTTGGGCTCAGCCATTTTCCCAAGCACACCAGTGATGGATGAGACAAGAAACTGTAAGGTGTGTGGATGTGGGTGTGTGTACCTGCACAACAGTGTGGCCAGACCAGCCAGAAATGTCACACACAGGGCAACCACAAGCAGCACTGGGTCACTGACACCTTCAATAAATGAGTGCTCCTCTGGGATGGGAGGATTTGCATCCGGACAGACAGGGATTTCCATTCCACCTGCTCATAGCCTGCACATTCCTCAACATTACAGAGGGGAAAAAAACCAAGAAGCACAAGATCTGCTAAGTATGAACACAGCATAGAAATCCTATCCTGACATACATCTTGAACATATGAGAAAAGGTTCCTCATTTAAAAATTATACAGAAAGATTTGAAATGAAACTAGAGGTTGTGTTTGTGTGTATGTGTGGGGGGGGGTTCCCTCATGATGCATTGCTTCATGGTTTTTTTTTTTCCATTTGCAAAACTTGAAACAGAGATGCAGCATTCATTGCAACACTGTGGCATAGTGGTGAGCATGTTCACCTCACAACAAGAAGGTTCTAGGTTGGGTGTTTCTGGAAGAATTTGCATGTTCTTCACAGGCCTACTTGGGCTTCACAGACCAAAGAACTGATTCTGGATTTTAGAAGATCCAAAACACCGGTGACCCCGGGTTCAATTCAGGTCGACAATGTAGAAATGGTGGAGAATTACAAATACCTTGGTAGATCATGTTGACAATAAACTGGACTGGGTTAAGAACACTACCACACTTTACAAGAAGGGCCAGAGATGTCTAAATTTTTTGAAGAGGTTAATGTCATTTAACATCTGTTGGAAACTATGGAGTCTGTTGTGTCCAGAGCGCTATCCTCTATGCAGTTGCTGGGAAAGCAGCCTGGGGGGGTCACAGACGTGAACAGACTGAACAAACTGATCCGCAAGGCCAGTAACACTGTGGGGATGGAACTGGACTCGCTGACAATAGAGTTGGAGAGGAGAATGTTGTCCAAAATAACAATGATACTGAACAATACCTCAAACCGGCTTCACAACCTACTGATCAGTCACAGGAGCAGGTTCAGTGAGACTCTATACAGCAACAACATCCTACATTCTATCATAAGGATAATACTGTACATATCACTCATTTTCTGTAACCGCTTAATCCTAATTAGGGTCGCGGGGAGGTTGGCGCCCATCCCAGCCGACTACAGAGTACATCCCCGAACAGCTCGCCAGGCCATCGCAGGGCGCAAAAAAAAACCCCACACTGACAGCTATGCAGCTACTCTTGTTAAAAGTCAGCAATGGTTCTTTTACATGAACCTCACACCATAGACAGTGAGAGATATGGCTGACCTTTGATAACCCAGTCACCTGCACTTGGGGGTGGGGACAGTGACAATCCATGGAGAGTGGGGCTTGAACCTACAACCTTAGGATCAGTGATCCTGCACCTGTACCACCAGGCCACCACTGGCCATGTTACATATCACTCATTGACAGGATTCTTTCTGTATTTGTTTATATAGATATTACTAACTTCTAATTTTATACTTATATAGACAGATATGTATATTTGTGCGTGTACCATATGTATGTATGCATGTATGCATGTGTGTGTGTGTACTATATGTATGTATGCATGTGTCTGTCTGTATGCATGTATGTGTATGCATGTATGTTTGTATACTGTATTTATGTATGCACGCATGTGTGTGTTTGTCTACTGTGTGTATGTATGCATGCATGTGTCTGTCTGTATGTATGCAGTATGTATGTATGTGGAATGTATGCATGCATGTGTGTATGCATGTATGTGTATGTTTGTATACTGTATGTATGTATATGCACGTATGTGTGTGTGTTTGTGTACTGTGTGTATGTATGTATGCATGTGTCTGTCTGTATGTATGCATGTATGTGTATGTTTGTATACTGTATTTATGTATGCACGCATGTGTGTGTTTGTCTACTGTGTGTATGTATGCATGCATGTGTCTGTCTGTATGTATGCAGTATGTATGTATGTGGAATGTATGCATGCATGTGTGTATGCATGTATGTTTGTATACTGTATGTATGTATATGCACGCATGTGTGTGTGTTTGTGTACTGTGTGTATGTATGCATGCATGTGTCTGTCTGTATGTATGCATGTGTGTATGCATGTATGTGTATGTTTGTATACTGTATGTATGTATGCACGCATGTGTGTGTTTGTGTACTGTGTGTATGGATGTATGCATGCAGTGTGTGTTTGTGTACTGTGTGTATGGATGCATGCACGTGTATGTGTGCGCAATTTTATCTTTCATTTTCTTTATCTCATTCTTACTTATTATGGAGCAACTGTGTAAACACAATTTCCTCTAGGATCAATAAATAGGCTGTTCCAAATTTCCCCCTTTTGGTGTGTGTTTGGCGTGGTGACCCTGCAATGGCCTGGACAGCTGTTTATGATGTAACCCGCCCTCATTGAGAGTCGGCTGAGACAGGCTTCCTGTGATCCTAGTAGGATTAAGCGGTTCGTCAAATGGATAAATGGAATATTATTCATGAAAATAACAACAATAAGTTTTAAGTGATATGAATTATGTGTATAAAATATTTTATCATTAAGAGGAATTTAAAAGAAATACAGTACAGTATATTCTTATTTTAAACTATCAACAATAACAATGAAAATCAAAAGAAAAAAAACAGTACAAAATATTGTACAAAATGGAAAAACATGATATCGCAAATTATAAATAATTTTACAATCATAAACAATAAGTTATATTTTATAATTATATGTTTCCCTAGTGCAGAAAATAATTTATGAAAAACTAATTCGTGAAAAAAGAAGCATGTGTACGCTGTAATGTTTATAGTAAGTCATATTCACAACAGCTAATACCTAATAACTAATAAATAGCGTGTTTTGGTGTTAATGTGTTCGATAAATAAAAAAGAGGCAGTCTTGTATTTATCAATTAGCCCTATTTCATAAATATCTCCTGTATTTCACACTTACATTAATTCAGAACAATCCGATGGTCAACGAAATCACACCTCCAACACATTCAACAACCAACAGCCATGTAAACTATCAAATGCAACCGGCCACATTTCAAATTCACCCTTTTTCTCTGTACACTCCACTGACAAGGGTACATAAATTATCATAAAAAAGTGCTCTTCAACAGGGAGTGGGGATTGGTTTGAAATTCAACCATTACCAGAAAGTCACTTCCGCATTGTTGCTCGCTGGTCCGCCTTTGATATCGTAGTCCGTTATGTTTGCCAGTTTAAATTTCAATGTAAATTTAGTTACGGAAGAGTAAAAAAAAATCCCTGTTTGAATCGTAATCACTTTCTGCAAACCTCTCTTTATTACTCAAAAAATACATCGCATATTTTAAAATGGTTTTAAGAATTATATACATCATACATGTATACATTTTTCAGGAAATTGTCGGGGCGTTTTTGCAGGGTGGCATCTTGCATCATGGGAATCTATATTTACAGATAAAAAAAACCCACCCAGACAACGCTTTTTTCTCTACCCGTTTTAATAGTATGGTAATCCCAAATTCTGGGATTCGATTGGCTAGTATTTCCAACACCGAGGTTTACTGAGTGTATGACTGGTTAAGGTCAACCAGTCCTAGGGAAGAAGGCGGGACTTGTTTAAAACGGGTAGGAAGACAAAAAACTAAGACGAATAGCTGTCGATTCGCCGGTGGAGCGGTTGCTTGTGTCTCCACGTATTTGTTTATGAACATGGTTTTGTTGTAGTTTTTATTTGACTGTGTGTCTCGATAACAAAGCTGAGACGTGTCAAGCCGAGTTTAAAGCGTTTGGAGTCACTGGTTATATCTCGTTATAACTGTTTTTGTGTTGATCACATCAACCAGACTGATTTTGGGGAGCGAGAAAACACGTCGTGTCTGTGTTTTGAGAGACTAACAGGAGGGTAGAGGTGTTGGATTAAAAACGAGCTGCGATGAGCAATTTGGATGCAGTGGATCGAGTCGAGCTGTGTGAGAGTCTCCTGACATGGGTGAGAAACCAGTGCTTGTGTGGTTTGGGTTCTTTTCACTAGCGAAAGTGAGAAAAACCATAAAACCCTTTAAAGAACTAATTTTCTCTTACACACATTCAGAATGACCATACTCAAATATTCTTATTGGGTTTTATTGTTTATTTTGTTTTTAAATAGAAATGTGTCCTCATGTCTTGGGTTGTGTTGTTTTCTTTTTATTGCCATGGTCAGTGAAAGGATTTGCCCCTGTATGACGTCACGGGGTCATATATTTTTTTTTCCATATCTAGAATTGTAGAAACAATCAGACCTTGGTGGTAACGGTATTGATAGGCTTTTGAAAAATAATTGTATATAAATGTCCCTAAAACATTTAAAATGACACCAAGATGATGAAAATCGATTGGAAAAGACACTCGGACAGGATGTACTGATGACGTCACAACATTTTCATTATACTGTACTTGTTTGTAAGATCCTAAAGAGCATTTCTGCCAAATTTCATCCAGACAACAGGCAATAATAATACATTCCCGGCAGCCAAAAATCATCCATTTGCATGTAATAAAACTACCCATATAAAAAGCTATTCTAACAATCGTGGGATCATTTATTTTTTATAGATAATATTGTTCCAAAAAATGTCCATATCCTGACAAATAAGGAAAATCTGGCAATTTGAGTCAAATTTCAAATCCTGATTGATGCCACCCAGGAGTCTGTAGGAGTCAACTGGCTGGAATGTGGGAGGGGTATTATTTGCTCACCTACTGTCACTTAAAGTGATCATCAACCACTCATGGGCACCTGTGAGCTCATTCATACAAGGGGCAGAGAGTGCCTTTACTATGAGTGTTAGGCTGCCTGAATATGCATGCACAGCAGTTAGTAAAGATGTGGGTGATAAGCTCTGGTGGTAGTGAGGAGAGACTCCTCCGTGCTCAGCCTCAATTGCATGAGTGAATCATGAGTGTTCCGACTGGTCATGGGCTGTTATATCAACATGACTGAAGAGAAGGACAGAGTGCGGGTGCCAGAGTTCTTCATAGTCCACTCCAGGCGAAAGAGAAAAAGCTGAGCCAGGAGTGTTACCAAATACTTAACTGCTGCCAAGCCAAATCCACCCTGTTCCTACCCTTTCCATATCTTATTGTATAATTTATGTTCTACTACATGCATATTGGAAAGACTTGTGTTAGCGATTTACATTTATAACCTAGACACCTTCTTACCTTGACCATGTGATCCAGATGTTTAAATGAAAATGTCCTGAACTCTAAGAACATGCATGCAAATAAATACACAGATTGTTTCCAGGAAATCAGAAACCACAAAATAATGTCATTTAATAAATGAAGGACTAGATGTTACTTGTGGCATTTAGGAGATGATGTCACAGAGTGGGATTGAAATATGTAATGATGACACAGTTTTTACAGGTGTGAGCTTTTCCATTCGTTCATATGGGAATTGTTTTGTGATTTTTGTTGTTGTGGCTCGAACCACTACCAAAAGACACAGCACACCATTCATACAGTAAAACCTCCGCTGACGAACGCTTAAGCTCACGAACTTTTCGCCTCAAGAACATTAAATTTGCGAGCATATTGTCTCTGCTGACGAACTAGTTTTCGGCGGACGAATCAAACCACGCGGTCGAACAGCGCCACGGTGGCGGCCACAAGAAGCTGACGCACGCTCACGGCGTCACAGTTCGTCACACCCCTTTCTTTGAGTGCGGAAGTGGTTTGTGTTTGATAGACATTATGGACCATATTGAGTGTACTTTTGCTATTATGGGACCGAGAAAGACCCCACCACAGGCGGAGATCATTGAAAAACACGAACGAGATGTGCGTTTGTGTGACTCAGCGTCCCAGTACCAGTACGCTAAGTCTACCATTGCTCCCATCCTTAAGAACAAGGAAGCTATTAAGGGTGCGTGTGTGGCTATGCGTGTTTCCAAACAGTAGGCGTTTCCAAACACTCCTTCCAAACAGTAAGTCCCTCCCTCCCTCCCTCCTCCTCCCACTCCATTCCCCTCCCACTCCATTCCATCAAGCCATCAACTACCATCACAAAGGTAAATAAAACGACTTTATTATACAGTACAGTTTATTTCTTTAATTACAATACAAGAGCACATTTATTATACATAAAATAAGGTATATTTTTGTGTAGTTTTAAGGCTTATTTAGTAGAAAATTATGTTTTATGGGGACCTGGGAACGGATTATTCTCATTTTAATGGTTTCTTATGGGAAATAAATGTTCGGAAGACGAACTTTTCGCCTCACACACACTTTCTGGGAACCAATTATGTTCGTGAGCAGAGGTATCACTGTATTTTGATATATGATTTGAGAGGGGTTTCCCGATGTTGCATGCAATGTTAATCCATGAAATTACATATGGAAAAAATAACTTTTATAATATCAATCAGTATAGATGGTAATAATGTGTTTTCGGTTACAGCACACACATAATGTTACTTATGGTTTGTTGCGATGCTAGCACCAAAGTTGGGGTGGGAGGAAAATGCCATTAGCAGCAGTAAAAATATTAGTGTAAGACTTTTTTTTTTTTTTTCCCTTCTCAGTTGCAGTACTCATTACGCAATCTATCTTGAGGTTATAATTGTGCTTAAGCATGAATTCATGAATTTGCTGCACCTTTTCCTTTTTTGTATTCTGTGAACTTGTCAGACAGATAAATGGAAAATGATGTCCCAAACACTTCAGGGTATAGACATGAAATAAGGAGCACACTGGAACGACGCAACACTGCTGACACACAAGTGTGGACATGTACACTTGTATAAAGCAAAATCCAGTTGATGACACTGGTCCTGCCTTCAGTGTATTGAACGTCAGAGCTGGGAAGTGCCTCAACTGGCAAGGCAGAGTTTCTTCATGTACGCTGACTAAAGAAATGCATAACTAATGTACATATATACAGTGATACCTCAGCTCACGAACATAATTGGTTCCCAGAAAGTGTGTGTGAGGCGAAAAGTTCGTCTTCCGAACATTTATTTCCCATAAGAAACCATTAAAATGAGAATAATCCGTTCCCAGGTCCCCATAAAACATAATTTTCTACTAAATAAGCCTTAAAACTACACAAAAATATACCTTATTTTATGTATAATAAATGTGCTCTTGTATTGTAATTAAAGAAATAAACTGTACTGTATAATAAAGTCATTTTATTTACCTTTGTGATGGTAGTTGATGGCTTGATGGAATGGAGTGGGAGGGGAATGGAGTGGGAGGAGGAGGGAGGGAGGGAGGGACTTACTGTTTGGAAGGAGGGTTTGGAAACGCCTACTGTTTGGAAACACCCTTAGCCACACACGCACCCTTAATAGCTTCCTTGTTCTTAAGGATGGGAGCAATGGTAGCTTAGCGTACTGGTACTGGGACGCTAAGTCACCCAAACGCACACCTCGTTCGTGTTTTTCAATGATCTCCGCCTGTGGTGGGGTCTTTCTCGGTCCCATAATAGCAAAAGTACACTCAATATGGTCCAAAATGTCTATCAAACACAAACCACGTCCGCACTCAAAGAAAGGGGGTGACGAACTGTGACGCTGTGAGCATGCGTCAGCTTCTCGTGGCCGCCACCGTGGCGCTGTTCGACCGCGTGGTTTGATTCGTCCGCCGAAAACTAGTTCGTCAGCAGAGACTATATGCTCGCAAATTTAATGTTCTTGAGGCGAAAAGTTCGTGAGCTTAAGCGTTCGTCAGCGGAGGTTTTACTGTATATATCTACCGGTCTGTACATATAACATGCTAGGTCTAGACACTTGATAGAAATAGATGAACTGAAACACTGAGCATGATTGATAGTTGATGGTAACGGTTTCTGCCACAGAGCTTTATGTGTAATGTTAAACTGATAAAGGGTACAACATGTAAGTACTTACTTAAGCTTAAGTAATTTACTTTTAAGTAATGGAATAACTCGTCACTGGAATGGGTTTTGGTATACAGCTTATAAAAGAAATAAATACAATTTATAATTCTACATTTTGCAAGGGTTATTGGAATATGGTTCAGACGGTTTTCCCATGTGTGTCCATTACTCGCACGTGCCCATCACATGAAAGTCACTATGGGGCAGTGGTGACTAAGTGGTTAAAGCTCTAATTTACTGATCCAAAGGTCAGGGTTCGATCCCTGACACCACCAACCTGCCAGTGTTGGACCCTTGAGGAAATAAGACTGTTGTGTTGACTGACTGAAGTGGATGCTGATCGGCTGTTTTGTATGATCTATTATGAATAACAGAATGTAAATATAAACTTGAAATAGACATACACCATACACCACACATACACCACTGGTCAGATTTGCACAGAATAAAATACATACAGTTTCACTGAGGTAGCCAGACAGACCAACAGCGTGTGATACAAATGAAAGACGTTAAACGGGTGATACAAATGAAGGATGAATCCAGGCTCGGCCACCTATCAATTGAAACATTTATTGGGCGGGCTGTTTTAGCAGTGCATAACTATTCATATATGTGTGTATAATAAATATACCTCACATTGTTTAAAAGAAGTTGGAAGTGTAGGATCAATATTATTTATTTAAACTTAAAGTCAGAAATAAAGATGGACATGGCAATAGAGTGAACTCAGCATGAGGGCTCTTTAGCGATAAGCATTCCACCAGCTTGTTTTGTTTTGTTTTTTTAGATCATACAGAGGGATAATCTTGTTTTTAAATCCTGACAAAGTTGTGTTTAGGTTCACGTCAGGGAAGTTTCATGCAAAGAGAAATCACAAAAATCATAATCATTGTTAGTTGCTCTCTCGCCATGAGAATATTATTCATTTGTGTGACGTAACCTGTTGGAATTCTGCTTCACCTGTTTTAGTGAGCTCCTGACTTAGAGATATTTAAGTGATGTTTATGGAAGGAGTCTCCAGTGTCAGGGTATTGTAACACAAGATTGAAGCTATAATATGACCCATATCTTGTGGTCATCTATGTTGGATACTGAAACCCATCATGGCTGTATTGTCTCCACTTTTCATTTGCTCTCTTACTCCAATCCCAGCATTCATTTCACTTCAGTCTTGTGAGTCGACCTGTGCACAAGAGACTCTCGTCAAGACGTCTGGCTGCTGTGTCTGATCTCTGGAAATAATGTGGCCGGCTCACATTCCTCCCATAGCCACGAGACGACATGCCAAAACGAACCCGCTGATCTGAGCAGCTTACACACCAGCTGTTTGTAGCAGATGTGAACCAGAAGGTTTATGTGTGGAGCCGTGTCGTAATGTACCCTGCACTTCCCGTAAATAGGTTATATAGGACGACTAAAAACATGGATCTAAAATGTATCTTGATTCACAAACAAATTACCATCATGTAAATAATAAAACAAATTTGGTTACCACTCGTCTTATTTAGCTCAGCAAAGTCTTTTTACCTTCTTACCTCAACTCACTCCTACTGCTATTTTTTACCTCTGCTCATCAGTTACTGCCAGTCTTATTTGTCAATCCTAGTTTACATTTAGCATCTTTACTTACCTCAGCTCACTCCGTTCGCATCAGTATTCTTTAAATGAGCTTTCTCTTAGTATCACTCTTTACCTCAGCTGTTTATTTAGGTCAGTCTTTCCTTCAGCCCACTCGGAGCGTCTGTCTTATTTACCTCAGCTTACGGTTCTGGGTAAAAATGGAAAATTATATATTATGGCAGTATTATATGTTTACATGTACATTGCATTTTATCTTTTGATATCAGATGATGTTTGTTTTAATGAAAAGAAGTGAAAATGCTTTCACTTTCATCCATCTTGAACCGGTTCAAGAATTTCACCTCTCATAGTACAATCCAAATGCTCCTGGCCGGTCCTCTTATTGAACTGGTTCTGAAAAGCCACAAAATATAACAAGAGTCCAATTCCATTATTCCTAGCTAAGATATTCTGCCATAAAATTGACATTATATATAATTTGCCATTTTTTACCTCTGCCATTGTTTTACCTGGCACCCAGTTTACTCTTAGTGCCACCGCTTACGGCAACTCGCTCATTTAGAGTCAGTCTTATTTACCTCAGCTTACTCTTGGTGCCAGTAGTATTTACCTCAGCTCATTCTTAGCATCACCCTTTACCTCAGCGACCTATTAGTTTAAGCTTTGCCTCGGCTCACTCATTTCGAGTCAGTCTTATTTACCTCAGCTCATTTTTAGTGTCACTCTTTACCTCAGCAAAATATTAGTCAGTCTTTACCTTAACTCACTTGGTTAATCTCAGTGTTATTTACCTCAGCTCACTCTTGGCGTCACCCTTTACCTCAGCGACCTATTAGTTTAAGCTTCACCTCAGCTCACTCATTTCGAGTCAGTCTTATTTACCTCAGCTAACTCTTGGTGCCAGTAGTATTTACCTCAGCTCACTCTAAATATCACCCTTTAACTTATCGACCTATTAGTTTAAGCCTCAGCTCACTCATTCAGTCAGTCTTATTTACCTCAGCTAACTCTTGGTGCCAGTAGTATTTACCTCAGCTCATTCTTAGCGTCACTTTTTCCCTCAGGAAAATATTAGTCAGTCTTTACCTTAACTCACTTGGTTAATCTCAGTGTTATTTACCTCAGCTCACTCTTCGCGTCACCCTCTACCTCAGCGATCTATTAGTTTAAGCTTCACCTCAGCTCACTTATTTAGAGTCAGGTTTTTTATCTCAGCTAACTCTTAAATATTAGTCAGTCTTTACCTTAACTCACTTGGTTAATCTCAGTGTTGTTTACCTCAGCACACTCTTTGCATCACTCTTTATCTCTACTATCTATTAGTGTCATTCTTTACCTCACTTGTGTAGCTTCAGTCTTTAGATCAGAGAACTCATTTGGCCTAATTTCACAACGTCGCTTTCCCATTCTGATAGTGTGTATGTTTACAGGAGTCCTCCGCTGTGCTCTGCACTTCCCCAATCTTCTGCTTCCCCACGCTACGTGAAGGTCCAGGGTGTGTACTTCCTCTGAAGGATCCCTGACTTCGCCATTCTTCTGTAATGAAAGTTCGGAGCGCTCAGAGTCCCGAATGTTCTTGCATTCTTCTAAATCCGTTATTTGATGTAGTTGTGCATATGAGGTGCAAAATGGGTGTTCCTGAATCACAGGCAGGGGATGCTGGCAGCAGCAGTGTGTTGAAGTAAACCTAAAGGAGTGTGCCATGGTGGGACTTATTCTCAGCAGGTAGCCTGTGCTTTGTCGTCAGGGTTGGATTTTGTAACCAGCTTGTGGGGGCTAAAATTAAATTCTGAACGAGAATTGCTGTGGTTCCTGTTGAAAAGTGGATTGTGGTGAATTAATTCATAATAAACAGCACACAATATTAATACACTTACTCATTTTAATGCGTTGAGTGGAGATGGGTCTACCAATGGGGTTGTGATAATTTATTTATGCATCATTGGGTTGCGAAAGATAAATACACGCGTTGTGTTGTAAATACAGTCGGCCCCAAACTTACGAAAATAATCTGTTCCAGAGCCCTTTTCGTATAGCGGGGATTTCGTAAGTAGGGGTCGCATTTTACATGTTAAACGCTTAATTTGTTCCAAGGCTCCATCTTTGGACTGGATAAAACCTTTAAAAATGATAAATGTACACCAATTTTGTATGAAATATGTGTTAAAAGAAAATTATTTATGAAACCATTTAAACATTTTATTAACATATTAAACCATTTTATTAACATATTTATTAATTAAACCATTATGAAACATTTTTTATTAACACACACACACACACACACGCCTCTTTCTCTCTCTCTCTCTCTCTCTCTCTCTCTCTCTCTCCCTTTTTCTCTCTCTTGCGCGTGTGCTGCGGAACACGCCCAAAAGCCGTGGAATTCAAAGCGCATTCCCTGCTTGACAAACTCAACTTTAATTTGATTCCTTGAGGGATCGGAATTCCAGATAAGCTCAAATGCGCCCACATTTATTAAACATTTACTGAATTAAACAACTTAAACTAAAGCGTTATTCCTTCTCTTTCTCTCTTTCTCTCTCTCTCTCTCTCTCTCTCTCTCTCTCTCTGTCTGTCTCTCTCGCACGCATGCTGCGGGCCACGCCCACAAGACGTGAATTCAAAGCGCATTCCCTGCTTGACCATTTACTTAATTAAAACAATGTGAAAAAACTAAACTGAAAACTAAAGCGTGATTCCTTCTCTCTCTCTCTCTCTCTCTCTCTCTCGTGCGCGCGCGCTGCGGGCCACGCCCACAAGACGTGAATTCAAAGCGCATTCCCTGCTTGACAAACTCAACTTTAATTTGATTCCTTGAGCGATCGGAATTCCAGATGAGCTAAAATGCACCCACATTTATTAAATATTTACTCAATTAAAACAACTTAAAAAACTAAACTAAAAACTAAAGAGTGACGCTTCTATCTGGGAGGTCAGCGGGGTGGGATTTTGAGAGACAGGCAATGAGAGAGAGCGTTTGAATTTTTAATTTCTTTTCGTAAGAGGGGCTGTTTCGTATCTCGGGGACGGAAAATCAGGAAAATGGTTTTCGTAACCCGGGGATTTCGTACACAGGGGTCTTCGTAAGTTGGGGGCCGACTGTATCTTGAACATACCATTCGGTTGCTCGTGCTTAACATACCATTGGCACATTTAGTGTTTCTTTAAACATGTGTACATGTGTGGCTTCGCATGTGACATTTGATGTTACAATTAGGACCCTTTTCAGTCACGTGATGGTTTAAACATGAACAGACGTGTAGATGTGAACCCGGTCACATCAGATCCCTTTATAGGATTAATTCTCATGTACACACCACGGATTAGTGATTAAAGAACTGTTTTTATTAGCTATCGTCTACAGACAAGCGATCAGTGTGGGATTGTTCACTTCTATTGCGTAGGCAACACACTAATGTAGCAATTTAACACACACTTTCCCAGGATGCCGATTATTTTACCATTATTTATTAAGTAAAAACTATAGAAGAGTCTAAATTTGTCTGAAGATGCACTGTGAGCATGCACTGTTATAGTTGGGTACCTTTTTTTGTTTTTGTCCTGGTTATTTTTAGAGATGTAGTACCAACAGGAAGTGATGGGACTTGTTGTGGTGCTGCATTTTTTCCATCTGAAAGAAGATAAAGTAAATTCTGATGTATCACTCACCATGCTTCCTAAGAAAACAGAGAAAATGTAGTAGGGGGTGCATGACACCCAGGGTTGACCTGAATGATGGGAAGGACGTATTAAGTGGAATCAGTCAGGACAAGTGAATGGCGCTGACGTGTCATGCTGCTGTGTTTACAGAAGCACAGAGAGATGCAGTTTCACTCAGCTTGGATAAGACAGGAAGAGAAATTAGGAGGGAGGACGAGAGAGAGAAGCCGTGTTTACACTCAGTAATGTATTTTGGGATGGAGCCTAATTGCCCAGGCCTGGTACATGTTTGTCCTGTTTTTAAAGGCATTAGTTGCAAAATATTAAGTATAGGTTGGTGATTTTAGAAAGATCGTGATACTATTGTGCTAAGCACACAATGTGGATCACATTTTTATAAAACTGTTTAGACATTCATAAATAAAAAGTGAAACTGTAGAGAGCGAGTGTGGGAGATGGGATGTTTAAAAGAGGTGTGTGTGTGTGTGTGTGCACACACACGCTCTCCTTTCTAAGATGTGAGCGTGAAGTTGGAATAATTCATGAAATTCTACTTTTCAGATCCAGACGTTTGGTGTAGACGCTCCATGCAAAACAGTGGAAGACCTGACGAGTGGTGTTGTCATGGCTCAGGTTCTGCAGAAAATGTGAGACACCCACACACCCCTCATACACTTCTCCAATTCTGACTTATGTAAACTCCCTCTCCTCTTTGCTCTCGTCCTCAGAGACGTGGTGTACTTTAATGACAGCTGGCTCAGCCGGATCAAGTCTGAAGTGGGTGATAACTGGAGGTTAAAGGTGAGTAACCACCTCAGGGTTTGTTGTTACAATGATTAGTGTGAGTGGAGAAAGTGTGGTGATGGGTTCAATGCTCGTGTTCTCTTTATCACACTGTGTTATTTCTTTTCTCTTTTTCAGATCAGTAATCTCAAGAAAATATTAAAAGGGATTTTGGATTATAATCATGAGGTGGTAACACTTTCAGGCTTCCTATAACTATTCCAGATATGTTACAATCTTCCAGCAACAGGATGAGTGCACACACAATTCATTAAATACCCCCCCTTCTGCTCTTCTTTTCTCTCTTCCTTTGTCTCTCTCTCTCTCTCTCTCTCTCTCTCTCTGCTCTGTCCCTCCTATTCTCTCTCTCTCTTATTCTGTCCTCTGTGTCTCTCTTTATTCCTGCTCTGTCTCTCTTCTCCCTCTTTTTCTCCATATCTTTGTGTCTGGTTCTTCTTTCTTTGTCTGTCATCTCTCTCTCTCTCTCTGTCCTCTTTCCTTTTTTTCCCTGAGTCTTCTTTTTTCCATCTCTTTTCGGATGTGTCTCTTTTCCACTCTGTCTATCTTTTCCCCTCTCTCTCTCTCTCTCTTTCTCTCTCTCTCTCTCTCTCTCTCTCTCTCTCTCTCTCTCTCTCTCTCTCTCTCTCTAGATCTTGGGACAGCAGATTAATGACTTCACGCTGCCTGATGTGAATTTGATTGGGGAGCACTCTGACGCAGCTGAGCTCGGCCGAATGCTGCAGCTCATACTCGGCTGTGCCGTCAACTGCGAACAGAAGCAAGGTGTGTGTGTGTGTGTGTGTGTGTGTGTGTGTGTGTGTGTGTGTGTGTGAGAGAGAGAGAGTGAAGACTTTGGCTTCAACCCTAAATCTTTTTTCCCCATATTTCCAATGATTTGAACAGTATACAAAGTGTGAAATTAGTTAAGCTTGATACCCAGAATGTAAACACACTCTGCATTTAACCCTGACTTTTCTAGAGTACATCCAGACCATCATGATGATGGAAGAATCCGTGCAACACGTCGTCATGACGGCAATTCAGGAGGTAATCTTAACACCTGCCCACCACACTCCACACTGACCTTGTACTGACTAATGCCAGTGCTCTCTGGCTCCAAACTGAATTCATCCTGTGTTTTGTAGCTCATGAGCAAAGAGACTCCAGTTTCAGCAGGAAATGACTCATATGCTGACCTGGACAGACAGGTGGGTATTTCTCTGATTTTGTTGTTTTCTTGACAAATATTTTCCTTCTTTCATTTTTTCTTATTCCTAGACCCCAAAATTTGGAACGATCTAGCCAACTGGATCTGTTCTCCTTCTGTCTCATTCTTTGGAAGCTAGATGATTTTTCAGCAGTTTCACGCTTGATCTTTTAGTTCGATTCTGTCTCTAAAAGAGAAGAAGGAAATAAAGTGATCTTGAAGGTGGGGGGGCTAGAATTACATTGTAAGAGGTCCAAGCAGTGGTACTTGTGGTTCACCTTTTTTATTAGGATTTTTTTTATAGACTGTTTGCTATTAGTAATCATAAATGCTACAGAACCTGTGGTACAGTAATATAAAAATATATGCATGAACCCTTAGTTTAAGCATGAATGCAAATACATGCCTTTTAATGCTTTAAATAACCATTTTTGTGTATAATTGCTTCTTTGTATTTTGCAATGCTGCATTATTGAGCACTTGAACCCTGATGCTTGCTGCTCCATACTACAGTATATCGCCAGAAAGTGACATCTGTTTGTTTATCTGGTTTACACTCTCAGCTAAAGAAGACTGTGGAGGACCTGAACGATGCTCTCACGTCTAAAGAAGAGATCGCTCAGCGCTGCCATGAGCTGGACATGCAGGTAAGCATCTCTGCTCAGTAAACACTGTCAGCCTCCGTTCGATGTCGTATTGAATGGCTTTGCTTTTTAAATTTTGAATATGCTTCCTTTTTAATTGCTTCTTTTAATTCCTAATTTTAAGTTCTAAGAAATAACACAAGCATTTATCATCTATATCCACTGCCGATCTGTCAGCCTTGAGGTATTCTGAGTCGAAATTCCACAAATTATGATTATTCAACATGTATACTTTGTGATAGTCTAGAATGATTGACAGCTGCTTTAAAGTTTTTGAACTCAACCCTATTTACTCACCACCTGGAAGCATCGACTATTTCCAATTTCATATTAGTCATCATATTTCCACATTGGTCATAAATCCTCATTGTTTTTCCCCCCAAGGGGAATGGGGAACATTATTGTATTATTTTATACAGAATTGTTTATTTCGCTAAGCTAACATTTTAAGAGTTACAGCTAACAGTTCAAGAATTCTCAATTTGGTTCTATTATTGTGCTTCGGTGATTTCAGTTTATGAACATGTATGAAGGTTGTGTTCAGGCCTAAATATAATATAACTTCCATTTTTTTATATTGTAGTATACAGACGCTCCCCGACTTACGTTCATCCGTTTTACTGGGTTTTTATTTATTTTTTTTTGTTTGTTTGCTCGTTTTTTTTCAAAAAAAAAAAAAGTCAAATTTTGAGTTTAGACGTACCTACGTAGTACGCTGACGTAATGACGCTGCATTCATTGTTTACAGTTTACAAACTACAAGTCTCATACACAGAGATGAATTAACTATCTGCTCAGATCGGCACAATCTATTATGCATACTCAGTTAAGAAAAGAGAGTTGTAATATGAATGAAACCACGAATGCACAAATTACAGAGCAATTACAGATATTTATTATCTTTTAGCAGAATCCTAAGAGTGTATACTTATTTTTATATTAATATTCATTAGGATTTGTACTTGTTCTTTGTATGCATCTTGAATAAAGTTTACTTACTTACACAAAAGAAAGAATGCTCCTCTTTGTTGGGATTTAAATCAGTGCAGGCTGTGTTCTAAACGAGTTCAACGGCACCCTTGTGCACTTGAAAGACCGGAAGTCTGTATAACCCACAGCAAGTAGACTACTTTTGCAAGTACACTAATTTCGGTATTGAGCGCTTCACATATTGTAAGCGTTGATTGGCTGTTTTAAGCTTCATGTACAGTAACTCGGTATAAATAAGTGACTTATTTGAAATTAATGTTGATATTATTTGGTATATTTGAAATTGTTTTACAATGTTATGTTTATAATAATTGATTTAGGGGTGTTTTATGAGATATGGTAATGGTATTTATGGATGTATAGCACAGTATGAGCGTCACATGCCACACTGTAACAACTTACGTTCACTTTAAACTTACGTTCGACCGTCCGGAACCAATTAAAAACGTAAGTCGGGGAGCGTCTGTATTTGTACTTTCCCTTATATAAACTTTTTAGTTTACATCTTCACTAAAATAGGGAGTGACACAGGTGCGAATTTTTCCATCCCTCTCCCATCCCAATCTTGAAAGAACATACAGTGGAGCCTCGATACTCGATCATAATTTGTTCCAGATGGCTGGTCGAATTCCGATTTGGTCAAATTCCGAATCCACTTTTCCCATTACAAATAATGTAAATGGTCTTAATCTTCACCGTCGTCTTTTGAACAGAAGTTAACAGTACAATAACTCGTATCATAGGTTCACAAATTAAGTGAAATAATTTTTAAATACAGTACACTATGTTATGGTCTGTGTTGTGAGAGACTCTGGTTTTGGCGTCTCTCTCTCTCTCTCTCTATCTCTCTCTCTTCACGTTGAAGAGGGACGTGGCTGTCACACGTGGGTGGAGCGCTAAACATGCACATGTGATTCCACTTAATCACGGGCTATGAAGACTAGCAGCACTCCTCCCAGTGCTAGAAGATTGTCCCTCTTCCCCGTGATCTCTCTGGCTCTCGGCTCTGTGCTCCACCAGTTCCCGCTTTAGTTTGATTTCCGTGTTTCTCCGCATCTCTGAGTGACCTATGATTTCCCCGTGTTCTAGTGCCTTCCCTGTGAACAATAAAGCGCATCCGTTTCCATCTCCACTCTGTGTCTTGCATTTTTGGGTCTGGCTGAATGTTCCTGGCATCATGGAAGGGCTAGAAGATCCTGTGACGCTCAATTAAAGCGGGAACTGGTGGAGCACAGAGCTGAGAGCCAAAGAGATCACAGGGAAAAGGGACAATCTAGTCTTTATAGCCCATGATTAAGTGGAATCAGGTGTGTGTGTGTTTAGCGCTCCACCCGCGTGTGACAGCCACGCCCCTCTCCAACGCACAGAGAGAGAGACAGAAAGCCGCCAAAACCGGAGTCTCTCACAACACAGACCATAACACACTAAAATAAAAACCACGATCGAATTCCGATTTGTTCGACCTCTAAAACATTTGAGTACCGAGGCTCCACTGTATTTATATCTATTGTTATTCTGACTCTCCTCGAGCCTACATTTTTTCACTCATCACATTGAGTAATGAAATTAACTCCCAGTTGACGGATGTTGCACAGGAATCCTGCGACCAGGAAAAAAGGGTAGCCTTTTAGTTATATCATTTTAGTGCCATCTTTATCCCCACCACCACCCACCCACCTTGTGGTGACTGTAAACCTCTGCATATATGCATACTATAATTTCTGACTTCGAGGTGGCGTTTAGTAAATGTGCTATGCCTATGCTATGAATGATACATGATGTACAACTTTGGACTACATATAATGTAAACCTGCTCTAAACGTTGCTTGGGATTTTTCCTTTGTGGTTTTGTTTGGAGTTGTCCAGCCCTATGTATATTATGGATGCAGTGGATAAAGATTAGAATGTTGTAGATTCTCTGTAAGGCTTTTAGTTTTAAGTACCTGTGGCTACAGACGTGCTGCACATTTCTACTTTCAGCTAGATTTGTAATTTCAGTTTGTTCTGACAGTAGGTCCTGGACATGTCAATTTAGCACAGCGCATCTCTCTCGAGCTCTGTGTCGCATCTCAGCCTTGTGTAAAAGTTCAGGAAATGTTTTTCCCACATGTTTGTTTCTTTGTTTTCTTCTTGTTTCCTCCCCTCTACCTTTCTCTCCCCTTTTTTCCTGACCCTCTGCCTTGCTTTGAAGGCGTACCTCATCCAAGAGGAGCGTGATAGGCTGAGATTAGAGTTTATTGAACTAGAGGAGAGGGTAATGTTCTTCCCTTTTTTTTCTCTCCTCCTGCCTTGTCACTCACCTATGAGCTAGAGCTGGCACCTCGCTTCATGTAACATCCCTCAGTAGCAGGCAAACTCTTCAACGTGTGTGTGTGGGGGGGTTGCTTTTTAGTGCTGCTAATGTCACCTCACAATCTAAATCTCACCGTCACCTGTGTGCCAATGCCGCTGAGTTTTCATGGCGGTAGCAGACTGTGCTTACCCATGACTTTTTGCAGTGATCATGGGTATCATGGAACACTAAATATTTTTATTATTATTATTTCTTATTTTGGCTTTCAGAATAAATTTTTTTATGCTGTAAAATATTTTTTTACTGACTTTGGATTCCGAACATCATAAAACTTGGACACTTGTGACTCCTCCTATAAATAAATGTGTTTCTTGTTTGTTTAAAATAAACAGCAACAGCATTTTTAAATGTGAACTTGTCTTCCCTAAACCATTAGAATTTTGTATTCTGAAATTTCCCGTCAGTTTAAAGTGGAATTCGTGTCCCGGTTGATAAAGGTGTGATGTAAAGCTCATTATCATCACTGCCACGTTCCGAGTTCATCACATCCACGATAATCTGCATGAACCCCAACTGACGTCTTCTTCCCACCCCCACCACCTCCTTCACATTTTGTGCTTGCTTTTTGTTTTAGGATTAATCCCAAAATTGTTTATATTATGACATGGTGTATCTGTACATGTCCAGTTTATACTGTCAGAGTTAACGTGGTGTCAGTTCAGACGGAATGATTGACTCTTTTATATAAATATTACACGATATGCGACTTTAATACTGTCTGACTGATTCTTTGTTTCTCTTTCCTTCTGTTTCTCCCTCTGTTTCTCTCTGTCTGTCTCTCTCTCTCTCTCTCTCTCCCTCTCTCTCCATTTGTCTGTCTGTCTCTTTCTTCTTTTCTCTCTTTCCATGTATCACTGTCTGTCCATCTCTTTCTATCTCATTGTCTACATGTCTCTCTCTGTTTCTTGTTCTGTATTACGTTCTTTCTTTTTCTCTTTATTTCACTGCCTATCTCTCTTTCTCTGTCTCACTGTCTTCATCTTTTTTTTCTGTTTTTATTCTGTCTTGCACCCTCCCTCTCTGTGTCTCTCTGCCTCTATCACTCTGATGCTCTCTCTGTCTTGCCCCTCCCCCAGGTGGCGGCTCTACAGGAAGAGAAGACCAGCTTGCTGGCTGAGAATCAAGTCCTGCACGAACGCCTGAACCAGTCCGACGCCATCGAGGATATGAACAGTCCAGCCGGGAGGCGGCATCTCCAGCTACAGGCACAGCTGGAGCAGCTGCAGGAGGAGACGTTTCGGTGAGAGACTGAGATGAAAGTTTGAGTTGGAGCATCATAATTTTTCTCCAAGTTGTTACCTCCTGCGACTGGGAAATGAGTTGTTTTTATCGAAACGTACAGTAGATTAAATTACGCAAATAATACGCCACATGGCCGTTGTCTACAGGCTTCACCCCTGACTGACATCTGGCATACACGTTGGTGTATGTAGATCAATCAAGAGATGTGCGCAGTTTGATTGCTTCCGACCGCCTTGCCCACTTTGGCTAACGCTAATGTGGCTTGTTGCGACAGGATGAGCGAGTCGGGTCCCTCTCACCTGAGCCTGGAGTGTCAGGTTCTTCCCTTCAAGTTGGCTCCTCAGGGCCTCAGCCTCATTCACACCCTGCCCCAGGGGAGGTAACTACTACTAACACGGGCACAGAGGGACACAGGCACAGGGTGTAGACACCCACCCTCTCACTGGGGCACTTCAAGGTGGGGTGGGTGATCGAGCTAATGTGACTTTTTTTTGCCACTTTGGTCACAGCTTGTTCACATTTCTTCAAATATATATTTCACCAATTTTTATTTATTTATTTTCGTAAAGTGGAGGCGAAGAAATGTTTCCCTCTGAATTCATTTTTGTCTTTGTGTCTGTCAGACTCGAGGCCGCTAAAGATGACTACCGTATCCGTTGTGAGGAACTGGAGAAAGAGCTCCTGGAGGTCAAAGGTCAAAACGAGGAGCTGACGTCTCTGGCTGATGAAGCACAGTCACTCAAAGACGAAATGGACGTCCTGAGGTGAGACATCAACCTGGATTCTGAAGTCATGACTCCTGGACTGATCACATGGGTCACTATTGCTCAGCTGTCTGTCATTCTTACTATTCTGTGTGTCTATTTTCTACATCTGTCTTCAGGGTCTGTCTGTCTTTGTGTTTCTTTTCTGTATTTGTCTGTGTATCTGTGTTTCTGTTTCTTTTTTTTAACCTGTGTGTCTCCTGTCTATGTCTGTCTACTTGTCTGTCTTTCTGTTTCTTTTGTGAGTCTATCTGTCTATTCTTCTGTCTTTATTCCTGGTTTTTCTGTCTGTGTGCCTTTATATATGTTTATCTGACCCTTTTGTAAGTCTGTCTGCATGTCTGTTCTTTTTCTTTGTCTGTTTTTTCTCTCCATCTCTTTCTCTGTCCATCCTTTCATTCCTTCATATTAGTTTTCCCTCATTGTGTTTTTGTGTATTTCCTCCTGTCTGTCTCTCTCATGTCGGCATAGTGTGTGTGTCTCTCGTCCCCCAGACACTCGTCTGATAAGGTGGCAAAATTGGAGGCGCAGGTGGAGTCGTATAAGAAGAAGCTTGAGGATTTGGGAGATCTGCGCAGGCAAGTGAAGCTGTTGGAGGAGAAGAACACCAGCTACATGCAGAATACAGTCAGCCTAGAGGAGGAGCTACGCAAAGCTAACACTGCCCGCTCCCAGCTGGAGACCTACAAGAGACAGGTACACACATACACACACTTCACAAACCATGTCCTTGAGTTTGATTTATCCTCAATCACACCCAGCATGCGCCACCTGTCTTCAGTTAACAATGTCGGGTCCTGCAGGTGGTCGAGCTCCAGAACCGGTTGTCCGAGGAATCCAAGAAAGCAGACAAGATGGAGTTTGAGAGCAAGCGCCTGAAGGAGAAGGTGGACTCACTGCAGAAGGAGAAAGATGTAAGGCACTTCTCTAAACATTTCAGGGGAGAATCTGTGGCAATGAAGTCGATGGTTATCAGTCCAAGTGAAATAAGAAAACTCAAGGTAATAGGTGTGTGTGAACGTACATGTACAGAATACATGCTGCCCTGAGGGAGTTCAGTGGCCACAGCACTGGCTTTACCCTGGAAATGATAATAAATGCATTTGTGAGTCAGGAAGCACCTGTAGAGATGCGCTGATTACAGCAATTACATCTCAACGTGCTGTGAGACGAAGCGCTGTGTCAGGAACGGGTAGCACATGCACTTTTGTTTTCTGGCTTTTCTTCCTTGTTTTGCTTCGACTGCTCTATTGAGCCACATCCTGTGCTGTTATCTCTCGCTCTCTCTCTGTCTCTCTCACTCTCACACACAAACACATTGTTTTGTTTTTGTTTCATTTTTATTTTCATTGTTTCTTAATTTACTTTTTAAACCATTGAGAGAACGGGAGAAATAGCGGGCGGGAAAGGAGGAGGGAGGGAGAGAGAGAGAGAGAGAGAGAGAGGGAGTGAGAGAGAGAGAGAGAGAACACCAATTAATTTGCAAGCATTTTAGGTGTATTTCAGTGCAGTATTAGTCAAAAGTTGGAACATTCCTTTGAATACAGTTTTTGTCAAATTAAAACTGTGTGTGCACAGCGGATGAGGACGGAGCGCGACTCTCTAAAGGAGACAATTGAAGAGTTACGGTGTGTTCAGGCCCAGGAGGGTCAGCTTACCTCAGGTCAGAAACTCTTTAAACTGCATTATTTGTGCATGTGTTTGTTTGTGTTTGTTGGTGTTTACTGTATGTTTAATATGTCACTAGGTCTTGTTCCACTGGGCAGCAGCGAGGCTTCGGATTCACTCGCAGCAGAAATCGTGACCCCAGAGATCCGGTATGTTCTACCACAAGGAAACGCCTTATACAATAAACCACACACACACAATGACTTCTCCGTATTTGCCTGATTTTCCCAGTGCATGTTCCCTCTTTTTAAAGGGGAAGTCATGGACTCTGGAACTTTGTTCATATTGGCATTCTAAACAAATACACGCCTCCCCTTCAGTAGCTCTGCTCCCACAATTAATATGCACACACTGTGAAAAAACAAGAACACCCCCATTTCCTGTTCTTGTTCCTGTACTCAGTCCAATATACAAGCACAAGCACTCCCATATTGCTGATTTGTTGGAAGAGTGATGTGTGGTTCACCCCAAGTCACTTTTTTTTTGGGTTCCTGTTAACAGAGTCAGCTCTCTGAGACAAGATACTCACACCAATATATTGGATTCTGATCTGTATCTTTATTCTTGTGCTTGAATCGTGTGTGTGTGTGTATGTGTTTGTGTGTAGGGAGAGGTTAATTCGTCTACAGCACGAGAACAAGATGCTGAAGCTGAATCAAGAGGGATCAGACAATGAGCAGATCGCGCTCCTTAAAAGTCTTCTGGAAGACGCAAACGCAAGGAAAAATGAGCTAGAGACGGAGAACAGGTCTCTCTCACGTGTGCTCTCTCTCTCTCTCTCTCTCTCTCTCTCTCTCTCTCTCTCTTTCTCTCTCTTTGACATGTATGATTGGTACAGTAGTAACTATAATTCCTGGTGCAACAGAACAATAATTACCGAGAGGAATAAAATAAACTCTGTTTAATAATTATTACCCTGGGTACACACTGGGGCACAATGTTTACAATCTCCACGATTTCATAAAAACATGAGGAGCATTGGGGGGTGGGGGTGGGGTGGGGGTGGTATTGAATTGTGATGATCCTGAGGGAAATTGGTGGAATCCTGATAATCTTTGGGGGAACTTGGTGGATTATTGTTGGTCTTGAGAGAGCGCGGTGGAATCGTGGTGATCCTGAAGGAACCCGGTTGAATTGTGGTGATTGGGCTAATCGTGGCATAATTTTGAATTTTCAAAAATTTTGCCACGATTATTACAATGTATTAGTATTTCTTGAATCATGATAGAACGTGGGATGCATGGTAGGGCACCATGATGCTTAACAGAGCGTAACAGACCTTGATGGACATCATAGGGAAACTTCATAAACATCTTTTAGATTCAAGCTGCCTGTTTTATTATAGCCCATTCCTGCTCCAAGTGTGCTTATAAATTGTGGCTATATATAATAAAATGGGGAGATTGCCATCATTGTGCTCCAGTGTAAACCCAGGGTAAGGGATAAGGAACTGATGTGAAATAAAAACCAAGGAGACTATCCTAAAGCTTTACAGCAGAGGCTGCAGCAATCTGCCTGTAGATCTCCTGCTCCATCCTTCCCCCACTCGGGATCAAGACTTATAGATACTTGACCTCATTCCAGACCTGGAGGGTGCATTCCACTCTCTTCTGACTGAGAACCATGACCTCTGAGATGAAGGTGCTGATTCGGCTTTACACTTGGCTGTGAATTGCTCTCATGAGAACTTGAGGTCCCAGACTGATGAAGCCAAAAGGACAATGAGATTCAATGGCCACCAAACCAGATTATGAACAGAATTAGTGACGAAGGACAGCCTTGGCGGACTCCGCCCCTCACCGGAAACGAATTTGATCTGTTGTTACCAATGTGGACCAAGTTCAAGCTCCAGTGATACAGAGACCAAACTGCCTGTAACAACGTGTACACCCTACTCCCGAAGTACGCACCACAAGACAGGGGGGGACATGGTCGAAAGCCTTCTCTAAATCCACAAAACACATGTGGACAGATTGGGCAAACTCCCATGCACCCGCTAGGATCCTGGGGAGCGTACAAAGTTGGTCGAGAGCTCCATGACCAGAATGAAAACCACATTGTTCCTCCCGAATCCGAGGTTCAACTACCGGGTGGATCCTCCTCTCCAGCACCCCTGAATAGACTTTCCTGTTTAATTGGAATAATTGTAACACACTCGCCAGTCTCCCTTTTTAAAAAGGGGGGGCTGGCATCCCGGTTTGCCAATCCAGAGGTACGGTGCCTGATGACCACGTGATGTTGCAGAGACATGTCAACCAAGACAGTCCTACAACATCCAGAGCCCTGACATATTCAAGGCAGATCTCATTCACTTTGGGAGTCCAACCACCATGGGGCTTTTTGACTACCTTAACGACCTCAGCTCCAGTGATGGGTGGACCCCCACACAAACCCCCAGGGTCTTCCTCCTCCACGGAGGATTGAGGTGGGATTGAGGAGGTCCTCGAAGTATTCCTTCCACCTCCCAACAACATCCCAGCTAAGGTGAGCACCCCACTTCCACGGTAAAGAGTATTTGTTGAGAACTGCTTACTACTACTATTACTGCTAGGCTGTACCTACCAGTCACGCTATTGTTGCCCATATGGGTGTTGAAGTCTCCCAGGACAGCGAATGAGTTCCTAGGGGTTCTTGAACACATCCCCTAAAGACTGCAAGAAATGTGGGTACTCTGTTTCTGCTTATGCATCAAATGACTGTTTAATCAGAGCCTGTAACCCCACCCGAGGACTGAGGGAAGCTACCCTTTCGTCAACTGGGGAGAACTCCAAGTGTGTGCACCGAGATAGGGGGCAACAAGGATGCCCACACCGCCTCTCCCCATGAGCAACTTCAGAATAGAATAAGGTCCAGTACCTCTCGAGATGATTCGAGAGCTCAAGCTATGCATTGAGGTGAGTCCCGACTATATTTAGTTGGTATCGCTCCGGCTGCTGACCCACCAGAGAGTTGACCATTCCATGTCCCAAGAGTCAGAATATGTAGCCAAGGATCGGTCCGACAGCACCCATATCTTCGGCTGCCCCCCAACTCGCATCGCACCCAACCCCTTTAGCCCCTTCCATTGGTGGTGGGTCCATGGGAGTGCAGACCCATTTCTCCTTTTTAGACTGGGCAGAAGCCCGACCACCAGATGCTCGCCTTCGAGCCCTTCCTCCAGGCCGGAGACAGACGGACGGACCCAGTTCCGGGCCCGGGCAAGGGAAACTGTGTCCTTTTATATTTATCTATAGGGGGTTTTGAACCGACCTTCACCTAGAACCTGTTTGCCTTAGGTGTGCCTACCAGGAGAATAATACCCTTGACAACCCTAGCTCCTAGGATCATTAGGACACACAATCCCTCCACTACAATAAAGTGGCGATTCAACGAGTGGATGTTATTTTACTATACTTGAGGGTGACAAATCATATTTTATTTATAATACCTGCATATGCTCTCTCTCTCTCTCAGGTTGGTGAATCAGAAGCTCTTGGCCGGTCAGAGTCAGGTGGAAGAGCTGCAGAAGAGTTTACAGGAGCAAGGATCAAAAGCGGACGACGTGAGTGACCCTCCTGATCACCAGTCATACTCTATATCTGATATCCCCAACCATGATCCTAGTGGAGCCCTACCCTACACATTTCAGTGTTTTCCTTGCTCTATCACAGCTAGCTAAAGTCATGAAGACCTAGTAATTAGTTAATAAGTTAAATTAGGTGTGTTTAAAACAAGGTAAAAACTAAAATGTGCAAGGTATGGGTCCTTTAGAAACAGGGCTGAGACCCCCTACTCCATACCGTGTGTGTGTGTGTGTGTGTGTGTGTGTGTGTGTTACACTGTTTATTCTGTTTAAGGGTCAAAGGTCATTTGTCCCTTCATAAACATCTCACTTTGATGTTTAGTTTGATTCTGTCTTTACTTCATCCATTCCACATCTAAACCACCCCCCTAGTTCTCTCATTGAAGACAGGTCTGTTTCAACCTGCTCTTTCTTACTGTCTCAGGCTCCCCCTTCCCATTCTCAGGTGATTGTAAGTATGTAGGCAGTTTGCTTGTTCTCTTTTCTCTGTCTCATGCTTCGTTGTCCAGACAGCATGCTGATGCTGGGCCATGCCCATCAACACTGAACATTTATTGCTTCAGGCTGCGATCATGAAGCATAGACATTTGGCATTTCCGAACCCATTTTCTGGTGTATGTTACAGGATGCTGCAGTGTGCTGTCTAGTCCAAGGCTTTAGGTCTGGAAGCCAAATTGGCTAAAAACCTAGTCGCTAAGGGTGTAAATTCTTGGTGACTGGGCAAATTCAGTCTGGATCGGGGGTGGGTTTTTTGTTTTTGTTTTTTTTATATTTCTGCGAAATATCCAAGGTAGCTATGGCTCAGTTCTGTAAGGGATTTTTTTTCTTACTGATCCTAGTACGTTACACATCTCCATCCATTCCCACCAATCCGATATATTTAACGATTCTAGGTAAAAACGGCACAGGTATAAATGGCACAGGTTAAAAAAAGGCACAATTGCAAATTTAGGAAAAAAATGGCACACTTGATTTTTTTTTTTTAAAGCATTTTTTGTATCAAATAATTTGGACTGCATGTAATTAATGATCACACTTTATTTTCTTTTCACACCTTATTTTGCATCCTTTTTATCACCAGTCCTGAGTGATGAAATATTGTCCCAAAAAACAACACAAATTCATAACATTTGTTTTTGAACATTTATTAACATAAAATAAATGAAAATATATACAACATAACAATATAATACAATATATCCATCCATCCTTTTCCTTATCATACACAGGTGTAATCGTGTCCTTTAGTATCCAGTTCACATTTACATATTGTCACACACACTTGACACTAGTAACGGCTATTACGCCCAGCACCTCGCAAGAACTGTCCCATGGTCTTGTGGCCTTCAATGTAATTCTGGCAGAGGTTCCTCAGTCTTTTGTTGCTCAACGTAGATGTGCTTCCTCTTCTTAGCGGGATGTTGTCCGACGTTATCTCTGGCGATCACTGTAGCAACGGTAGCTTCTTCCTGCTGAATGGCGATACATTTCCACACTGATGGGTGATGATGGCCCATAAGGTGGTAGAAGCGACAGTTCCACCCTTCACACTGGTTGTTGGTCTGTGGGCACTTGTCGCAGGTTCAGAGCCGGAATTCCTGGTTGGCAGTTGTTCCTCCTTCTGGGTAGAAAAGTGCCAGTGACATAGGTGTTGTCAAAGTACATCATCAGGGGAAGGGCTTCTGGAGGACACGAATCCCTGAGGTGCTCCATTCCATCAGGGACATCATTGACTGGCAGCATGGCTAGGGCGTTAGGCTCTCCACAGAACTGTCAAAGGTTCTCATCGTTGCGATATTGGTTGGTCAGGCCTAGCTCCTGAACCTTCCTCCATGTGCTCTGGGTCAGGTGGTAGAAGCATCACTGGGTGTTGGTGTCAGGCCCAAGAACTTGAGCTATGGCTTGGATGATTGATTGCTCGAAGTCAACAATCACTGTGCTGGGGTCAGGAAACTGGTCCAACTCATTGCGGTGGTCCAGGACAGCTTGCAGCAACTACTCATATGTCTCCTGGGTCTTGCATTGTAGCAGGACATATACTGTAGACAAGTGTTTCCCAACCCCTGTTCCACGGCACATTAGTGTGCCGTGAGAAATCATCAGGTATACCGCGGAAGATTAATCAATTTCACTTAGCGTGTAGTAACAGTGCTGTTCTGCTAGAGGGCAGTATCATTTTTGTTCCGTGGTGTGCCTCCTGATTTTTCTAATGTAAAAGGTGTGCCTTGGCCCAAAAAGGTTGGGAAACACTGCTGTAGACACTGTAATGTCACCAAGGGGCACTGGAGGAATCCAGCTGGTGCCATGGCAAAATTACCATCCATCATCCAGATGTCTGAAGCACATAGAAGTCACATGGCATTGTCAGTGGCAAAGGCAACAATCCTAGCATCACTGTCAGGGCCATTATCAAAGAAGAGGAGGGTTGTGGCTCTGGCTCACTGGTTCTTGTCCACTCACCCTCTAGCTGAAGATCTCGCACGCAAGCTGGCTCTGCTGGCATAGTCTTGCTGCGCTGGTTTTGTAGAGTTCTCTTGATTATGTCTTGTTCTGGAAGGAGGGAGCGTTTCTTCACTTGGCTCTGTGACAGCCTCAGCATAGATGACTGTATATTTTTAATTTATTTTATGTTAATAAATGTTAAATAACAAATGTTATGAATTTGTGTTGTTTTTGGGACAATATTTCATCACTGTGGACTGGTGATAAAAAGGTTGCAAAATAAGGTGTGAAAAGAAAATAGTGTGATCAATTACATGCAGTACAAATTATTTGATACAAAAAATGCTTTTAAAAAATCAAGTGTACCGTTTTTTCCTAGATTTGAAATTGTGCCTTTTTTTTTTTAACCTGTGCCATTTATACATGTGCCATTTTTACCGGACACCATATTGAACACCACATATGAAGCACATTTAACCTGATGTGATCATGTAGTGCCCTTCAGTCCAGTAACTCTTCCTCCTCCCAGTGACATCAGGAGTGTCTGAGGCAATAAAAGACTTTGATTTTGACATGTTGGAATTAGATGGGTGCCAGCCTCCCAGCAGTCTTAATATTAAGCAGTTCAGAAAATGACTGAATGTTGGTATTATAGTGCCAAACCAGCCAAACCAACCGGGACTTTTATTTTTAAATTCTACTGGATAACATGTTTTTCATATTAAATTTTATCATTAAACATTAACTTTTACATTAAATTTTACATTAACTTTAATTTTATATATATATATATATAAAATAAACAAAAGCATTAAATTTTCTCTTCTAAAATAAATGGGAGAGATAGAAAGAGACAGGTGAGCAGCAGAAATCCTATGACCATATGACCAAGTTGTAATTCAATAGCTAACAACCGCTAATGAGGCCATTACCGCTACCACGTGGAAACCAGGTTTTTGCCAATTTCTGCATAAATCAATTGAAAAATTGATAATTCAAACTTCATTTTATTTAATTGAAAATAAACTCCCTGAAATGCAGTATGACCTCGTTTGTCTCTCTTGGGGAACACCGTTAAACGCTACATAATATGGATCGACAGCACTGAAATGAGAGAATGTTCCCTGTGCTGCCCTCTGTTGGGGAGTGCATTCAACAGTACAGTATATTATACTGTATAAGGTTATTATATGTATAATTAATATTATTATACAATTATTATATAATTAATAGTATATTATATGGGTCATTGTAGCAATAACTTCCGGCTCCAATAGAGGGCACTGCTGAGTTATAAAATTCGTGTATATGTTTGTAATTTTTTTCCTTTTCATATCCTGTACTGTATTAATCGTGCATTCCTGTCTCTTGCAGTCGGTTCTTCTGAAGCGGAAGTGCGAGGAACATTTGTGAGTCGTTTTCTTGTACACTTTTCTGTCAGTTCTCACTTTCGAAAGCAAATATTTTCATCTGCTCGGTTTTTGTTTGTTTGTTTTTTTGCCTTTGATAATTTAGAGATAAATTGAGGGACGCATCGAACGAGCTGCAGAAAAAGAGCGCCATCATCGAAGAACTGGAGCCCAAATATAATGCCAATGGTAAGTTGTGCTGTTTTTGTTTTTTGTTTGTTTTGTTATGTAAAATATACAAAAGGTATACTAGACCATTATTCTCCTCAGACTCGATGTACCATGCGTTCACCCAGTGTAGGCTGAGATAGGCTCTCGTCGCCCTGTGTCCATAGTAGGATTGGTGAGGGAGTGAATGAGTAAGAATAAAGAGCGTTATCTACCTCATAAACGTGGGATAAAGCTTGAGTGAAAATGGCAGTCAAAAAAAACCCTCCGAAAGCCCTCCGATCATTTAATTTAAAAGTTTGAGAACAATGTTGTAATGGAGCATAGGTGTTTGTTATGCTTTAAATCTAAAAATAAACCAGCTAAATATAATTTGTTTGTTTTTATGTTCCCGTGTAGTGTATATACTAAAACCATGTTCACTTTTTGCTAGGTGGCTATCCCTGCATAGTAAGTTATACTATACAGTCGGCCCCCTACTTACGAAATTATTCTGTTCCAGTGCCCTTTTCGTAATGCGGGAGTTTCGTAAGTAGGGGGCACATTTTACATGTAAAACATCTGATTCGTTCCAAGGCTCCCAAGACTACCCCATAAACCCTTTAAAAATGATAAAAGTACACCAATTTTGTATGAAATATATGTTTAAAGTAAAATTATTTATTAAACCGTTTAAACATTTTATTAACATATTAAACAATTTTATTAACTTATTTATTAATTAAACCATTATTAAACATACACACACACACCTGCCTCTCTATCTCTCTTTCTCTCTCTCTCTCTCACACACACACACACACACACACACACACACAATACAGTACGAATTGAATGTTTATTGTATACACATAAAATGTTTCTTGTGGTGCTGCGGGCCATGCCCACAAGCAGGACGCCGGAGCATTTTAAGATGTGGAATTCAAAACGCATTCCCTGCTTGACAGATCAGAGGTCCAAACTCAATTTTAACTTGATTCCTTGAGGGATCGGCGGTCCAGATGAGCCGCTGCTTTTATTAAACATTTACTGAAATAAACAGCTTAAAAAAACTAAACTAAAGAGTTAAGCCTCTTTCTATCTCTCTCTCTCTCTCTCTCTCTCTCTCTCTCTTTCTCTCTCTCTCTCACACACACACACACACACACGCAACAGCTGACGGAACAATTCAATTAAAAATTTAAATGGACGGGATGTTTTATTTAAAGCAGAATTACAGTACCTTTTTGAAAGATCAGAGGGCCTCATTCAATATTAATTTGCTTTCTTGCGAGATCAGAGGTCTTCTCCCACGGAGCACTCTGTTTTAATATCGCGCCAAAATAATCGCCTCCGTCATTGTATTTCCACTTTAAGGTTTCCTCCTGGTTCAATTTCGTCCCGATTGTAGCGGGGGTTTGGCGATAACAAAATATAACGCTGCATGATCAATCTCAAAACAAGCAAGTGAGAAATTTTGATTGGCGCTTTTGAATGGCGCATTTCGTAAGAGGAGGTTGTTTTCGTATCCCGGAGACATGAAAAATGTTTTTCGTAAGCTAGAATTTTTGTACCCAGGAGGTCTCGTAAGTAGGGGGCTGACTGTAGTAGTATTTAGCAATATCCACCTTGCATGAGGTGAATGATTTTTGATTCTTTAGGAAATAAAGGCGGTAGGAAACCATGAGCCCTTAACCAGCGTTCCTCAGTGTTCATGCTGCACTCAGAAATCCCGTGATGTAGTGTTCTGAGGGACGGAAACTGAAAAACTTTAAGAGTACGGCATTATGAAGACCTGTAAACACAAAATCACCAAAAGACAGAATTCCAATGAAGGAAGTGTCACATCCAGATAAGCTTCCTCCAGACTCTTCGGTGAATTTTTGTTTGATTTCAGCTCAGAGACTCGAGGAACTGGAGGAAGCTCTGAAGAAGAAGGATGATGAGATGAAACAGATGGAAGAGAGATATAAGAAATACCTGGAAAAAGCAAAGAGTGTAAGATAAACCATCGAGACTGTGGAATGATTGGGGGGGGGGTCTGGTAATGTGCTGATGTGTGTATTGTTTGTATTTTCAGGTCATTCGGACTTTGGACCCTAAACAGAATCAGGGTTCTGCTCCTGAGGTTCAGGCCCTAAAGAACCAATTACAGGAGAAAGAGAGGATGCTGCACTCACTGGAGGTACACATGCATATTCCCTCCCCCATTGTATCCCTAATGTAGTCATATTCAATTCCCACCCATACAGTATTACCTTCCCTATCACACGACCACCACCGACCAGGTCATGTTAATAGGTGTGTGTGTGCGTGTGTGTGTGTGTGTGTGTGTGTGTCTTTACAGAAAGAGTACGACAAGGCGAAGTCTCAGCGCGACCATGAGGAAAAGCTGATTGTGTCAGCCTGGTACAATATGGTGAGTGTATGTCGCATTTGACACCAGCACAGTGAGGTCATATTCTCGTATCTGGTTAGTCTGGAGGTGGTATAAGAGGAGAGCACTGATAATGATAATGAGTGTCGGCTGTGGTGATGATGGCAATAAAGAACTCGGTTGATGTGAGGAAGAAGCCTCGAGAGGAACCAGGCCCTAAAGGGAAAGCCATCCTCATTTTGGTGAAACTATAAAGATAGATGCAAACCATATAAGAAACTTCATTATAGTCCAAAATGTAGTTCAGTTGGTCATACAACTGTAATCCGAAATGGTCATGTTTTCATTTTGGCTGTTCCCTTTTTCTCAGGGGACGCCACAGCGAATCATCGCATGTTTAATTTGGCACAGGTTTTTACGTCAGATGCCCTTCCTGACACAACCAAGCAAAGGGCAGAAACATGCTTACAGCTATGTAGCTACTCTTTATGAAAGTCAGCAATGGTTCTTTTATATGAGCCTCTCACCATAGACAGTGAGAGACATGGCCGACCCTTGATAACTCACTTAGCTGCACTGGGGAGACAGTGACAACCTTGTGGAGAGTGGGACTCAAACCCCCATCCTTAGGATCAGCAATCCAGCACCCTTTACCACCAGGCCGCCATCCGAAATAATTTTGGGGAAAGAGTTTATATCACCAACAGAGAAAAGTGAGATTCTGATTGAACACTAGTGTTTCTCCATAGTCCTCTAGATGGTGCTGTTATGCCACCAACAGGCCCCTGGTGCCCTTAAAATAAACATTAAACATTACATGAGTGTCTGTGTGATTTGGAAGATGTGTTTCAATCATTTTTGAAGGAGGCATCGCCTTTGTATCAGTTGGTACACTGCTTTGTACCAAGTCCAGTCGAATAAGCTCCGCCCCTTTGAATCCCAGTGACCTGTCAATTTCACTAAAAGAGGTTGTGACAACTGTCTCTGTCACACCGGAGAAGGAATACAAACCTTTCACACCTCTAATCAGTCAATCAATCTCTCTCTCTCTCTCTCTCTCTCTCTCTCTCTCTCTCTCAGGGCATGGCTCTTCAGAAGAAGGCCGCCGAGGACCGTTTAGCCAGCTCGGGATCAGGTCAGTCATTTCTAGCACGTCAAAGGCAGGCCACGAGCTCGCGGCGCTCATATCCAGGCCATGTGCAGCCCGCCACAGCCAGGTAGACTGACCCAACATCACCACAGCAGCACCGTGCCAACCTGTCATCCCCTCCCCTCCTCCTCGCGGCTATTCCTCGATTGTCTCCCTCCCGCCGTCCTCCATCTCCATGGCTGAACCTCAGCAAGGGGTGTCCAAACCGAATCTTGTTTACAGTCCACCTGAAGTTTCCCTTTTCATAAAAGTAAAACTTTTTAAATGTTTTGAGTGGTTTTGATGAGGCTGCTGCTGATGTAGGTCATAGTAAGAGCATGAAAGCTTTCTCTCAGAGCAACCCTGACTTTACAATGTTTATTATTCGAAAGTCGTTTTTAATGATCGTTTTCTGATGTTTTCATTTTCCATCGCAATGTCTCAAGTTTTATGAAGCCGTATGTCTGCGCTTAAGGGAGAAAAAAACACTGATCATTTTTAGCCTAAAAAACCCCGGCAATAAGGTCCGCATTCACACATCAAGCAACAAGTGACAAGCGTTCAATGCAAAGTCCATGCACAAAATGAGCACGAATTTTCTCAAGTTACGTGAAGAAGGTGAGCACATAGTTCAAGCAAGCTGGACAGCTTAAAGATGGCGTTAATTGACAGATACTGCCTGAGTGTGGAGTTTGCCAAAAAATTCCATAGGGAAACTATCAACATGGAAGGTATACAAGAGCAGCTTGTTGGCATGTTTAAACATCTTGTGCTTTTAAGGCTGCGCACGGAATGTTTACAAGGATAATAACCGGATTCGCCATGCTTATAAGTCCGCCTGTGTTTCCCATAAGTATATATGTGTATACGTTTAGCATATATTTTATTACCACGACAATAATGCTGAGCCTTGACCTGACCAACTGGAGCAACAATGCCATGCTGTGATCCAGGTTAAAGGCACTCCATGAGAATGTCAATGTGCCACTGTGTTGTTGTTGTTTTTTGTTGTTGTTGGTGGGGTTTTTTGTTTTTTTTTGGAGGGGGGGGCAGACAACGTTGAAGTACTTGCTGTATATAATTCAATTTCACTCAAAGATTTTAAGCGGGATACATAGGGGTTACCTAGGCAACGAGCAGAACACCAGGTGATATCGCTTGTCCTTTCACATGTGAATGCGGTTTAAGCCTCAAGGAACGCTGTTCTGGGATCAGCATATTTTAATCCATATAATGGTGCAGTAATTGTTGGAATCCGGTCCCTGATGAGGACTCCCCTTATGATCACAGAGGTCCACAAGTATTTAAATGGCCCGCCTCTTTTTAATTCAAACCTGTCTGTTTGTTTTTTTGCTGGTTTAGAAATAATTGTCAACATTATATTTCTGAATCACAGGATTTTTTTTACTATTATAGTTT